>VWYN01004418.1:59379-106843 GCA_013400075.1 Hippolais icterina | reverse complement strand
AAAAAAAAGAAAAAAAAAAGCCCATTCCCAAGACTAATTAAAATCCCAAAGCACAGTTTTTACCTTACAAATAAACCAAGGTCATAAGGAGCCCTTTGGAAGCTGCTGTGTGAGGGGGCTAGGGAGAGGAATCAAAGCCAATTTAAAGCATGCACATCACCCTCTGAGGAGACTCACATGGAAATCCTGAGAGGAAACCCCATTTCTCTTGGAAAATTGGTAATAGGGCCTCTGTTTCTGTAGACATAGATTGACATCCAATGTAATAATCTCCCCAGAAGACTTTCCCAGGCACAAATCCACCACTTTTACACCTTCCCTTGTTTGGAAACCTGTCAAGAAGACTCTCCTAATCCACATCACTTGGAGAAACATCCATCTCTGACTGGATCTGTGCCACTTCAAACACGTGCCCTTCTTCATACCCCCATGGCATGGAGTTTTTCCTCTTGACATCCTGCTAGTCAAGAAGGGTGGGACAGACAGCACTTTCTCCTAGCTAAGAAGGTGATTTATTTGCTCTCTCTTTAAACGTACACACTGCTGCAGCAGAAATAGGCTACAGTGTGGGTCAAGTAGGCACTTCCACTGCTGTACAGCCCTGGAGATAAAGTGAGAACAGCTGAAGCCAGTGAGAAGCACAGCTATTGCTGGTATTTCCCTCTCCCAGGTTAGCTCAGACCATACATACCTTTGGGGCCTGCACACAGCAAAAAGGCAGACGTTCCCCACTGCCACGCATCTCCTGTACTGTGTCCTCTTCCATCTGGCAGTCCAAGGGTTGCACACAAGGGAAGGTGAAATTTCAGAGGAGGAATCCAGCCATTTGTTGGAGAGTGTTGAACCCCTCACTTCAGTTACTGATGATTAAAGCCTTGGCTGAGAAGAGTAAGGCTGGCTTGGTACACACAGTTTCACCTACATCAGTGTCATGGAAGAAAAAAATGCCACTTTCACAATCTTCTATCCTCTACCTATCCATTTTTGAAATAAGTGATGGTAGAAAGGAGAGGTAGCATCTACCATACATAATTCTCTATTATACTTTTGGATTGCATACATATGAGGTAATCTTTGGCAGATAACAGATACTGAGATTTAGTGCAACAGGACAGGTTTTGTAACATCTCCTGTGCAGCAATGGGACCAGTCAAGACCCCTTTTCCCCTTTGAGCTGCAAAATCTTCTAAAAATCCCCTCTGCCAGGAGGTATCTGTTCTTACAAGAATCTGCCAAATGACAAATTTTAGTGAGGATCTGGCTGCATGGCACATCCAAAATGAAATGCCCTTCAGGGACAACCAAAATGACCTCTGCACAATCAGCACGGTGAGGAGGGCACAAACACACGAGTGGCCTTGCCTTGTCTTCAGGACAAGCTTTATTAACGACTTGCTTTAACAAGGTAGTTATGAAGGCATTGGTTCTTTAAGTTGCAAGGAAAGTAACGAGACTCAGGGTCAGCATGTAAATGACAAAGTAACAAAAAAAGGCATATGTTAACCCAGGTAACTACTAGACCATCTATTAGAAGACATTTTGCAAGCAACATTCTACATTTCTTTGCATTGAAGTAAAAACATATTTTTTGGTCAAGAAAATTACCTTTTTCAATTTTTACACTTTTTTAAAACTTATATCACAAATGTCAGGGTAAGGCAAATCCTGGATGAATAATATGATAAAAATCCCTATTCCCCAAGAAAATAGATCCACATACTCTGTTAAATTTTGTAATTTTAAAAGCAAAGCCGGCATGCACTGCATATAGAGAAAACTTTTTTTTTCCTTAAATATAATTTCATTCAAGTCCTAAAGCAGAACAGTGTTAGTTCAAAGAGAGGCTTTCTCAGTGCTTTATAGAAAGAGTGACAATTAGCTGCAGTGACCCATTATTACTGACTATGTCTAAGTATCACCTTTGGATGTCATCATGGGAGCAGTCACCAGCCTGAGGAATATCGTGCCTAATGGTAGGGGTGAGCACTTTCAGACACAGGAGAAACAACAACCAAGCACAGCCTCTTAGGCTGAACGCAAACATCAGCACCCAAAGACAGCTACTCCCTTTACACCACCTACTGTGAACACATTCTGAGTTTAAACCAAAATCCTTGACATAAATATCAGTGTGGTGATTCTCCATCTAACACTTGTTCTTCTACAAAACCAGCTCCTTACCTTTCTCCATCTCCAGAAGAACATCAGAGACAGACTGCATTGACTATCATTAACACAGCTTCATGCTGCCAAAGTATACTCACTTTATGAGGGGTGAAAAATGCCAACAACTCAAGTCAAAACCTACCCAAAAGAAGACAGATATAAACAAGGCTGGAAATAGTACAGTAAGGACTTAATCTACTCATGGGCTTCCTTGCTTTACACCTTCTGCACTTCATGCTTTGCCAACACATCACTGGGCAAATGGTTGTTTTGAAGACTTACTGTTGTCTACCAAGGTTACCAAAATGGCAAAATTCAATTACTGTCAGGGGCTAGACAGTGTCTAATACGATGCATCTTTGCAGCTAATTTTTTTCTTTAACTGCCAGTCAGTCTTCACGAGACATTTCAGGAATCTTTATCTCCTTCTGAATGACCACACCTCAGCATCCAGCCTCCAGTGGGGCCATCCCTTTGGCTCCCTTGCTAAAACCAAAGTTGGTGCCAAAAGACGGACGTCTGATTCATGGCTAGTGTCAGTGTTGCCCATGGGGAAGCACGACCAAAACAGGTACAGAACTACATCAGAGTTATACCATCCTCTTGATGGATTTATCCACTCCTGACCTACCTATTATGACAGCCTGTTTCAATCACAGTAACACAGTGCGGAAAATACACAGAAACATAGGGGACCATGCAGAAAGTCCACATCCCAAAAAACATGTTCTGTTCATGACCCCAAGGTTGGGAAAGGAAAGCATCAGAGGCACCTCAGAGGGAAACAAGGAGTCCCTTCAAGAGTATTTGGAGAGAACAAGAGCCAGAGGAGCTGTAGTTACCAAATATAGGTAAAATCATAACAAAATTCTCAAACCGATTAACAGACCAACATTAGCCCATTTACTCCTACAATTGATCCAGTTTGGAGCTGTCCATCCACTCCAGGTGATGAAGAAGCTCCTTGAGAGCCTCTCTGGCAATAGTCACACCTGGTGAATATACCACTGATGAGCACACAGAAATACCCTTCTGATCCCACCTCCAGCAAACATGCTGGAGTATCACAGAGAAGGGGAGGGCGGGGGCTGCCTTTCTAGGGACTGCACTCCCTGTGTGTAATCTGATGCTTTTCCTGGTCTCCTTTCTAATCCCTGTTTCTCCTTGACACCCTTTTGAATTAACAACAACCACTGACTGTTGTAGCCCACGTTAGGTAACTTTGGGTCACACTTGACTTGCTGTTACTCCAGCAAAGTATTTATCCTTAAAACTGCTCTAGCTGGGATGAACCCAGATCACAGGAGGATAGAGATATGTCTTACCTTTTTTTTCTTTTTTTTCCTGGCCAGATATTAAATACCTATTCTGTGATTAAGAAATATATTGGGTGGAAAAAAAACCCCAGAACCAATTATTTTTCTTAAAATTATCAAATTAGAATCAATTACTTTGCTTAAGATGACCAAATTATTCTTAGCAGCACTTTAAAATACAGTTTGTAGCACATCCCACTAGGGACACAGGTCATGTGCTCTTCCATCCAGTGTATTTTCCATCAGTTTCAGTTACAGTACAGTTGGGAAATGTACATGAAAACCTTTTGTTCCTTTTCTACAAATTTCAGTGCAGCATTTGCTGGCAGAACAATTGACATATGGAGAGACATTCTTATCCAAATAACTGTTAATTGCTTTTTTTTTTAAAAAAATAAAACCTCATGCATATGCAGCGGAAAATGTAATGGGGGCTCACAAAAGCTACTGTGTGAAGCTGTTAAAAGCGGGAGCTGTATTTAAAAATGCCTCGAAGGCAGAGTCTTTCCAGCATCGAGGAAGTGTCTGTTGCCTACCTGTACCCAAAGGTCATACTTACAGCACTGGTTTGGAGATGTGCAGAACTAACTGGAAGAAGCAGGAGGGATTTGGGGTGCTGGCTGTTTGAGGCCACATGTGTTATTCACATGTAAGGACATGGCATAGCATAGGCTGATCATAGGAAAGAAGATAAAGATGCTAGAAAAGGGGTGGGCCTGGAAACAGGCTACTGATGGTATGATGCAGGAGGAAAAAGGACCCAATGTAAGAGAGGGACTCACATTTCAGAAGAAACTGTTGTAAATGCAGGGTTAATTGCAAAACATTGTTAGACCTGGGAAGTTGTGATTCTTTCCAACAGGCTTACAGAACGAAATGGAATGAGGAACAAAGAGAAATTAAAAGCAAAGACTCATTCCCCCAAAAGCTCCCCCCTCCCAACCCGCTGATCATCTCTGTGTGCTCTTTTCGGCCAAGAATGATGCTGTAGGATGTCAGCGCCTGCCCGTAGGGTTTCCTTGGGTCTCTCCTCTCCTGCATCCTTCCTTCACCACAGCAGCAAAGAGAAAAGTGGAAAGAAAAAAATAACATTTTCAAATATCTGCACAGAACCCAGGTCTCAGCAACAGATGACTACAGTTTCTTTTTTTGTCCAATGTGCGAGTGTGACACAGCTTATATGTATAACAGCTAATATTGGGTGAGCAAAGTACCTGTGCTTATCAGGGTGTCTTGCTTTTCCAGACACCCCCAGCTATGGTGCTTTGGTGGCAACACATTAAAGTACCAGGAAGCAAATCCACCCTTGTGAGATTCTCGGAGGTTTAACAGGCTGATCAGTCCTCCCTAGGGATTGCTCCTAGTAGTTAAAACAGTAGCAACGGAATTTGGACGACTCTGACAGAGAGCTGCAATGAATTCCATGCCTGCATCTAATCCTGTGCATGCCACTGCACTGCTGAGCAGGATATGGTGTGCCCACCTACTGGCCCCTTTCTATCAGGAAAATGCCTGCAAAGCCACATCTTGCAGTGGGACTGAAGAGATTTATTAATTGATTGCTAATTCATGAGCAAAAATTACTCTAGCCCTAAACATTCACAGATAGTAATTCCTATGGGAAAATGCAGCATGAGAAACAGACTTCTTAAGGGCCACATGCAAACTGTAATATTCAAATACCTTTTTTTTTAAACAGAGGAAAAGTATTAACATATTGATGTATTTTTCAGTTAAGGATTTCATTCTTTCCTCTTTTTTGTTTGAGCAAGAAGCTAAGGAAGGGAGAGGAAGAGTTAGTGATGTTGTATTTTAATTATTATTAATTATTATTTTGAGGGTGCATCCTATTTTTACTTCAGTACTTTTAAAATGGGGCTCCTTCTCACTCCAGCAGTACAGTGGCACATCACCTGTACGCTGATAAGTACCAAGAGTCACATTCAATAGTGAGACCTTGTGTTTTAAATCTCTGTATTAGAGCTGCAACCACAGTATACCCTGCTCTTGTGCTACATCAAAGCCCGTTACACAGGTAAATATAGCATGTGCTGTTGATGATATTGTTATTTCTCAAAAGCCCTACAGCAAAGGAAACTGTGTGCACTGGAAATCACCTCTAAGGGAGAAATGGCTACTGCTTCTTTTTGTTAGGGACGAGCCTTGGACTTCTGTCTTCCCACTACATTATTCATTTTAGTCTAGAAGAAATGTTATTTATGCCTATGAAAAACATTGCCTCAACAGCCACCACTGCTCCAGCCACAGCACTGTCATTTAGTGTGGAAAGCTAAAAAAAGCTCCAAAAGGCAGCAGAGCTCCAGAAGGCAGCCCTCTGACTTTGCCTTGTTTTTCAGTGGTATTGCTGAACAGATATTAGGTACTGGAGAGCCAAGGACAACAAACCCCTTATGATGTGAACCTTTTGTTCCCAGGACATTTCTCATACAGAGCTGAGCTTCCTTCCAAACAGTTTAAACTGCCTGTCATTTTCCAAAGCAATGCCAAGAATTGTTTGCTCATTTATTCCCCTGTTCTTTATCTCAGTGATGTTTTGCCTTCTGATGATCTCAGACCATGCACTACCTAAACCCATTACAGCTGCAGGTTGCTGCTATAATATTTGCTTGACAAATCAAGTCTTTCTTTTTATGATGTAATACAGGCCATGTTAATTACTTCTCCTTTGTATTGTCTTCCTTTTTTTTTTCCTTAATGTTTGGTAAATTTTAACTTAATTCAGGTGCTTTCAAAGTAAGTTTTCATATAGAAACTGTATGGAAAATAGGGGAGGAAAAAATAGCTGTGAAGGTCTTACCTGTTACTTAAGCTTTCCGCTCTGTTTCCATTGGATCGTTTATACTTTCAACTTGACTATTCATTTCAGCTGAAAAAGAAATGAGATGGTCATTAAACTATTAATGATACTCGTTAAGTTTATCATGTGGAGTAATAACTGCTTTTAAACCAAAAGGGACATTTATTGCATTAAGAAATCTCTTAAGTCATCAAAGAGGTCTCTTCAGGGACCCATCCTAGCCTGGAGTTCCCTGGACACCATGACAAACAGTCCTGCAAGGAGGAAGGCTTTAGCAGCACTAGGAATGCAAGCCTCTGGCTCTAGATTTTCTCTTTGGTCCACATCCTTCCAGTCTGACTGTGGCACCTAACCAAGGAGTCCAGCTCAAGGTCAAAAGGACCTTCATCCCTCTCTGCAGGCCACAGGCTGAGATACAGGTATTGCCAAGGAGTGATCTGGAGTTCTGCTGCACTGAATGGTCCTGACCCTCAGATTCAAACCTTGACCCTTGATTCAAACACTGGAGTCCGACAGAGTCCCTGGAAGGACTCAGGGTTGAGCTGCAGGATGAACACAGATCCACTTCCATAGAAAACCAGAATCATTTAGGTTGAAAAAGACCCTTAAGATCACTAAGTCCAACCAAAAACCTAACACTGCCAAGTCCCACTAAACCATGTCCCTAAATTGCAGGAGTCAAGCTGTGACACTTTCGATGCTGTCTCAATTACAGAGATGCTGCTTCCAGAAGTTCTTGAACTGAAAATTACTGGAACTTAAGGAAGGATTCACAGGCAATGTTACTATATTCCTATTGTAATAGTTTGTTAGTGTAAGATCCATTAAAAAGCCAACCTTATTTTCATTTAAAATTACAAAACCAAACCAAACCAAAATTAAAAAAAAAATTAAACAATTAATTAGAAGGCTTAAACTCATTTCACCATGACATTTGTCAAAACTATCATCTAAACTGTGGCAGTCATAGCGAGGCTAAACATAAATACCTGCGGTTTTAGGACTAGTATCTAGTATTTGTTCTGCACTGAAATTGAATGAAGCCTTTTAATTAAAATAGTTTCTTTCTTTCTTTCTTTACCCTGGCTTTGTGTTGTGTTATCACCTGTAGATTATGAGGCATTTGACATGGGTGACAGGCAAAATCCTCAAACATGAGTAGGAGATTTGGAAATTAAGATAAGATGGGAGAGAGGAAGGAAAAAAACCCCAAATCAGTAACGATGCTACTGCCAGCCAGGCAGTATGATGTCTTTTCTGAATCAATATCATGTCAATGTACCTGTTACGGTTTTGATGAATTATCTGTAAATTATTTATCATCCATATGCAGAAAAGGTACTGTAATGGCTTCCTGGATGTTTGTGATGAATAATACAAAAAGTATCCTCTCCTGATTACAGAGCTCTGATGCACAACACATTTAGCAAGCTTGTGTTCTTTAACCATATTTGCATAGCAAAGACAAGATGCCTAATAAAAGAATCACTGAAGGAAGGCTGCTGCACACTGACAACAGCATCCTCTCCCAGCCTCATTATGCTGGACAGCCTCACTGGCAGTATTTGTTGAAAATACCTTCAGCCTTCACTCACGTTCTACAAAAACCTCCTGCAAAATAAATCTGGACTTGAAAGCTGTGGTTAGGCTCTGTCAGCATCCCAGGTGAACTTTTTCCTATTCATTTGTGACTGAGCTTGGCTCCTGCATGGGCTCTTCCTAGAGGCAGGGAGGTCTGACTGAAGGGTGGGCTTCTGCAGACCACTGAGTGACCCCAACATTTGCTGCTATGAGGACAGCCACACAGTTTGCTCTGTTTAGCAGGAAAACAGCGCAGCAGTGAGGCACACAGCACGGGAACACAGGGAAGCACTGTCCCCAGTACAGTGGGGGTGTGACTCCCAGTCCTTGGTTCCTCCCAGCCCGATGTGGGGTCAGAAAGGCAGCATTAGCCTGGGTGCTCTACATCCAATCACATTGCAAGCCAAAACAGGGCTTCTCCCTGATAAGCAAGGTTTAGGGAGCTTTTAAATGGCTAACTCGCTTTAGCAGCCTTGCTGCACCTCCCCATGGTGTGCTACATCAGCCAACAACTCAGAGAAACACCTGGAGTGCAAAGAGGTGAGCACCTCCTAAATTCAGCTTTACCTGCACCTTCACAGATGGTTTTTATGCCAGAAATGGACATCTCTGTGCGATGTGGACATTCCCTGTCTCATTTCTCTTAAATTTTGACCTGTTGGGGGCCAAAATTGCCAGCTCTCAAATGATTACCAGGCAGGGATTTCTCCCCCAAGAGCAAGAAAGTTCCTTGCAGGAGGAGAAGAAATAACCCAGCAAATAATTCCCATCCATCGTAGCACTGTGGTTGCTGACCTGTGGGGATGCGCTTTGGCAGTGCAACATTATTCCTCATCCCTACAAGACAGTTAAGGCTTAGCTAGCCAGGAGTGACTGCACAGCATCTAAGTGGAGAAGACAGGCAAAGTGGAGACTGGAGAGCCAAGCTAAAGTCATCTGTGAGGGAGTGAGTGCATTTCTTTAGCCCAGGATACTATGCCATGGACCTGGACAGCAGATGACACCAAAACACCAAAGTGTTCTGATTTAAATCAGGATGCAGCTTCCCACAGGTTTGAAACAAAAAAGATGATTGAGCAATCCCATTGTGAAAAGTTTGATCTGCCTAATACCAGCTGGAAACTAAAAACTGCCTTTGTGATCTCTGCAGCTTTGGTGGTAGGAATTGGCAAAGCAAGCAAGCAAGACAAAGAAAAAATAAAGAAAGAAAAAAAGAAGGAAAAAGAAGGCTACTGTCAGGGAAATACCATCTAAGAACCCAATCACCAAAGGTGAGGTTTGCCATCATTAAGAAAAACTAATCAGCAAATCTGTCCTGGGTACAAGAAATTTAATATACAGGGCTCTTTGCTCTGATGGAAACTGGCAGGAAAAATATGTGTCTGTATACACAGCCATAATCCAGGCTACAGATGCACCTTCTGACAGTTTTCCTGATGAAGAATCAAGCTCAGGTCTCAAATAATAGTAATTTCTCAGATATATCACTCTCATGGTCCTGCCCACTGGATGAACCAATATTGAGATCCACCTAAGCTGTCTAAACTCTCTGCATCTTTAATGCACTTTTCACTGTGCCATTGTACATGAAATTAAACCACAGGAGCTGAGCTGCCAAGGGGGATGCAGTGATCTATGCTTGTGCTTTCAGCTGTGAAGCAATGAGATCTCCTGGGGCGGAAAGAAGGGGACCAGAGGAAAAAAATAGGCAATTTACATAAAAATTACTATTAAAGGAAAAGAGTTTGATCCTTCCTCTCTCTTTTTTTTTTAAACATGCAGTATATGTCTACAAGGAAAAACACCCTGTAATATAATCCTAATAGCAATTTAGGCTGTCTAGAAACAAAGACTTCCCAGATAAGTGAAGTATTTTTTGGCAGCCTAAGCAAACACCCTTTTCCTGTCCTTTCATGTAACTTAGAAAGTTCAAAGAAAAGGAAGGTACAAGATGAGTCATATGTAGAAGACTTGACAAGATAAGCAAGATTTGAAACAGAGAAACCTATCAAGATCCTCATTTCAGAAACCACTAGCTGGCCCTGCTATCCTGTCCTATGGCACACATTAAAACAGCTGTGCAATCACCTTCCTTTCTAGCCAGAAATCCCTTAAGATATTCCTTTAGTATATTTGGATTTGTTTTCACTAAGTTGCCCAAACTACCCCAAGGATTCAAAATTCAAATGTTTTAATGTGCTATGACTTTTGGGTTTGTTCAAAGCATGAGTCAAAGAAGGCTGCTTTGGCTTTATTCTGCACTTCTACTTGTAATAGCATAATCTCTAGTATTTTTTAAAAAAGAGAATTCATTATGCACACTTGCTTTTCCTGTGCTTGCAAACTTCTTTGCAGGCCAGTATCTAATCAGTCATCGATTCAAATGCTGCAGCACAATCTGACATCAGAGAAAGGAAATCAGCATCAGATTCTTCGTGTAACTAATAGCAAAAAGAATGTAACTGGTTTGTCTTTGAGATGTAAAGAAGTGTGCCTTCCATTTATATTGTGTCAATGTTGAGGAGGGTAAAAGTTAAAAAATAGCCTTCACTACAGAGAGGAGTCTATGGGTATAAAATGAGGATTGCACACCCAATCCCAAACCCACTGCTGTGTGGGGCAGTAAAAATCCCCTCAGTGTAAAACCCAGCAAAGCCCTGTATTTAGCTCTGACTCTACAAGAGCTAACCAAAACAAGTGAAAAAGGATCTGCCTCCCCAAAGCCTAAGCACCAGTATGCTGCTTTCCACCATTATTTCTTTACACACAGGACGAGTCCAGAAGGTCAATTATTTTTTGTTTACAGGGATGTTACACACTGCAGATTTCAAGTAGCATCTTAGTACTCAGCTCTTGCTGGAATTTGCCACACAGATGAGTCATTGGCTCACTGAGGTCAGTGTTGGAGGAATATCATTTCCAAGTCAGGAATTTTGGGTTGATTATGTCCACAAACCTGACTGGAACTGCTGTTAGGTCAACTAAATTGTGATTGTTTTATTGACAGTAAAGGTCCTAGTGAGAGAACTGTTACCAGACTGAGCTATAGATGGATACTGAAGGGGGAGGAAAGGGAATCACAGCTGACCTAGAATGAGACTAACATACAAGTTCAGAGTGGTTATACTGCCAAACACTTCTCCCTCCATGGAGCTGGGCACCAGCACAGAAATACCCAGAAATACTCTTCTGACTGCAGTTAGACCCCCAACCTCTTGGCCAATTCTCTATCAAGACCAACCTTACAGTGGGTCTAAAATATTGCTTAGTGAAAAGGCAGGCAGTGTGGGACGTACCAACTGAACACATTAACCCAATCAACTCAAAAAGCAGGGCTACAGCGCTGAAAGTTACTTCCACCAGACTCACGAGGCAGTAGAGGTGGTGTGAACACTCAAAAAGATTGAGTTGAAGAGATTATAAATGTAACTCAATTTTTTAGGAGGAAACATAAACAAATTCCAGAAAGGCAATGCTAGGTATCAGCTTCAGGACAACACACAGAATCATAGAATGGCTTTGCTTAGGAAGGATTTTAAAGACCATCTAGTTGTACTCCCCTGCCGTGGGCAAGGACACCTTCCACCAGATCAGGGTGTTCCAAGCCCCCAGGAGCCTGGCCTTGAACACTTCCAGGAATGGGGCATCCACAGCTCTCTGGACAACCTGTTCCACTGCCTCTCTCCCCTCAGAGTGAACAATTCCTTACTAGTATCCAATCTAAACATGCTCTTTGTCAGGTTTAAAGCCATTACCCTAAAAAAGTACTTGAAAATAATAGAACAACATACCATCCTTATTTGAAACATCTGCTGCTTGACTTGCAAGGTCAATTTTCATAGGCTCCACAGAAGTTTCCTCTTGCTCTTGCATCACTGTAAGATAAGCCAAAGAAGAAGAAAAATCAATACTCAGTAAAAATCAGTATCTGATCAATGTCTAATTCTCAGACTCCTCATGCCTGGCTTTTTCATTTTCCTTCTGGCATGCTCTTACCTTTGTAGGCTCCACTGTTGTACAGTGGCACCCACTAGAGAAGAGGACAGAGGATATAGGGAGAACATAGTTTGAAAATAATTGCCTGAATATTTTTAGCAATTCACGCTCTTTTTTAACTGGGATTGTTAAAATCTCATCGCGGTGTGTGCTTCTGCCTCCCCACCATTCTTTTCTCATCACTTTTAAAGAATCCCTTCTGCTCATAAAATGCAATATGTGATGGGGACTTAATCACAGTTATAAAGTTTCTCTAGCTAGCAGAAAGAAAATAAATACAATGAACAGTTCAAATACACCGGGCAGTCAGACACAAACTAGAATATGAATGTAGGAAAATGCATTTTATCACTGTAACTCAACATTTTTATCTCTTCTGCCTCAGGCTTGTCTAGAAGCTTAGATTAAAACTCCTAACAATATTTGAAAAGGAAAAAAAAAAGGATTTGTTATTTTAGACAGAGTTCTACTGTTCTGCCATTGGCTAAGAAGCCAATTTTTATTTACATTCCGTCATGCTATGTCTCTGCTGCTGTGGCTGCTGTAAATAAAGCCTGTTGCACCCATCCTGTGACTGAACTCCAGGATATCAGGTCACTGTCACTAAGTGATCCAGGCATTTGGGTGGTTATAATGAGACAGCAGAGTGTAGTAAGGACTCAGGTATTTCAGAAAAATTTTATTCTTAAACTGAAATCATTTACCCCTTCAGCAACACAGATGAAACCTTCACTGTCTCTCAAAAACCTCCTTCTTTTTCCTGTGGAATTCTAAAGTGGGGGTTTTTAAATCCACTGGAGTGTATTACATTTATTTTTTCCATGAAAATGTATCAGCCTCTGAAAATTGCAGCCACTTTTCCTTCTCATTTTATCTGCAAACCAATGGTGTAATGGGAAATTTAGTTTCTTCTCTGCTCGCTGAGATGGCCAATGATGTTTTTACTGGCAACTGCCAGCACACTACCTATAGAATCACAGAATCGTGGAATCATTAGGGTAGGAAAAAACCTCTGAGTCCAACTATTAACCCAGGACTGCTAAGTACACTACAAAACCATGTCCTC
Organism: Hippolais icterina; assembly: GCA_013400075.1. Lineage (NCBI taxonomy): Eukaryota > Metazoa > Chordata > Aves > Passeriformes > Sylviidae > Hippolais > Hippolais icterina. Next base: position 93,900 of record VWYN01004418.1, on the reverse strand, counting down.
AAGTGCCACATCCACTCACCTTCTGAACACCTCCAGGGCTGGGGATTCCACCACTTCCCTGGGCAGCCTGTTCCAAGGCCTGACCTATGGTCCTACCAAGCTTGGGGGAAGGATGACTTTGCTGTGACAGAAATGTTACTCATCATTTTAACAGGCCTTACTTCTCATGCAGAAGCTTTTCAGTGGATCACTGTATCACCAGCTTCACCTTTTCCTCACTGGTTTAAAATCATCTCCCCACTGACACAAACAAAATGCCTGTAAACATCTGTGACTGGGAATGCTGCATACCTGCCTTAAATGGACCCTTTGTGGGTGCATCAAACTCCAGATGCTTCTCCAGGGAATTCACAGGAGTGAGTGTCGTTATCTCCTGTTATCATCCCCAAGATTTCCCAGTGCTCACCCACCTGTCTTTTTTGCTCATGCAAAAGATAAACCCAGGTGACCCCACACAAATAATATGTGTATGGCAGGAATTTGTCAAGTACAAGACTGAACGGGTGTTCCAAAATCCCTGCCTGACTTCTGGCAAAATCAGTATGAAATTTAAGGGACCATGAAAACACTGATTAATCAAGGAAGATACACAGACATTCCAGTTGTGATACATTCTGATTATCTGAGAGAAGCAGCTCTACAAAAAATAAAATTTTGAAAAATCTCAGAATAATCAGGCAGACTGGGAGAAAGCTTAAAAATAATTTTGTTCCAATCCCCCTGCCATGGGCAGGGACACCTTCCATTAGACCAGGTTGTCCCAAGCCTCATCCAACCTGGTCTTGAACACTTCCAGGGATGGGGTAACAACAGCTTCACAAGGCAATATCTCCAAGGGCCTCATCACCCTGTGAGTAAAAGATTTCCTTCTAATATCCAGTCTTAAACCTACTCTTTCACGTTCAAACCATTCCCCCTTGTCCTACTGACTGTCTCTACACGAGTGCAGCCTGCAGTGGATGCAGCCCTACCCACCAAGACACCCTGATGTCTGATGAAGGTATTTGGGAGGTCTGCTAGACACCAACATGCTCCTTCTGGCAGCTGCTGCCTCTGGATGTGACTTTGACTCCTTTAAACCACTCTCTATTAACCAAATAGAGGAGATTTGATATGACAAGTCATGTCCTGCCTCCTAGTTTCTCCCTCTGAAGATGACCATGCAAAGTTCCCAGCCCTTATCACGAGATCTTTAACTCTGCCATGATGCTGAAAGGTTTCTTGCTTTCCATTGCAGAAATCTCTCTTGTAGCTGACAGGTGCCAAGGTTTACTGGCATAGTGCGAGGTGATGATGGAGGCTAATGAGAGAGAATTTTATGGACATGTGTGTGTGTAAATTTCTGCACGTGTGCTTTGTTCCAGTTGTCTCCCATTTGCAGTGATAACATCAGGCATGGGATGCGGGGTGGCAAGCCTAGAAAGAGGCTAGGAAGAGTAACAACAGCATCAACAGATCTGAAAAAGAGCTTTTTTCAGAGGTTTAGAATCATAACTACTGTCAGAAGAGTTGCTTTTGTTCTGCTTTTTCACCTTCTTTCCATGTTTGAAACCCTGATTCCCCATCCTTTCTAGGAGGGGATTGTTGCAGTATCAGTGGTTTTTACACTGAGAGTTTATTGTTGGATATTGTCAGCAAGAAAATGATAGTGGGGAACAATGTTCAGAGGCAAACTAGGCAGAGGATACTTTAAACTTTTACAAAGCTGAGCACCACTGCAAATCTTGGGAGGAGGTTTGCACAGTTTACCATCCCATTTTTTTGGGAAGACTTACAAATTCAGTCAATATAAATTTAATTTCTTCCTTCATTATTACTGTAGGATGGGCACAGGAACATTCACTATACTGCCATGCATGTGGAAAGGGTATCATCCAAACCAGCTTCCCTGCTGTGCTGTCAATTCAAGTTCACTCTGAGATCAGCCCAATTCACACAAACAGCAGATTTTGATCAATACCAGAAACTGCCTTGACAACCAATTTATTCACGAGGCCTCTCCCTCGATTGAATTCCTTCAGGTTAAAGCACCAACAAGCAAAGGGTTTCAGGTCTCCATGCAGGAGCTGAGGGTTCCTGAAGGGGAGGGAGCCCGGGAGATAACACTTTCAGTATCAATTCCCATTTCCAGTTGTGCTCCTGCCAGTGCTCATTACCCAAACCCTTTGCCCACTGGTCACACAACCAGCCCAGCACTAAGGGACAATGGGCTGCTGGCATGGGCAAGCAGGGCTCCCGGCCTTTTCCAAGGCATAAGACAAGGATACAACAGGAAGGCAGAAATCCCTGTACTCTTATTTCATCTCTTCTTTTTTCCCCTTAATAGTCACTTGTTCCAGGTGCTTACAGTTAATACACCACTTTCTCTAGAGAAATATGATTTTTTCCCCTCTAGATTCACATACTGTTTAGAAAACTAACATGAAGCTCTCGTGGTAGCTTTTGGTACCTTAGCATCGAGTTTAAAATTGCTCAAATATCGAGGTTAGACATCGATATTTTTGGACAGGTTTTCCAAACCCCCAATAAATTCTAACAAGTAAGAAGTGTAACCCTTGCCTTCCTCATCATCCTCCTCCCTTTGCACAAGGTTTACTTCTATTTCAAGCAACAAAAGCAGGCAACAATGCAGGCTTAGAAGCTGTAACAACCCAAGCACTGAGTTTATGCTCTGAGCTGCCCACTTCAAGGATGTTTATTTCTCTTTGATGAGTCTCGAGGGGGGTTCTCTTGGCAGAGCCCAGCCTTTGAGACCAGCCTTGGCCTTGGGTGTGGGTCAGGGATGTCATGTGGGCTCTGAACCAGGAACCTGGGCTCCTGCTATTAATTTCTAGCTTGTTAATAATGTCAGAGGTCCCCTTTGAGACAAACAGAAGAACAAATTTCATGAGTAAATTAGTTCTGTCAGCGTAATCACATACTGCAGAGTAACTTAAATCTTTAAAAATTCCCCAATTTTAGAAGTCTTGTAATAAGTGGAAAATCCTGGCCTTAAGATAATTCTGAATATTTGAGGGAGAAAAGAGTTGTCAGTACTACAACAATCCAGAAAACCACTATTTTTACAGGCAAAATGGCAATGCCATTATTCCCATAGCTGGTCTGCCCCTCAATTTTGGGTGTTGACACAGGAATTCAAATAAAATACTATCCTGCCCATGGACAGTGCATAACCTGACAAAATTCATTAGCTGTAAATTATTCCTAGAGCAGTTGCTTCTACTTGTGTTATATACTTGAAAAAATCCCCCCTGTCATTATGCAATATGAAAACCATGTTACAGCTATTCTGAACAATCCAGATTTCTCTAATTCATACCCACTGAATAAATTTTATTGTTTTGAGTTTAGCTGTAAATATGCTTCCCCTAATCACAAGACTCGGCGACAGTCAGGCATGTAAAAAAAGAATAAATCCAAATTTCTCTGTTTGAAATTGGAACACACCATTTTTCATCTGCAGTAACAAAAACAAAACAAAACTCAAAAAACCCAAAGCTCTTCTGACCAACAGCTGCATTGTCTTATCTGTCAAAACCAGTTCTCGTTTTCTTGCTCTGCAAATAGCCAGAGTTGGTTTTTTTCCTTCTTTCCAGTCATTTCATTGTATCACTTTGCTAACGTGACTGTCAAGCCTTCATCTACTTTGTTTACTGCTGTGTTTTAGTAACATTATGAACGCTGCCTCATTTAGAAACTGAAGCTGTCTGTGTGATACAAGTATTCTGTTTGATATCCATCTGGGATGACTGACCCTTTTAATCAGACCAGATTCTACCACATCAAATATTTGTGCTGTCTTCTTGTATGGCTCTACAGGTATAAGCACCCAGTCTGCAGCTCTTGGGGCCCTAAGAAAAAACCAGCTGTCATTTTCCATCTGTACTTCATTACATTCCAGCTGGAGGGCATTTTTCTCCCTTGTAGCCCTTCTGCAGTGCACAGGTCAAGCTGGACAGCTCCGAATCTGCAGGAATGGCACTGCCACCACCGTGCCTCTCACTGTTCAGCGTGGCTCAGTACACAACAAACAACTCCATCTGTTATATCAGGAGTATTACACCTCCATCAACCACCACCCTGTCCCCAGCACCAGAGAGATGAAAGAAAACTCAAGGATGCAGATTGCAGAGGAGGGTGTGCTGGCTACAGTACCAGCTTTGCTGGGCTTTTCAAGGCACTGAACGAGCATCATTCCGGATTTGTGTTGCAGCCCCTTCATTGTTAAATGGAGTATGTACCCTGCTTTTTGGCATTTTGGCTTTGTTTTCCATAGCAACAAGGAGCAATGGATCTCCCTGTCCCTCCAGTGCAATGTGTGTCAGCTCAGCTCTCTGTGTTTGTGCACACAACTGTACCTAAAGGCATCGAGCTCCTCCCAGCCACCGTTATTCCCAGCTCAAGCTGAATGGCAATTTTTTCCAAATGCAATTGAAAAGTGTCTAAGATCTGCTTATCCCCATCCCCTTCCAGCCCTTTATTAAACATACTGTTAGTAAACCTCATTGTGCCCACCATTCTCCAAAGGTGGGAAAACGAGGCTATAGAGGATTGTCACCCAGCAATATGGTCTATAAGAGCCAAACAGATTTGGCACATCTAAAATCATTCTTGTCCATCAGGAGCACTTTGTGTATTTTGTCTCTCTCTAAAGACAGGATAAATCTGCATGCAGGCTCTTGATGAATACAAGGTACATTGTTTTAAGAAAAGCCTTTTTGTTTTTTTTCTTTTTATTCTGGAAAACATGTAAAAGACTACTGCCATTGTTTTCCAGATGCTCTTTTGGTGAAACCTCTCATCAGAGAAGGAGCCTGCAGCATACAATGTTTGAAATGGAGCACCCAGAAAATGTCATCTCATCCCTCAATTGCTGGCTGGTAACACAACTAAAATGTTGCCAGGTTGTGATCAAACCAGCAGATCACCTGTCCTGAATGGCTTCCAACGCACTTGTGCTCCATCCTTGCCTACAAATAAGGCAGATAGCATGCTTGTCAGCATTATGGCAAGTGAAGGGAACAGAAATGGTATGATTACTTACCTCTCTTTCCCATTCTGTCATTTTCTCCTGCTGTTTATGAAACTCATGAGTGATTTGGTTCAGCTCCTGATCACTACCTGCCTCATCCTAAAAGCCGTGTTGGTGTGAGGAATTAGAGCACTAGGGGACACCTTTTGTGCAAGCCTCAGGATCTCTACATACTCCCTAAGGCACACCTTTTACCAGAGGGAATGATGTTGGGCATTCAGAAATATTTTTGAATCCCACAGCCATATGAGCCAGCCTGTTGGCAGACAGCTGCCTGCCAGAATGATCTCTGCACCTCTACTCCCATCACAGCATCACTGTCTGCACACACCCACCAGGCTCATCACCACGTACCTGGTAGCACAACAGCTCTCTCCAATAGCTTTAATTCCTCTTTGCACCATTAATCTCTGGTGAGGACTCCTGGCCTTAACTCTGATGAACCAATGTGGGAGCCCAAAGGCTTTGTTAGGCCTTTCTTTCCCTTCAGTCCACCCACTAAAAACCAGAACAATTCAGCCTGTGCTGCCATCAGCAGCACATACTCTATCTCTATTCCTTTTCAATCTTGCACTCACTGTGTTTTCTGAGCACTTCAAATGATCTTGAGGAAACTGCAGAAAAGCAGGCTGTGATAGCAAAGAGATCCTGGATGTCCTAAGAAGGACAGATTTGTCAGAATGTGACACTGTTTGTTTCAAGGAAAAGGGAAAGAAACTTTCCATTTTGCTCCAAAGGAATAACTCCAAATATTAAGGAGACTGAGCCAGTCCTCAGCTTTGAGCAGCAGGACAAGAGCCGGATGGGTGTCTGTAGTGAGCAGAAACAATCTTAATAATAGAAATTATAAGGAAAGGATGGGGAAGAACCTCAGAGAACCTCAAAGCGCTCAAGAGCTGGAAGTTAGAGGAGTTCCTTTCAGAGAAGCACCCTCACCTTTCATGGAGAACCCACTCCATCCACAGGGCAAACTTGGGCGGCACAGCGCCCCCCGCAGGCCCGGGGGAGCAGCACTGCACCCAGGGGACAGAGCCACCGCCGAGAGAGGCGGCCAGGACTAGGGTTGGGTTCTCTTGGTTGGTTGTTTGCCTTGTTGTCCATACACATACTAGTAAAGAACTGCTGCTCCTTTTCTCATATATTTGCGTGAAAACCCCGTAATTTCAAAGCTATAATCGTTCAGAGGGAAGGAGGTGATATTCTCCATTCCAAGGGAAGTTCCCACTTTCTTTGGCAGACACCTGCCCTTCACACCGAGACAGAAAGGTAGCATTGTTTCTTTTTTAAAGCAGAATCCTGTTTCAATTCCTTCAGAGCCAAAATTTTACAGTCAGCTTTAACTACAAGGTGATAAATACAAATCTGCTCTGAGCTCCTCATGTTGCTACTGAGCTCCTCACCTATTCAAGTTCTCAGGACTGTTTTTCTCAGATCTTGATTGTGACTCATCAAAACAGCACAGATGTTTAAATAAAACACACACATGGGCACGCTTTTGTGTACATATCTGTGTTTAAGGGCAGTAAACAATTTTTCATAGATAAATGGCTGGGAGTTATTTTCCCTCTGTAAAGAAGGGAATAGCAGAGAGATGGATATGTTACCCAAGGTGATACTTCCCACCCTGCTCTGAAAATGCCTGTGGAGAGAAGCCAAGGCTGAAATTTGGCTTTTGGAGATCCATGTAGCTTTTGCTGTCAGAGGACATCATTAATACTGATGGCTGCCCTGCTTTCTCCTCTGAAAGCCTGGCATCCTTCTTCACAGCAGTGAGCCAGCCTCAAAGGAATGGGAGGGAAAGCAAACATACTGAAAATGTGCATTACCTCCTAAGCATGGATGCCATTTTTGATTTCTGTGATCCCTGGATGAATATAAGAGCAAAAATTTTATAGCAGTGACATGGAGTAAGATGTTTCCCCAGCAAATAGCAGGACTAAATGAAAGAAAGTGTTGCTCTAATCTTCAGCTGCTCTATGCCAGCAGGGAATAACCACATCCTTTTCTGAATAGAGACTGTATACAAGTAAGGCATGTGAGTACCTAAATCATGAGTGGTGATTTGAACCCCAAATCAAGTGTGGGGAGGCCCTGGCACAGGTTGCCCAGAGAAGCTGTGGATGACCCACCCCTAGAAGTGTTCAAGGTCAGGTTGTATGGGGCTCTCAGTAACCTGGTCTATTGGAAGGTGTCCCTGCACATGGCAGGGGGATGGGAACTTAAAGAGTTCTTAAGGTCCCTTCCAACCCCAAACACCGTGTGATAACAGCACTGCCAGATGCAATCATATGCTACATATGCCCAAACTGAGACAAGCCTAAAAAAACAACCTCCATGCTTTGGTGAACAATTCAGCTGTGTGGTGGCAATCATGCTCTTCTACCAATTTCAGTGGCAGCTCTTAACAATCAGATTTCTTCTTAGACCAAGGAAGGTGCACAGCCAGACACTGACAGCATAGCTGGTATATAACACTAGAAAAATCTACCTGCCCTCCTGACACTCATCTCCTAGCATGAAGCCAGGAGTATTTCCAAAACACTGCAAACCACAATGGAGAAGCTACTCCCTGTAGGTTGCTTTAGAATAAAGCAACCCACCAGCCTGGGTGTTACCATCTGCACCACAGGAGAGTATTTCCACATGATGATAGACCTAGCCAATATTTCCTGGCAAGGCTAGAGAATGCATTGAGATTGTCACATGAGTGAATTTTATTTGCTCCGTTTCTTGAAGAAAACTTGAAGACCAAATTCAAAATTACCACTGTAGAACACAAAAAATTTTGTCCACAACAGTGCTTCCAGAACAGCAATTTGGCAGGTGAGGAAAAACCAAGTGTCAGTGCTGGCAGTTGCAGGCTTGCTTTTTTTCCTTGCAGAGAGCCATCCTGCACTGTTTTCTAAAATTGTAAATGCTCTTTCTGGCTCACGATGGGAAACAACACTAATATGCATCACAGGGTGTGAGATAAAACGTGCAGTGCTATTGCTGCCTTGGATTTTTCTTCCATTTATATCAGCTCTCAGTAAAAAGTACACAAAGACAGCTGCAGGTTTTTTCCTCTAAACTTATTCACATTTCATTTTTCCTCTAAACCTTTCCACGTTTCATTCTTTCTTTGGTTCATAAATTCTAGGGTCTGACTAGGACCTTATAACAGAGACAGGAATTTACATTTAAATAACATAATGCAAATAATAACAACAACCATCATCATCATCCCTCTCTAGAAACAGCTCCAGAGCACTGCCCAACTGACCTCAGATTTGTAAAACAGGAATCTGACCTATTTGCTTGAAACTGAATATTTGTTTCTCCCTTTCCAGTTAGGAGAAACATAACATAGTTAGGGTTTTCTTTAATGAGTATTTGTTTGTGCCCTGTCCCTCCCCATTTTTTCTTGATTTCAGGGAGTCTCACTTGCTGTGCTTGTGCTGAATTAGTCCCTAGTCATGGAGATGGCTCCCGTTTGTTGTCTGGGAAAAGAACCTGAGCACAGCAGTAACTACAAGAGAAAGGCCACTGTGTTTTTCAGTCACCTAAAAAAGCAGTTAGCAGACACCACCAAGAACAGCTTTCAGATTGCAGGACACTTAAGAGAGGCAGCTTTTCTTCTTCTCAACCCCTATGCAAGGACTCAGTAGTAGCAGGCAGGCAAAAAGCTAGCAACATACATCAGAACTACAGTAAATTGCTATGGAGAAGTTTTCATTCAGGTTCATCAGCTCTGACATCTATCATTGCTGGCACCCAGATCCTGTGATTTATGAGAGTTTCTGTTCAGTTTAAGTGGAGGGGCCATGTACACTGGGCTCCTTCATCTCCCAAACCACTTCATTCCAAACAACACTTCCCTTTACATAGCCTCATTCCCTCTGTTTGAAGAAGTCTACCCTGCTGTTTCTGGTGCCTCTGGCAACTTTACAAGCAGAAGAACAAGAGATCAAAAATTTACATGAGGTTTCAGATGCATCAGACACTTCTTGTATCAAAAGATAGTAAATTCAAAGAGCAAGTTGGACCAAGGCTGGCTTATGTCCAGATCATTGACACTGGGTAAAAACTGGAGCAACTTTTTGGGAGAGCTGAGGCATGTTTTAACTCAAACATCTTGCCTTCGCTCCATATTATTGAAAACTTCTTAAAATTCTGTTGTACCTCAAGGCACCAAATAGAAACTGGAGGCCAAACCCATATAACACAGAGACTGAATAAAAGTCTTTAAGAAAAAAGAAAAAAAGAGGGGGAAAAAAGAGGAGGATGAAACTGCCTCCTTATGTTTCTTATCAAAGAATACACTTCCAAAAAAATGCAGGATTTTTCCCTTTAGCACTGGAGATCATATCCCCTCTATCCATCAAACAATCTTTTAACATGGAGGTTGTTCCAGATGCCAGTACACATAGGTCAGCATTTTCAACAAAAGCTGACTAACGTTAGGAGCACTTTAAAAGGGACTTTAGATCCCTTTTTCCAAAAGCTTCAAGCTCCCAGCAGCTCTATCTGGCTTCAAAAGGGGCTCACTTCATAAAGTGTTTTGGATGTGCTCAGCATTTTTGAAATTCAGGGCACCTACGTTGAATCCTAGACATGGACTTTAAAAATCCATGCCAATTCTCACTGCACTAAGGATAACACCACCTCTTTAATCTGTGCTTAGAAAGCTAAGTGACATTACAACCAACAACCTGGCTTTTTCCCTCCACAGAATTTGTAGAGCTCCTAATAAAACTGGTGTCTGTCATGAAAACTAGCAGACTTGAGTCTAAAAAGATAACTATAATTTTCCTTGAAACTAGGCAGTAACACCTCCTCAAATCCTCTTTGTAAGTGATGAGTAACACGAGTTCCCTGCTAAGAGCTGTCCTGAAGGGCAGCCAGGGCTGTGGGATACTCAGAAATACCACAGGCCATAGAAAAGCACTGAATTCCAGGCTGGCATGTTGCAGTACTTAACCCTTCCTGGAATGCCAGCTCCCTGCTGCGGGGTGCCAGAAAACATAAGGGCTTGTGGTATTTGCAATCTTAGCACCAAAGTCAAGACCTCTACCAATTAAACCAAGAAGAGAACAATTGTACCAGCAGCTGATAGTGGCAGACTTCTGTCCTGCTAAAGCAGGATGACACACACACACACAATAAAAACACTTCCTCAAGCTAAATTCTTCAGATTGCTGGATTCAGACCACACTTTATGATTTATTCATAATAAGACCTTCTTAGCTTAGGAACTTGCAGATGCCTAGAGCCTTTCCATTATATATCTTTCAAGTATTTTCAGCTTAGGAAAAAAAACCTGACACAGTGGTTCCAGCCTTGGGTCAAAACCCATCAACAACTCCCCTCTTCTTCCTCCCTTGAATACCCACAGCTGGAGGGTAACGCAGAACTTTTGCCAGCACACAGCACGAGGGTAAGAATTGGAGGCACATGGCCCAGGTCTGCAAGAATTTGTACGCTGGTGTAAGGATTGCCACTGCCCACAGCCTCCACAAATACCTTGGCATCTCTTCCTTCCATGGGAACTACTGAAGCTTTCCAAAGAATGCACAAGTGCTAATCGCCTGATGCAAGTGCCTTCAGCCCTGACAGCCATTTCCTCAGAGTCACAGATAAAACTGAAGGATTAAGCCATAAAGGATTAGGAGAGGTGTTGCCTAGAATTAAGTCACTGGTCTTGAAGCATGGTTTGGTTGGGCACTGAAAATAGCCAACTCCACCATCTTAAAAACAAGCTTTATTGTGTTTCTTTAAATATATATAAATATATTTTAGATATATATCTTGATTCCCTGAGTAGGCTTAAAAGTCTAGATGGCTCATAATTGTATAGTTTCCATTTTTTACTACACTTCAGTGCACTAAGAACCATCAATCTGACAATCCGAAGAGACCAAACAAATTTCTTTCACAGCTGTGCATCGGATGTTTATGGATCTAAGAAAATACAGAAAATAAAATAAAAACACCTCACATGGCTCTCTGCACATAGAACCTATTATAAATGATACAGACCCTAAAAGGGGAGTGTGTGTTAGACAGAAAATTGGTCTTTGCCTAGAAAGTTTATAGTTCAATGCAAATCTAGGTCTTCCCTACTTAGCTGCCCAGTGATTTTGATGTAAGCACCAAAAAGAGATCCATACATGAGATGTGCTTTAAGTCCAAAGTCTGTGGCATTTTGGTTAACAGGTGTAGAGATTATTTGGGGTGCTGGAGAAGAAATAAGCCTTGTGCCTTAAAGAGGTGTTTCAAGTCACCCTGGATATCTGTGACAACGTTGAGAACTGATTGAAAACCTTATGAGGGACCCAAGCACTGATATTCAGTCTGATAAAACCTGCCATAATTTGGAAGTATTGTGCTTAGCTCAGGCTGGAGACTGGCAGAAGCCCTGACACTGTGACAGAGCCACTGCAGCTACTGCATCCTGCGGGCAGGGGGTGGTTCTGCTGTACAGGCAACCCACTGCAAAGGCACACGTGGCGTCCATCAAAATATTTCTAACAAAACCTTCTCCTGAATCAACCTATGTTTTGTTTTTCCTGGTTTAAAAGAACAGATAGTATAATGGGAAATGTCATGTTTTCAGAAAGTCATACAAATGTGTCCTGTGAAGGCCAAGATTTCCAGAGAAATGTTGCCAGCTCTTGCCAAAACTATAAACCGAAGCTACCAGATTGCTGTTAAAAAAAAAAGAAAAGTGAAACCCCCCTCAATTTAAAAGGACATGAGTATTTTTCAATTTTGTCAGACATTTTCATGGAGGAAGGAACAAGAAGGAACTGCTTCTGATTACCCAGCAGGAAGCATTTAAGAATGTGTTTACCGGTCATTCATGACACAAGTACTTCTGGCAGAGGCAGGCAAGCTATTTTTTAAGCAGCAGAGCTGGAGGAAGCCTGTTGGTCACAGATGATCAATGGATAAGACAGTGCTGCCACTGTGTTGGCAGCCCATGAACGGATGCCTCAATTAGGCAAAATCATGGAATTTAGGCTGTGCATTCCTTGTAAAGAAAACTGTGAAGGGCATTTTTCACGGTATTTCCAGTTTAAGTTTAGAGACTAGATAAACAGCAGTAATCATGAATGATGATAGTAAAAATACTAATAGGTAAAAAGATCCTGCTTATCCTTCTCTATGTTTCTTATCAGAAAAATTCGTCACTTAAGTTTCATTTCCCTAACACAGAGCAATTCATACCCTAAGCGACAACTTAACAGTGTAACCATTAATGTACAATAGGAAGGATAATGAAAATGAACCCAAATTAAAGTTCTCTAAATTCAGTGTACCTACTCTTCATCTCATGGCATATTTACTATAGCAAGCCTAAAAGTTTAGACCCATTTGATCTCCCTGCCCTCCGATTTACAAACCCTGAATTAATGCAGCTCTTTCCAAATCCCACACAGGAAAGAACTGTGCCAACAGCAGAAGGAAATGACAAGAACTCTAGGTGCCATGGATCACATTCTGTGCACTGATGGCTTCCACAGAATAAGCCTATGTAGCAGTGCTTTTTGGCACTCATCATTCTGTCCAGTCCTTGGATCACTTGGATCACCATGACATTGTGGCCACATGCAGCCAGGTTAGCAACGCTTATAGCAAAAGGCCATCCCTCCCAAGGGGAGTGATTTGAATCACAGCAGTGATCTGAATATCAGGCCTCAAAAAGGTGGCTTTATTTCTAAAGTTTTGCCAAGGGCTGCTAGTGGGCCAATCAGTTAAAGTGTGTGATGGTTTGCAGCAACAAAACTGTGAAGTCTCCAGAAACTAGAAACCTGTGAAATGTGGGGGAAAAAGAGCTGCCTTCTCACCAAAACAAAATTTCTGGTTATATAGAGTATTGGATCAAAGACAAAGTATTTTTCAGAAACAAACAGCACTAGCACAAACCTCACCACCAAGGCTTTGGGGGTGCTGGGTGACATTCCCTCTGCTGTCCTCAGCCACACTGGCTGAGCACCGCCAAGGCTGGACCAGCCCCCTGCCCCTTCCTCCAGCTTTCCTCTGGACATACCCTCCAAATCCTGATTTATTCCATGTTAGCAGCAGCAGCAGGGCTGCTCAGTGAGCAACTGGATATCCCCTGCTGCTCTGGGCAACTCCCAGCAGCAGGGCAGGAAGAGGAAATTGAGATGTCAATTCCAAAGTGTGCCTGGAAATCTGTACCTGCAGAAACTGCTCTCAAAGGTTTAGAGTTTAGAGCTCACCTCTTCTCTCCCAAAGCCTGCAGCAGATCCAACTACTTGAAGCTCTTGGGCAGCACAGGGATACAGAAAGCATGGAGCAGCTTCAAGCTTTCTGCATATGTGTTCTTTGGGTCCTGAGGCCATAGAATCATTTGGGAAGGAATCTGAAAGACCATCTAGTTCCAACACCTCTGCCTTATTTTTTTCCCAAAGATTTTTCCACCTCCCAGTCAATTAAGAGAAGGTGCAAAGTACCAGAGAAATGGCATTTCCTAGTGATTCTGATAAACAGAGTATATAACCAGCTACTTTAAAAGCAGGCTTTGAAATGCCACTGGCTTGCTTTGCTCTAAGCACAGTCCCAGGGAGAATGTCAGGTCACACAACTCATTTGTTACCTTCAGACAGAGGAGCTCCGCTAAGCGCCAGCCATCATAAAAATACTAACATTCCTTTTCGGTGGAAAACAAACAGAAAAGAAAAATGCAACAACTCACTTAAAAGAGAGCCAAATAGCACTTCAAAGATTGCCACGTGGTCTGCAAACAGGGATGGCAATACACTGGGGAGCCATGCTCCTCTTCAGCCACAGCCTGAGTTACGTAGATGGAGGGAGCAGAGATAACAGAGATAACACTCCCCACCACGACACAAACCTACACTGTGCATTCGTTTAGACACACTCCTTGCAGTTTATTTCCCTCAGTGGCTTAAAAAATTGCCAAGAATCAGAACAGCATGTGAAGAGCATTTTAATCTAGCCGTAGATAAGGCACTTTCCCTTCTCTGGGCAGCAGCAACAACTTTATGTGTGACATGAAGGAAAGTGTCAGGGAGAAAACTGCAGTAATTGAGGTCACATCCTCTGTGATTGCAAGGAAACCCCCTCACACATTTTTCCCCATCATCCATGGACATTTCCATGTATATACAGCTAACCATTTTAATGGTATCTAAATATTTCATCTCCTGAGCAGATAAAGTAGTAGGCATTTAATTCTAGTGGTGCAAACACCTGACGGCTGGATGCTCTCATCTACCTGTAAATGCACTGAATTCAATTATGTGGCAAAATTATGTGACAGTTATCTCTGGGGTGTTTGGAATCCCACACAAATTCTGTGCTTCACATGGTTAAGCAGCTAACTCTCATGTTTTATGGGGAGGGAGGGAGGGGAGAAGGGAAAAAGTTGTGCTTTGTGGGTTTTTTAAATCTCATTTGCAGCTGTACAGTTACAGCTTACAGATTAATAATAAAAGAGCGTATGTGACAATGCAGTAACAAATGATGTTCAACGTCAAACACAAAGCAAGATGCAAATATATTTTCCTGTTATTTAACCAGGCTTTCATTTCAACTGCTCTGATCTTGTAAATAAAGCTTACAAGCGAGGCTCAAACAAGTGTGGGAATTAAGCAAACAAAAAAAGAATCCCAAACCCTAAATCAAAACACCTCAACTCAATGGTCTCCTAGTACTGGTTAGCTAATTATGTTTGCTATTTTTAATTCAGGGGATCTAAACAGATTAAAGAACAGGTTAAAAACAACGGTACTCAGGAACTGGCCCAAGAGTAAGAGCTCTCTGGATAGTACCAGACATCAGCTGCTGTCAACCACTGCCAAAAAACAAGGGGCATACCTGGAAGTTCTGAAAGACAAGAAGAGGTTGGGCAGAAGGATGAAGGGGTGGATGGATGGATGGATGGATGGATGGGAAAGATGAAAGAACAAACAACTAAATAACACTAACTGCACCTATGACTTGCATCTAAGGATTTGCTTTGCAAGCAGTTCATTGAAAATGCTCAAATCCTTAACTGATCTTCTGGGGGGCGGGCAAATAAGAGGGCCTGAAAAGCCTTAGGCTAATTAGGCATTGCTGAGACATGCTTGAAAATACAAAGCTTTTAAAAGGATGAAAAATCTCCAACCATCTGGTAGTAGTGTTGAGAAGAAAGGGGAAAGACAAAGGGGCAGCCTGCAGCAGGGAGGTACGGGACTCCTTAATTATTGGGCTACCAAGACCATTACCACCCCAAATGCCTGTGAAAGCTCACAAAATGAGATTACAGGGCTCAGCAAAACCAGCACCTCTCAGTAAGAACAGCATCTCAGGAAAGCAAACAGGACTCGGTTTCCCCAAGGTACATCTGCTAATTAGAGATGATGGGTGATAGATGCAGGGGGCAAGGCCCCCAGATGAGAACAGGACTATTCCTGGTGACCTCTCTACCTGTTTTTTCTGACTGCTGCTCTCCAAGGCTGCACAGATGGTGCTCTCTTTAAATTAATACCACCCTGCCAGCCAGAAGGAAGCTTCTGTTGTACTTGGCAGTACAGGTGAACAGCCTGCATTTAGATTTCAAAGGAAATGCCCCAGGTGTTCCAGCAATATGGCAAGCAGCTGATGTGCTCCAGCCTCTCCAGGCCTGGGTAAGGCTCAGCTGTGTTTTCTTATCTCTAAGACTAGCTAGAGAAAAATCACAACATTCAAAGGGCAGACTTCGCACACTGGAGCAAGATCTGAGCCGTCTTTGCTCTAAATGGCTTTGTCAGTTGGGAGCTGTGGAAGTGCCAGTGCCATCCCACCTTCTCTTGGAGGAGATGGGTATGTATCCAGCTGACTGCAGGTTAGTGAGGAGCAAGCTGGCTTCCTTCCACACCCAAAGCTGTGACCAAAGCTTTGCAAAATTGCTGTGCTCATTCTCACTTTTGGAATGTGAATATGTATGGCTGATTTCCTTCCCTCCCACGTGCAGATCCTCCGTATCCAGCTGACGCTGTGAGCAGGCGATCCAGTTGGATTCACAAGCTGGGCTGTATCTATCCTTGAATGGCAGACCTCATTACAAGAGGGAAATGGTTCTGGCAATCTAATACATTGCACAGCACTGCTGCTTCCAGGATCAGATACAAGCCCCAGGCCATGGCTGCCTCTGGTGGTTAAATATCCCATAGCAGTTGTGATAAGAACAAACGGCATTAACCATATTTTACAGCCAAATCCTGACATGAATATCTCTCCCCGAGGCTCACCTTGAAAGTTCTTTTCACTTTGGAAAGATTTCCTGTGTCTTAAACATCACACCTTAAACTCAGTACTGTTAAACATTGGCTGTGTTTAATGCCAGAGGGAACAGTTTCATGAGCAGAGCCTGTGATCTCTCTATGCATCCATTTCTAAGATTACTTGGGTTCCTTTAGATAGGTACAAGATATATATGTATTTCTTATCATCTGCTTTTCATCCTCACACACTCCAAGAGCCAGCTGGATCTGCAAGCAGAACTACATCCAGGAAATCTATTCTATGCCATGCTGGAAGCAGACAATACTAGAAATATTGTTTTAAGACTTTTTCCTTTAACTTTCTTTTCTTTTTAAGGCAAACTTGCCCACATCACAGAACTGCCAGAAGATTCAAAACCAAGCTACAAAAGCATCCAACTGTTTGGATTTACCTGAAAACCAGCTGTGCTTCAGCTGCAGGAGCCTGCAGTTCACCACAGTGTGGTTACTGAGACACGTCAGTAACTTCCCAGTAACCTCAGCCACCTGCAATTCAAGACTCAGGTTTCTATGTGCAAGCAGATTTATGACGATGCAGGCATTAAAAACATTGACCACAGTTTAAAAAGACCACAGTAGCTGTACCTACAGCACACTGGAAGACAGAGAGATAAACCAAAACCACAGAGGATGCCAGTTTTACCAGAGCAGGATGAGTGTGGAAGCTGTCAGCTGTGCTCATGTGAGGGTAATTGTAAAATATCTGTTGTCCCAAGGAGGAGGTCCCAAAAAAGGAGAGCGCAGCTCTGGTCTCATTTGGTGATCCAGCTGTTTAGATCAATGTGACCACCAGACAGGAGCTCCTGATGTCTAAAGGAAGAATTGGGTGTGCTGGCAAGGATCTCAGCAAACCACCATGAATCTGTGAGGTGACATCACAAGAAGAAGGGCCAAGGGCTTAACTGAGGTATGATGGCAACAGCCGTGAAAATCTTGGAGCAGTGAGGATCTGAACCCAAGTGAGGAAGAGTGACCATGCCAGTGCTTACCATGTTGATCAGAGCATGCTGGAAATAAATCTGAATTAATGCTAGAAGGCTTCCATCCCTGATCCTTGTGTCTTAGAGATAAACCAAAACCACAGAGGGAAGGAGGGAAGGGAAGGACAGGAGGGAAGCCCCTCTCATTGCTGGGACAGCACCAATGAGAATGTGTCACCTGCAGAGATCTTTCAATGCTGGGAAAAGAGCAAACCCCAAAGCAATGAAGCTGCTCTACACTCATAACAGCAAGTCCTCCTCTGTTTTCTGACCTCTCCAGACCAGCTGGAGGTTGATGGAGGCACCATGTTAGGGTACCAGCACCCCAGAGAGGGGGTGATGCTCAGACCCAGCTGTCTCACTACCTCCTTACTCGGTCTGTGAGCTTCCTGCTAATCTTCCTTCTAGCTAGGACAGCTGGAAGAATCAGGCAAGTTAATTTCCTTGACTCGAGCTGCTGGAGTTAGGCATTGATTTTTCAGCATATTGACATCTTATTTTGAAGCACCTGAGGTATCTCCATTTGCTCTCATTTGACACCTTTGTGCTACATTTCAGGCTGACAGACCATGAAAACATGTCCAGCAGTTGTGCTTTACCTGATGAAACACCTGTAACTGTAACTGTGATAGCATTTGGTGACAAACTGGGAATCTCAATGTTTTCTAGGTCCTGATACAGTGAATTTGCCATCCTGACCCCCTGACCATCATTAGCTGTAACCAGGGGGCAACGGAGAAGAGACTATTGACTTTTTCTGCTCAAAATCCAGAACAGAGTTTAACCAGTTCTTCTGTCCAGGTAAGAATGGTATATAGCCTGTAAGTGACTGCTTATTTCCTCCACAGAGAAAATGCTGGATGTGTGGACATGCTGTCTTTCAAGGGCTGTCAAGTAATTTAAGTAGTGAGAGGTTTTAGGATGATGTAAATGGAATAAAGGTGGTTATGGCCTCTGTGGTGGGTATGATTACTGGCACAGTGACTGCAGAACAAACAAACAGTAAAGGCACACCCACAAAGGGGAATAAGGAATCAAAGGGTTTATATGCCCTGATATTTCAGTGTAAAGACCCTGCAACTGTGAAACAGTAATGAAGGTCATGTTTTGGTTGAAATTTGCTGGCGGTAGAAAGCAATGGATTTTAGAACTCAGCATAGAAGTCACAAGTCTGAACCTGGGAGGAAAATCATTGGCAACTGTTCCAGCAAAGTACAGTGTTAATCAAGTAAGTACATTATAAGCATTGAAGCATGTCTACAGGTAAGTGGAAAACCCCCACCATTCCATACTCTTCATGTGAAATAGCAGAAAGCCCCAAAGAGCTGCATTTCTGCACCAATGTGTTGAGATGACACTACTGCCTGATGCAGATGCAGTCCCAGAGATGTAGGAGGGAAGAGCTTTCTCCCTGGTAGATTATTCACAGTGGCTGGAGACAGGGTCAGTTCGGGCTGTTGGCTTGATACTATGGGCCAGGTATGCTGGTGGTGACCTTGCATGCTCATCTGGAGGCAAAATGTGATAAAAGCCAACCAAGCAGAGGAAAACTCTTCCAGATGGCAAGACCTCAAAAGAACACTGACCTGTAAACGCACTAGGAAAAGGTGAGGGGACAGAAAACTTGCTGCCAAAAAGTTTCGAGTAAAGTGCAGAAAAAAGGAAGAGAAAATCCAGAGGAAAGCATTATGCTTCGAGGATCTGAGTGGGATTTTTCCTGCTCTGGGTCAGCAGCAGTAGAAAGGTTTAATCTCAGTTGGGGTCATGAAGCCATGGTGTACCTCACTAGCAGAGCCAGAAGTGGGAATACACAGAAGAGAAAACAGAACAGAGCTGAATTAAAAAGTGTGTCTCTTGATCCACGTGACAGTATAGAGTGAGCAAATGCCACCCTCCTCATATGAGAACAAGATTTACTCCTCACCACAGCACTATGCAAAACTACAGAAATAAACTGTGAAGTGAAAATGTTCTTCCACTCCTCAAAGAACAAGCCAGAGAATCTTTCAATCCTAGGACATATGATGTTTTCTTTCAATTCCTTCCTGTTCTATACTTTAAAAAAAAAAAAAAAAAAGACAGTTCTCCAAATCATACCTTCCTCACTCCCACTGGCTGTGGTTTCCACACAGTTATGACTGCACTCCACTCTATTTTATCAAAATCCTTGGTGAAATGCAGTTTGTCTCCTTGCTGCCCTAGTGTGTGGCCACCTGAGTTTTTGACACAGCTATAACAGTGCCACAACCTGGGCTAGGCAGTACATCCATCCAAAACCTAAGCAAGTGGGAGCACAGAATTTCCAGTTCCAGAGCCAGCTCAGGTGGATCTGTGTGTATTCCATCATAAACTTTATTAAAAGAGGTAAGAACCTAAAATTTATCAGTGCTTAACAAAATGAAGACTCCTTTTGTAGAAGACGGCACAAAGACATAATATTTGTCTGTGAGGGATCAAAGTATTTCCTGGTGAAACTGCCTGCACTCCTTTGGTCTGCTGGCCCTGTTCTAATTTCAGACTGGATTTCTCCCTGTGGCACACAGGAGCTGAGCTCTCTGTTCACACAGATACCCCTGTAGCTGTACAGTGTATGTTAAAGTGGTGCCATATCTCTGGAGGTGCTAAAGCTTATTTCCAGAAATACTGCTGGCTATGATGCCGTCTGTAACAGTGCAGTCCTTGGCCAGTGAGCCCTACTTTTGCAATATGTTACAGGAAACTGTTTCTAAGATGTCAGACTCTCTCCCATATTCCTTTCCCTCATTCCTTGGATGCTATTTGAGACCGTTTGAAAGAGACACATGTTTTGTTTGCATAAGGCACTGCTGTATCTCTGGAGAGGTGAGCTAAATCCAAAGCCTGGTAGACTTGGACTCCACCATTTGGAATATGGATTCCATTATCTCCCCAGTTTTCATATGTGAAAAGGGCATTATCAGCATCTAAAAGCACTTCAAGACTTGTAGCTCACAAGTAAAAAACATGTAATATCATGTAATACTATTATAAACATATGAGGACTAAGAATGACATCATAGCATCTGCTTTTCTCTGGGATTTCATGATTTTATATTTTTTGGCATTCCCAGCATGGAAAATCAAAATGAAAATGGTACTTCGATATATTCCATTAAAAATATCCAGTTTCTCCTCCAGCATCCTCAAGGATTTAATTTCTTCTCTTTCTTTTTATTTTCTCTGTATGGAAAAGTGTTCTAAAGCTTCTTTTACTTGATTTAATGCTGGGTGTGATTCAATTCAGCGCTGTAACATAAGTTAATTAAACGAAACAAAGGCTGCATTGTCAACACTTTCAGCAGGAACAAAGAGATGATATTTTTAAATGCAATAGAAATTGCCAATTCATAATACTATTTCTATTCTGCTTACTTTAAATGAAATGAAGAAAACAATCAAATAGAGATAATAAACCTTAAATGTTATCATTGTCACAGTATTCCCTATTGTTGTTTTCCTGTTTTCTTTCCTTTTGGCTTTTTGTCTTTTAGCCTTACCATCAAGTCTGGTAACATAAAGTGACTGTGACAGCAAGCAAAAAGTTTAAGCTGAAAAATTCCTTACGTTTTCTACTTTCTTATTAGAAAACCGCACGGAAAAAAATAAATTATTTTTCCTTGCAAGGGATGGAAAATAATTAAAACTTCAAATTAATCTTGCACCACCTATTTTTTATGTACATTCATGCTCAAACCTGATCTATGGAGAGTAATGAAAAGAAACAGGTTTCTTCTGTAGCAGGAAAATAAATATGACTTTTTTTCCCCCTCAAGAGACTGAAATCAATAGCTAGAGCAGACTCCTGACAGTGTAATACCCACCCTGACTGCCAATGCACAGCATCCTCAGGGAAGCACCCTCAGGGAAGCCCTGCAGGAGCTCTGCATCCCCATCAGTGAAGCCTCCTTGCTGATCTAACAGCCTGGACACCTCCCACTTCACAGCTGCCCCACACACACACTCACAGTGGGGCCAAACCCTCACTCCTCCTCTGCAGTCTGCAATGTGTGAGTGGAGCAGGGAAGAAGCAGGTGAACCTCACCTGGCTGCTTCCACGAGGCACAGAAATTCCTTGGCTATCCTGTTCTGCCACAGCTGTAATGCCTGCAGGAGGGCAGAGTGCTTGATAGGGACCAAGCAGCCCTTGGACCACCACAAACTCAGCACGGTGGGCTGGCACACATCACCTGCTCACAAACCCTCCTCAGCTGGCTGGTACTGCAGCTGAAAAGTTCACTGGAGTTTTGTGAAGTTCTCAAGAAAATAAAGGTATGCAAGGCACCTTTCAGGATTCCCACTCATCATCTCCCTGTGCACTTCCCACTAGTCCCACCCACTGCTTCCCAACAGCCCATAACTCTGCACAGCTCAGAGCTTTAAATACCCATTTGCAACTTTCTGGTTCCACAGCCTTTACAGCATTTCTGCAAAAGGTCCAATAATGCACTTTTTGTTTTTTTCTTTGCCAAACATCAGTATCTGTTAGAATAGGATTTTAAAGATATATTTCATATTTAGTGCCTGAATATGCTGTAACAGCCCCAAAAATGGCATCTGATCTATTCAGTATGGGTTTTTATCAAATACCAAACACTGTATCTGGTTCAGGATATTTTTTTTTTCCTCTCCTCTTTGAGCAACTGAATGAAATAACTTGGAGCCTTTATACTAGAGCTTCAGAAGCTACAGCACTTGAAAACATTCTTTTCTTTCCAAACAAAGTGAAATTACCTATTTTAAGATTCTAGAGATGACTTCTATCTTTTTTTTTTTCAAAAATGTCTCCTCTCACTCCACTTGAAGAATTAAAGGAGTTTGGTTAACCAATAAAATTGCCATGAATCAGTAATAAAAATGTCACATTTGTCCAAAAATATCTTTCTCAAGAATTCTTCCATTTCTCTACAGCCACAACGTCATTTTGAAAATTTTGCCTGTTTGATAACAAAGTCATTACTTTGACATTATTTACGACTATACCAATGCATATAAAAGCCTATAAATGCCTGAGACTGAAGCTATGAAACATGAGAGCTCTTTTCCCCAGGTTTTGGAACATGTAGTTCTCTCCAAGATTATGCCATAAAATTACCACTCCTGCAAAAGCAAAATGGACAAGAGAAGAATGGACAAAGTGTTGCCTGCAGAGTTACAGGTTACAGCTATTCATGTTACAAGGACCGTTGACCAAAACTGGGCTTAGCTAGAACAGAACTTGGCAGACTTCAAATTTGAAATCAGGCAGATTTCAAATCTAGAGTAAGCAAGCACTGATCAGAAGATTGACAAAGGAAATCCTACCCCTTCAAAGAGTTAAACGACTTCTAAGAGTGACTAGTGAGGGAAACCATCCTACTGAGTGTCTTGATGAAGGGAGATAGAAAGAGATGGGAAATGACAGAGGTGAGAGTGGGCTCAGAGGAGAAACTGGCTGCACAGTCACACAAATACGGCATTTCCTTCCACGTGCTGAGAATTGTGTTGTGGAATAAACGTGCTGATTAAACCTACAAATAAATGTTGAGTGCCTGGTCATTACAACACAACAGGACTGTTTCCAAGTGTGCATATAAAGGGACTGCCAAGAGGTCTGTTAAAACTGTGTACACTTAGCTAGTCAGCAAATAGGTCAGTGAACACCACTTGCTCTGGCTTTTAATAAAGGGATTTGAGAATATTCCCCAATCTTATAAGAAACATGCATTTTCATTATTCTTTGGTGAGCCAGAATGAGTGCATTATAGTAGTTGGAAGAAAATGAAAAGGCATCTTAGTTTGCCTTTTTTCTTCAGCTGCTCCCTCAGAATATGTAACTTCGAGTTGCAGTAGGAAAAAAAAGGGAATAAATTGGCACATGTGATATTACTGATTTTGGAAAAAGCAACAGCAGGTTTTTATCAAACACACAGTGCCTCACAATTGTTATATTCTTCAGGGTAATCTGGCTTGGTTCTTACTGCTGGCAATGGGACATAGTAATGCAACTGCCAAGATTTTGATTCTTCATTCCTCTGGGCTCCCAGCATCCCAGAACCTTGAAAGCACCAGGATCTGGGACTCCTTGGGGATTCATACTGCAGCATGACCCTAGAGCTGTAAAATGAGCTATACAGAAAGGACCCTGCAAGCTTTAAAACACCCCAAAACACAGAGAGGAGCTGGCAGTAAAGTTTGCACAATTAAATCAGAAGATAACCCTATGGCTTGTCAGAAGTTCATGTAAACTGAGACACATCTCTAAAACAGCAAGAAATAGACTTTTTTTTTATCCACAGAAAACCACATCATGGAAAAATTCCCAGCACGTTTCAAAGCCACAATCAGTAACTGAGCAGAAATCCAGCTTTAGGTTGGAAAAGGGACTTTGTTGGTCTTTTGGTGGCTTACAGAGCTCCAGTTCTGAGGACTGAAGGGATTGCAGATGACTCCCAAGAATTAAAGCCCCAGTGAGAGAGAGAGAACAGAGAGGCAGCCACATGCTGCCTTTTGCTCTGGGATGAGTTTGAAAACATTCACCAAAAAAATCTCACGTAGGACAGAAAGAACAGGTAGTTTGGAATTTAGTAGTTGCTACATTTGGCTATGCATATAGATCCAGAATGGGTCAAACTAACTCAAGATCCATAAATTTCTGTTTAACAGGACTAGCAGTCCCACATTAGCCTTTTCCCCACATTCTTAAACAAAAATACAGTATTACATCCTATGTCAAATGTACTGTGTGTGCTGCTGGAAAACTATTCAGCTGAATTACTTTAGGAAGTAGGGCTTGGGTTACATAAAATAATGTCACTTATTAAATCTCTTTCTAATGCCAGGTAATCTCTTTCCATTAAGAGCAGTCTCTCTTTGGGAAATAGATCTTATTTTATCAGTCTGAACTTCAGCTGGTTGGTTTCTTTTTTTACCTCTTTTTGTCCAGACCCACTTCACTTTACGGCAAACCTTCAAAACTCATGTGGCAGAATTTGTGCCCACCAGAACAAGAAGCACCTAAGCAAGATGAGCTACGAGGGTGCTTATACCCATAAGAATGAAACAAGGCAAGGGAAAGGCTTTATTTCCTTCTCTGCTCCTGCTCTGCAAGAGCACCCATTTATTTTCCCTGTGCCAAAGACAGAACATTTGGAAGAAGCTGAATGGAATATTTATGCTGTTATCCTGCACACAGACTCAACACATCTCCTCTTATCATGGAACTTAACAAAAGATCACTTAAATTGATGACACTCCTCCTATGGACTTCAACAAGCTTTGGATCAGATGAATCCTGCACAGTATCAACAACTGAGACCTCAGGTTCCAAAATATGTAGCAAGAACTTTTTACTTACTTAGTATTTGAAACTCTTTAATCAAGGGCTGGAAAAGGAAAGGTGCCAAGAACAACCCTTTTCTGACATTACCTGCTTTTCCTTAATGTTGCATATTTTAATAGTAAGTACAACAGATGTTGAAATATAATCTCTCTTCTGAGAACTAAATGACAGTCCCTAGCTGTCGGGGACACTAAAGTAGTAGAGAGGAGAAAATGTGCAAATAATGAAGGGACATTTTGTCCCATTTAGTTGTGATGATGCATAAGATAATGTGTAAATAATTTCTACTTGGAGGAGACTGACATAATGACATTGGTATTTGCAATCAGAGCGAGCCTGTATTGTATAACCTGGGTTTGCAGCTGAGGTGGTGTGGTAGCATTTACCTGAACCTGAACGTAAGAATTACATCAATTCTACCTTCATCATCATTAACACATAGCACAAAACCAATACCATTAACACAACTGATAACAAGGAGATGAGATTAGTCTCAGCTTGGACAGGCAATTAAAATGGAAAAAAAAAAAAAAAGGCAACAGAAATATTGTTTAGCTGTATATAAACAAAGAGGTTCTGTTACCCTGGCTCTGCAGTGAAGAAAATTGTCAATATTGCTGCTGCAGGTTTGCAAGTTAGTTGGTGTCAATGTTGCTGAGAAAAGGACTTCATAATTAGGACAACACAGTTAGTATTGACCCGAATTTTCAATAAAAATCATGTCTGCATTTTAATTTAGAACTGTAAAATTCATCCTTGGGCTCTACAAATGACCATATAATTAACTTGCAGTTACTTTAAAATTAGAGAATTATTTACCTAATACATTATTTTTTATATAATCATGTGCCTTTACAAATGGTGAGATGATTGCCGGGTTCCCAGAAGCATCCAACACTAAAACTTCTACATTTCCTTGCAAAAGCATTCCCAAGGTTTTAAATACTTTACTCCCATAAAAAAATTACTGCTTCAGAAGACTCTGCATTCTCACTCCAAATATTGGTTTCTTCATTAGAATTACTAGTTTTAGTCACTCTTTAGTTAGATCTCTATTAATGATCTCACAAATAACTATCACATCCATTTATTTTAAATACTCTGAATGCTTCTAGCAAATGTGATCAAAAAGGATATTTACATGGACATCAATTGGTTGTTTAATCAGCATTACGAGCTTAAATGCAAAAGAACCCCAAAACAGGAAGAGTATTTAAATGTCACTTTTGAGCCTGAATGTGCACTTTTTTGCACTTAGCTTCCTATGCAAATCCAAGTCCAATACATCAAAACTACACTCAAAGATAAGACAAAAAAAGTTTTTTTCTTTGGGGAAAAAAGGCACTTTAATATGCCCTTTCCATGTCTCCTCAAAATAGAAAAGGATGACATGAGTCCTGCAGCATACTCTGTCTCCATCTATTTTATAATAGGCTCACCTCCTTCCTCCTCTTTTCCTTCTTCCTTTTCCTCTGCACCACGAATCAAAGGTATCTCAGCTTCTGTTGTGCCTTCTTGGTTCAACAGTGGATCTGAATAAGTTTGATAAAAAGATAACGAGTAAGGCTTTTGGGAATGGACACAAAAGGATTAACACCCACTAGAAACCTTGCCATCAAAAACACTGGCAGAGGAAAAGGATCTTTTCCTCCATGAGTACAAATAAGAAAGCTGCCCACGGAAATCCAAGGGGCTCTAGCTCAGAGCAAAGCCTTGAAGACACGGAACTTTCTGGGATTTAGCACAAGATCCCACGTGCCCACTCCAAGCATGGCCCTTCACCAGGACTCACTGCAATCCCAGAGACACACACAGTCCATGCCCCATCCCTTGAACTGTTCAAGGCCAGGTTGGATGGGGCTTGGAGCAACCTGGCCTAGTAGAAGGTGTCCCTGGCTATGGCAGGGGGATTGCAACTAGGTGATCTTTAAGGTCCCTTCAGTCCCAGACATTCTATGATTCCATGATTCTGTGTTAGGTGTTTTTGTTTGTTAATCTTGCTTTTTGATTTCAAGACACAAGGAGTACCTTCTATTTCCATGCAGGAGCCTTGGGAATCTGACCCAGTTTTTATCTCCTCATTTGCAGAGGCATCCTGTTGTCCTGTTAACACAACAAACAGGAAATGGTATTGGGATGATGCAGCGTGCAGGCAACGCTAAATTCATTAAAACAGAACATGAACCTCACACACAGCATGGTACTTCTAAGCCAAGCACTGCTTTTTTTTCCTATTAAGTGAACAATGTAAGACACATTTTATAAATGAAAATACCACTTAGCAATACTAAGGCATTAAGTTAGTCAAATAGCTGGTCAAAACTGACCCTGCAGCACTTACAGCTTCTCTTCTTTTGCAGCTCAGCCTTGACGCTGTTTCTCAAAGGTGCTGTTGTAAAGTGCTTGCACTAGGCGGTCAGCAGAAGGAACAGAAACGCCCCACAGGCTTTCAGAACCACAACAACAACATGGTAACAGTGCTGTGCACCCAGGATCAGGATGGCTAAAACTACTCAGAGATGTGTCCTTCCCAGTGGCACCAGGGATTACTGCCCCACAACTGGCTGACACAACCTCTGCTAGCCAAGAGCATTCCCTTAGGGTGGCAGAAGTCAGGCTGAAACCCACTGGATGCTGACACTGGAAGAAATGAAGTTTCCCACTGGTTCATTATCTCTGTCTTAAAAAACTGTGATACAAAACTTTACCTTTGGCTTGATCTTGTTCACACGCCACAGGATGCAGTGAATCACCCTTCTGCGTGCCTTTGGAGTCTTTCAGGGAATCTGAGGAAAAAAGCAAACAAACAAATAAATCCTGATGCAGTTTTCATGCTGGAAAAGTAGTTGCTTGAGTCAGAGGAGGCCTTAGGTGCCAGCTTCACATTTGGCATTTTGATACACCGACCGATTTCCTACCTGTTTAACTACAGCCTTATAAACTACAGAAGTATATTTGTGGGTTTCAGTTATTCAAATTGATTTCAGAATCCCTACCCTGAGCAGATTTTTGCTGGTAGTACATACCTTAGACCAGGAGCTGGCCAGGAAGGATGCCTAGGAATAATCAGCAGCACTACCAAGGAATTTATTCCTAATGAGTGGAGCGGCACAAATCTATCAGAAATAGCACAAACCACCTACTTGATAAATAAAGTGATTTATTGCTTATTTAGAATAACAGTTTTTCATGGTTGGATTTCCACAAACTCTAAATCTTTCCAGAAACATTAAATCCCATAAATGCCTGTGCAAATCCTAGCCTCGTGTCACTTGATGACAGAGCTCCCAAGGTCATTATTGTGGCCGAGAGTGCTTTTCCTTTTAGGGGCAGACTATCAAAATGAACTGCCCAAAGCAATACTCAGAGCCAGTGGCACAGTGAGATTTAAATTACATTTTGGCAGAAAGTCCAATTGCTGTGCTATCTGGGTTCCTCATAAACACAGGGCGTGATTTTGTCGTGTCAAACAGCATTTTCTGACAACAGTCAGTTTTTGCATGGGGATGGAGAAATACATAATGCATAATTCCACTGCACTCAGGTAATACAGCAACACCGACACTCAATTTAGTTCTGCTCACCCTCATCACACACAGATTTCACTGGATAAAAGAGCTCTCTTTGAGCCTCGTTAAAAACCAGTGCTGATCTAACTGGACATTGTGCAAATCATAGGGTAAAGTCCACTCCAGGTCATAACAGCAGCAACAGATAATCAGAGTTTGTGCTCCCATGTGAGATGCTTTCTAAAATCCTGCTCAATGGAAAAAAAAAATAAGTGACGGTGCCAAAAGATCTACAGCATGTGATAATAAATTTCATTATGACAGAGTTTTTACAGCTTGAATTCTGGAAGGTCCCTCTCTACAGCAAAGCTGAGCAAATCTTACCCTATACCCAAGGATGGCCCTGTAAAACTCTGTTTCTGAAAGTGTCCAAAAATAATCTCTGATGGATAAGTAGAAAGCTGGGTTGTTAATATCTGATCCAAATTTAATAATCTGTAGGAAAGGTATGTGCTGAAATTGTGTGGCTTTAATTAACTGCAAATAATCCCCCACGGCAAATATTTAATTACCTGCACAGTTTCTTACTTCTTTCATGGCATGACAATAAGTTTAAAAAACGCCAAGTTTGAAAGTAGAATAACTCACTGATGTACAATTTGCTAAACTTTATACTTGCTGCACTGTTTTTTGCCCTATCTTTATTTTAAATTTCTACTCACTCTTCTCAGGTGGACCACTGCACCAGTCTTTCATGCCATATTGTACAAGGAGGTTCAAAGGATTACCCTTATCAGCCTGAACTGGAGCAAAACTAAATTAGAATTTTATCAAATTCCAAGTTTAATCAAAAATCCAGTTGGAGGATCTCTTGGTATAAATGGGAATAGCAAAAAAATCTATAGGGAATTTTGCAAGCAAACTTGAAACACGTTGAGAGAAATTTTAGCTTTGCTGAAGTTTTTGACAAAGCTTTCAGGATTTCAGACAAGCCAAGATTTGTGCTACCTGTAACTCCATACCTTAAATTAACATATTTTTCTATATGATACAGCTGCATGCCTGTAAAAGGAAGGGTACTGGCCAAGTTGGAGTCAGAAGTTCTCTGCCTTGAGTACCACGATGCCGGGACCCAAACACAGCCCTTCAAGCAGTCTGAAGTGATGATAAGCAGAGTATGGCCTGTGCTGGGAGGGGGAGACACAAGCAGCCCTGCCCCATCATTCCCTTAGAACTCTCTTATCCCACACCTATTGCACAATTCCTCATACTCCCAGTTCACTGGTGCCACCATCTTTCCCAGAATGAGGAATGACTCCAGTTTAATGCCAAACCCAGTTCATTGGCTGATGGATGTGCCCCACCCTGCTGCCGGGGTGTAATCTCTATTCCCACCTATTGGCACAGCTGGCAGTCTGCCCCACGGGCTTTATTCTAAAGGCAATTCTGGGTTAAGCTTTCATTTTTATCATAAGCAGTTGTCCTCTTGCTCCAGTGTTTGAGAAAGCAATTTAACTGCACCGAATCCCAAATTATCCCAGGCAATATGCAATGATAATTTTTTTAAGTTGTTTTTGCAAAGTGTGTCCCTAAAAATAACAGACAATGGACAGAAGTTACTGCCTAGCTGTAGGAGTCTCCCAGTTTTATTTCAGCAGCAGGAACCTGTCTTGATTGGTTTTACCATGCAGATTGTGAGTTCCAAAATCCTTAAGGTCAAGACCATATCAAAGGTTCCTTCTTTTCAAATCCAAATATTGCAATAAATATTCAAGCCAAAAGGCCCAAAGACAGATTTACTTTTAGGATTAACAAGAATAAAATAAAGCAAAGGAACAAACCCAGACATATGAAGCCAATCTTTGCCAAGCAAAAGTGAAAGTGTAAAACCAAAGGCAAAAATGCTGATGATGGACTGCTTCCTGTGTGCATGTTTTCAGTAGGGCAGTGATATTCCTCAGGCTCACTGAGCCCTTTGGAGCCTTGTGCACTCATGCTTAAGGCCCAGTATTATAGTCCTATAAAATTCCAGGGTCTGCAAGAGCTCTGGCCATCCCTAAGGCCTTTGTTCACCTCTTATTCACCTGATTTTTTAAAATGGCACAAAGCACTGTTAGTCATCTCCTAACACAGTTAATGATCTGTTAACTCATACCAGAGAATCCAAGCCAGGATATTCTTTCACAGCACAGTACTGCTTAACTTTTTGATAACATACACACTGGGCACTATTTACTTTGGGTAAATACAAACTGGGACTGTAAAAGTTAACACTCCTCCAGTCAGGACTGGGAAAAAAAAATAAATCTCTGTTTCTGATACCACACATGAATGAACCAAACAGGACACTGAATTGCATAAATAAGCCAAAGATAGGCCACATTTATCTACTGCACATCAGGAGTTTAAGTGCTCTTTGAAGCCTGAGCACCCCTAAGTTCTCCCAGAACTCCTCCTTGCTGGCTGGAGGGGCAGTGTCCATGCCAGGAGAGCTTGTCTCTGCTACCCTCCACAGTATTGAGACAAGTGTCTCATGGGACTGCATGCTTAAATCCACCTGGGAGTAAGGCTCAGTCTTTAACAACCTGTTTGCAAAATATTTAGGCTTTAAATAAACTGATCAGAATACCTCCCAAGCATATTCACTGCTCCTATCAGCTGTATGTTGGATTTATCTCCAAGAAAAACATGCAGCTTGCAGTAAACTACCAGTCCTATCCTTCCTGCCAATGGTCAGGCACTATTTTGTTTAATTCCATACCATTCATTTTTTTCTTTTGACTGTATAAGGCACTGCTGCTCAAACACAATTTAGCAAAAGCTGAGGAAGAGGGGAGATGGTAACAACAGAATGTTAAGTGGTTTTAATGATGGTTTAAAATTCACTTCCCCAGCTACTCTGTGGCTTATTTACTGAGTAGTTTCTAATGTGCAAAACACCTGGATCCTGTACACAGCACAGATAAATCACCGTGTTTTAGGGAGCTATAAGAAGATCAAAGAGGGAAAATGCTGGTCATTAGGAAAGAAACAGGTTCAGTACATTTTATTTTTTTAAGCGTGATACCGTGATAAATGACTGGAATATTTCTGGAGTGAAAGAAGTCAGGCAGACATCTAAAATTACAGGTAATGGTGTGCATGGAGGCTGCCACATGATTAGGGTATTCTTTTGCCTCATAAACTGAGGAAAATATGTCCAAATGAAGAACTATAAAACGGTGATTTATGAGAAGTTAGGAAGAGATTCTTGAGCTTTGACTTTAAAATGTTATTTTTATATGCACCAAGATTTCATTTTAATCTATCTTTATAACAGATTAGATTTATTGGAGCCAAAGTTTAAAATGCTTGGCAAAGCAGACCTTTTTAGGTGCAACACCTTGTAGAGATGTTTTATCAAGTTCTCAGGTAATAGCCCCACACAGCTCATCTCTGCAGGGGGGATCCACTGAATGCCTCTCTCACCTGTTTGAGCTTCAAGCTGACAGAAGGGCATCTCACCCTCTGTCCACCCTGAAAAATTCCAGCTGCAGCTGGTATAAAAACTGTGGGCATGTGTCTCCTGACATAAGGGGCAGGACCTGTTGTACTGAGCTCTGGGAAATGAAAAAAGCTGAGAAAAACCCAATTGCCTTGGTTAGAGCCTGCCCAGGGGAAAGGATTGGAGGGAGGAGATGAGAGAGCAGGATCTCACGTTGGACTGATGGGAGTACAGGCTCCAGGTCAGCTAATATTCAAAAATGAGGAGGATTTAAATAAACCAGCTAAGTGGATTAGTGTTCACTGTTGCAGATGCCAGTACTGGGGAAGGGTTGAGCAAAAATACCTCTCGAGTAGTTCAGGGGCTGGACCCCATCTGGATGCACAACTCAGGTCAGATTAAATGTGAAGAAGTGAATAACCCACACTACAAACAAGTAGTACAAACAAGCTCCAAGTGAACCCTGTGGAAGTTGTTAAGAGAATAAGTGGCTGGTTGGATGGTGGTGCTGAC
Organism: Hippolais icterina; assembly: GCA_013400075.1. NCBI lineage: Eukaryota > Metazoa > Chordata > Aves > Passeriformes > Sylviidae > Hippolais > Hippolais icterina. The sequence goes on along the minus strand of VWYN01004418.1, from coordinate 61,770 downwards.
ATCCCTGGTTAAAAACCCCAAACCCCACAAATCAGCTTGTGTTAGCCTGTTTGCTTTCACAGGAATCCTCCTAACCAAGGGATAGAAAAATGTTATCACTCGAGCAGGCATGCAAAGCCACAGGTATGGCTGAGGGTGTTGAAACCCTTTCCATTAAAAAAGGTTCTTTTTCAGTTACCTATAATTGAAATTTCCCAGGCTGAAATTTTAGGTCTAATCATAGCCCAAGGGTGATGTAAAAACATTTCATTGGTAGCTGCTGAATGCTCAGCACTTCTCAAAATCAGGTCAGTCATTTAGATGTCTTAATACATACCTAAGAGCTGACTTTAAACACCTCTTTCTGAACATATTGGCCTTTCAGTCAATCTTTTCCACGAGCTTACCAGTGACTAATTGATGTCGATTTGCACAGCTCCCCTGCATTTGAAATGCTCTTTCAGTTTATCCCTTCTCCATCATTCATGTCTTTAGGACATCCAGATTTTTCCATACTGAGAGCTACAGCTGGCCAAAGAGGAATTTATACCCATTACATTTTACAGGCAGGATACTTACCGGCTTCTGGGCTGCCCAAAGAGAATTTTTAGGGCTAACCCCATGCCAAGTCCTGTACCTAATTCTGTTTCTGAAAACACAAACCCTCCAGCCAACTGAATCTGATTCCATTTCAGAGAATGCAGAAAAACAGTGACTTGCTTTCAATGGCAACTCCCACAGAAGCCCAGACTTCGGTAAACACCTGGAAATAATTAATCCATCACTACTTTATTTTTAAAGTTAATTAGTATATGATTTAATTTAGTTGACCTTCGAATGAAAATTCAGTTCTTATTCAGCGCTAATGAATTATAATCAATGTATTGTGCACAGAAACTTTGCCTAGTAGGGAGTTATGCTTCACCTGCACTAAATCCAGTTCCTTTTTACATTTTCCTGCCAGAAAGTCTAATCATTAAATTGGGTTAAATAGTAGTTGGTGGAAGAGGCGACTGAGATGAAGATGCAGAACACTCTGTCACACACACGTGCATGTATGCACACTCTCTTTAACAAAACATAAACACAGGTTCAATCCAATCCATACACTGCCAATTTAAAATTAATGTGCAGCCCCAGCCCAATCTTGTGCAGACAGACATCCCAGCCTGAGTGCAGCCTGCCTGATACGCCCTTATCTGCTGCACAAACATTAATGACTTCAATCACTTTGTTCTGCCCTTACACCTCGCAGAAAGAAGCAGCTCTCACTTGAAATTCGCAGTACATAAAGGACCCGCTTCCGTATGCACAGTAATGAAGCACTTGTGAAGGTGCTGCCTGGAGATGTCAGCTCCCCCCCAAGAGATCACAGCTAAGCATGCAAGTTTTTAAGGGTAAAATTGCAACAGTTCTTTGCAGACAGTGGAAGAGAAACTTAGCACAGACTGGAATAAGGGGATACCTCTACAGTGTTGCATTGAAAATCCTGATATTCTTGAAATATGACTGTTCTACCCCCCACCCCATTTTTTTTTCTGTAGACAGATGAACACAAAAAATTCAGTTTGCTCAAAGGCCATGTGAAAACTGGGTTTGTGTGGACTTTTTTTTCCTGAACACCATCTCTCCTATGGTAAAAGACGTATACTTTTAAATTAATGTGAGATTTGTGGTCTCACAGGAGGTTTCCATTTTAATCGAAGCCCCTCAAAACATAATTCCTGCACTGTCCCCCACTCTTATCATGAAAATGCCTTTCATGTTCCCATCCTCTGCTTTTTCCTTTAAAAAAATGATAAAGAGGACTCATTTACAAGGAAAATTCTAGATCTTCATAGTAGCTGAGATAGATGTGCTCTGCTTTGAATATCACCACATTTTAGAGCAATAAATAACCATGCCAATGTGTTTACTGTATTCTAATCCCAGAAATATGAGGAGAAAAAAAAAAAAAAAGAAGAAAAACTGCTAGTCAACTCTAATTGGACTCAAAATACTGGTTTTGTTGCACTCACAAGTGAGCTGACATTTGAAAGACATAAACTTTCATAGCAGGAAACTTCCCATTCTAAGTGGTTTAAACTATTACTTTTGGGAATGTGCAGCTAGACTTATTTGCCATAAATATTTTACAGAAATTAGGTGGAAGGACTGGGAAAACATAATTTCTCTAAATGCTTTATGTTCTGTTCATTTAGTTGAAGATAAACCAGAAAAATGAATATGTTCCAGAACCTGGAGGTTTTAGCCATGGTAACTCAGTGGGCAAACAATTCGAAAGCTGGAATTTATTTTGGGAGCATCAGGTGTTTTCAGAAATGCCAGGATTTTGTAAAAGTGCCATTAAAAAAAAAAAAAAAAAAAAAAAAACCTTTAAAAAAAAAAAAAGCCCAACCAAAAAAAAAAAAA
>VWYN01004418.1:38562-59329 GCA_013400075.1 Hippolais icterina | reverse complement strand
AAAAAAAAAAAAAAGTAGCACTTTTTAAATAACAGTAGTATTTACTTTAAAAACCCCTCAAAATCTGAAATTATAGAAACATTGAAGAATCACAGAGTGGTTTGGATTGGAAAGGATCTTGAAGATTATTTCATTCCACCCCCCCTGCAGGGACACCTTCCACCAGACCAGGTTGCACAACGCCCTGTCCAACCTGGCTTTGAACACTTCCAGGGATGGGGCACCCACAGCATCTCTGCACAACCTCTGCCAACACTCAGCACCCTCACAGTAAAAATCTGCAAAGCTCAAAGTCTACCAGTGGAAATAAGGATTAAACCCATGGCCTGGTCCATGGGGTGGCCTTGCTGTTCAAAATTCTTGTTTCCATTAAAAAAAACTAGCAAGCAAATATGAAAACACCATCTTAGCTTTTCTTTCTTTCTTTTTTTTTTTAACTTGTACATTTTTACAAACAAAATCTATGGAGGAGGGTTTGTCTCACTCCTTTTGCCCTGCCAGATGCTTCCCATCTTTCTTATGAGGAGAGGCAGGACATCAAAGAGATGATAATGCACTTTGGATCTCCCAGGGCATTATCTCTTCTGTCAGCCTCTAAAGAGAAGAGGGGAAAACACTATATACACAATCTTAATATATTATATGAAAAGTGAGACTTATCACACAAAGACCTGGAGAGTTTACACAGTGGGAAGTGTATCAGAAGACAGTCATCTTCTTAGTTAGGAACAAGCACTCAGAGCAATACCAGTTTGTTGGGATTGTCAGCTGACTGCAGACAGAACAGGAAAATCCAACCCCAAAGCCTCACTGTGACCCTCACACTGTGAAACACACAAAATGGGGGATCTTTGAGATAGAGAATACATAAACAGATCAAATGTCATCAAAACAAGAGAAATTAATGACAGGCAATCACCAACCACGCTGGGATTGAATCCATCACTATTTCTGCCTTCCACTACCCTTGCCACCACTTCCATTTCTGATGTATCCAAAGCAACAGCCAGTGCTCCGGCAAAGATATGTGGTTCTTTTTTTCCTTTGCAGGAGCAATCAATCTGTTAAAAGAACACTTAAATCAACCTGCACAAGGCTTTGAACTCATAATCAGGTAAGTATGTGGGCTGTCCAGCACGTGGCTTTGGAACAAAAGGGCAGGATCTCACACCCTGTCACACTTATCTAGAAAAATGACAAGGGAGTCAAGCAGCCATGCTGAATTAAACATTACATCTTTTAAAATAAATAAGTTGATGGATGCTAATAATTATGTTATCTCAGTAAAATGCATGAAAATTTTCTCTTAGTCTTTCTTGAAGGCCATACTGATGGATTGTATTTCTTATAGATAACATAACTCCTGTTTTGGATTACCAGTAGCAAACATTTTGTAGGCATAACTCCTATTTTGGATTACCAGTAGCAAACATTTTGTAGATCACCCCAACTTTTTCCTGATGTACCCCCACAAAAATGCTAAAAAACATAGACCAGCACAAGCAACTAATAGCATGATTATTACAGGAATATCAAAAACAATACAGCTGTGCACTGGTTCCTGTCTGTTGGTAAACCAACAGCTCCACAGGAAAAATCTCAGCTTGAAACATTTAAATTAGATAATCTCTCTTGTTTCCTAAACTCCCTGTCATTTGGCCCTGTGACACTTTTAAATATTTATTACGAACTAAATGATTGGAGTGCCCAGCACAGTCTGCACAAGATAAACATTACTTTCTGCCTCTCTATTATGACTTCATCTCCTCCTGATGTGTTTATAGCTATTGCATTTTTCTTTTCCTGCATCAGGAGAGCACTGAACAGGGAGCTGATACTGCTGAGATAGATGTGCATGCTTAACTATATTACAAAGACTTCTGTAAATGAAAATCCAAGCATTCACCTATTTCTGTATTGTTTAACTGCGATTTTTTGCCTATTTCCAGACAAAGGCAAAAAACAGTTTAATGAAATGTCCTCTTGGGACAGGATATTTCAAAACACAATTTCCAATCTCTACCTTTATTCTCACTCAGCTCAGCGTCCTCTGATGATAGGCTGGCTACAGCTGAAAGTGTTTCACCTGTAAGAGCAAAGGAAATGAAAGAGAACTTATTCATTAAACAGAAAACTGATGAACCACTTTACTGAGGAAAAAAAGTGTTACACCTTATTGAGACAAGATATTGGACCTAAATTCCATTTACATTTAAATTCATGGCTTCCATCCATTCACTGGCTATGACTGGTCTGATCATCTTCCCTAAGCAAGATGTAAACCAACATTCCCACACAGCCAGATCAAATCTGTATTTGAGTTTCTCATAATATAGAGAGAGGAACAGCTATTGGTTTCATGGGTAGGCTGGTGTTCTATTTGCTCTGAGATTCCTTTTTTTTTGTATTTCATCCATATATTTTGAGAAAAAAACAATTAAGTAGTTCTTAACTTGAATCATGTCCCTGAATCCCACTGGAATCCAAATGACTAGAGGCAAATGCTTTCCTGAAAACAGAAGCTTTCATGAATCAGGCCTGAAATTAGAAAGTCCCTAAAAATCTGCAGCGTGGAGTTTTTTTTTAATAGTAGAGCACACACAGGTAAAACTATTGTAGTTAATAGATACAACTGGTACCTGAACTTAATAAAATGTTTTCACTTTCACTGTTGATTTTTCTTGCTAATTTTTATAGTTCCAAAATCTTTACAAGCTCTAGTTTTAATTTCTAGACTTTCATTTCTTTCAAAAGACTTTTCATTTTTGATTCTGACGAATTTTTTTTCCTTATATAGCCATCAGTACATTTAACTAGATTGAAACAGGAGCTCAGAACCACCTGCCATGTTGTTTTTCCACGTGCTAACTGTGAAGCTCATGGATGACAGACTGGAGGCCACACTTCAGAAACAACCCCACACAGTTTAAAGTTTTCAGTCTTTTCAGACTATTACTGTTTTTTCCACTAATATACTTTTCTTTATCAAATATACTTTTCTCTGTAATATTATGGTATTTTTCACTATAATGAGAATGTACTAATATGTATGAAATGGATCAGGCAAGAATAGAGCATCAATTTTTTGTCCTACGTTTTCTTTCACAGTCTCAAAGTATTTGATTTGTCAAACTCAGAGAAGTTTAAGCCTTTTGGTTTAGATAACACAAGTAACTTTAACATTTGATGGGATTGCTGCTGGTCACTTTCAGTGTTTAGAAATCTTCTAGGCATACAGCTGTGCACATTGGAAAATCAGGTCATTTTCTACTGGCAAGAAAGGGTGCAAAAGCAGCAACCTCAAAGCTCCTGGTGATGCTTTGTCTCCACAATGCATAGCACAGAAAGCAGCAGAGACTCACTAAATGGATTTAACTAACTTGAGGTAATTGTGGCTCTCTCTGCTCCTGTCACTGTGTAAACCAGGAGGGAAAATTGCTAAGCCAAATAATTTTTTAATAATTTTCATCTGCCCATGAGCGAGGAGGTGACTACTGGGCTATGAGTGGGAATGACATTATGTTTAGGCATGTACCTAAACAGCGTTCCTAAAGCATGACATTTTCTGGATCTGGGACCTCAGATGTCTGGATCTTTTCTCTGACACTCTTCACGGGAATAATGAAACATGAGTACCAATACAAGATAGCAAAAGAATGTTTATCGTGGCTCTGATAAACCGGCTCTGACAGCTCATATGGCAACAGGTCATAACAAGGAGTTTTGGGGAAAGCACAGTGCATCTGAAACACCTACAGTAGCAGAGTAGTAGTGTTTCAAGAGGTAAATATTCCTTCATTCTCTTGGGGAAAAAAAAAAAATATTTTATTCAATCAAACTGAAATACCCACCAGAGTGACTACCACTGACAAGCACAGCGGGCTGCACTGGGCATCTGCAGATGTTATAACCAGGTTTAACAGGAACCTCTGCAGCTGGAGCCAGGAGCTCCTGGCAGTATCAGCCCTTGGGTGAGCTGGCAGTCAAGCACTGCTTGGTAAAGTCAAAAGCTCAAAATTGCTTGGAAAAAGATATGCCCCAGTCTAGTCAGAGATTCAAAACAGAATCTCAATTCTCACAGAATAACACGTGAAAAAAGCAGAGAAGGATTTGTGGTTGCCCTCCCACACTTACAGAACACCACCACGCACTTATCTGGGGGAGGACAAAGTTTGCTGAGGTCCATGGGTATCTATTTTATCCTGCAGTACTGTTTGCTTCTGGCTTCACCTCCCACTGCCTGCCCCGTGTTAGCACACACGGAAGAGGTGACAAAAAGGACATGAAGCACAGAGGGACTTGTTAACACTCAGTGGCTGAGCAGCGACCTGTGCAAGGCAGGGAGAAAAGCTGCCCTTCTACCTATGCAGTGGACAAAAAGAAGACCCTCATTCAATGGACTTCTCATCTCCACAAGACAGGAAGCAAATCAGGTAAGTCAGGAATCCAGGCTGCCTAAATTTTATCTGCTGTGTCTCCTGACTGGCCACCTTCAGCTCAAGAAATTCCAAAGAAAACCCTTTCACTCTCTCTGGTTTAAATATGTTATGGGGACATTCTGCATTACAATGGGGAAAAAATCCTAACCAAATGAGAAAAGCAGTGTGCCACATGTGATACTAAAGAAATACTTAAGAAATAAGGGAATAGACAGACATTTTGATGGCCACTTTAGGTCTTTTGGCAGCTAATTCATTCTGTCAATTCATAGCTGCCTCTTGCAAGGAACAGAGTTGTGCAGCAAGAAAAATACAACTATAAACAGAAAAAAAATCTCTCGTGAGCATGGAGTGACACTGTATTCCAACACACTCAATTCACAATAATTTATAAGTGTGTCACCTGCAAAATCCACCACTTGTGAACCCTGACATTCACTCGCAGCATATGCAATATTCTTCTCTATGGATTTAAATCTTCATAACCACAGTGACTTGTACAGACAATTTTTTAGAACTTGAAAATACCCTTCAAAAATATTCAGGAGCTGAGTTTTCATCAGAAGGAGTCTGCTCCTTGCTTCCTCCTTCCCCAAATTTCTTTCCCTTGTTCCTATTCTATGCAGAGGGAAAAAAAAATATATATTCCTTGTGAGAGGATTAGCTAGATGGGGCACCTTAAAGGGAGAATGTAGAGCTGGTAAGCTGGAGATGGGTCTACATTCCTGAACTCAACAAATTTACTCTTAATGAACAAAGATTCGGTCTCCAACAGGAGAACTGCTCAAGACCTGAGCTAATCTGGTGAAAATGTACAGGTATTTCCCTCCAAAAGCACTGACTGAGGTTATTGTTCCCCAAAGTGGAGAAAACCCAAGGTTCCTTTAAGGCACAAACCTGTTTCTTGGCTCTGGGTCTTGATTTCATCGGTGCTGCGCTTATCCGCTGCGCCGTTACCACCTATTGAGAAAAACACATCAAAATTATTTATGAGACATCTTTTTATTGGTAACTGGAGCGGTGCAATATTAATTGTAACCAATTTAGCACCAACTGCTAATTTACAGCAGAGCGCCGGGATCAAAAAGGAGAGATGTAAAGGTAAGCTGGAAAAACCTGCCAACAGGACCAGCTCCCTTTAAACCAGTCATGTTTTTATATCTCAAGATGAGGATTATAGATTTTATCTCAATAGGCCCACTGGAAATAACAATACCAAATAAAGGGATGTTTCCCTAAACACAGTCTGCAATCAATGAAACGGTTGCATGAACTTCTGTGTATTTTATAAAGAGGTTTTTTCCTAGGATTATTTTCCTGCTCTAACATTTTAACAGGATCCTTGAAGGGGCTGTGTTTCTGACCTGCAGAACTTACTTCAATGCCTCTGGAAGGTTAAGAATCAACTGAATTGAACTTTAAAGCAAAAGCCACAATGCCACTTAATGTAAAGTATAAAAATGTATCACAAATGGCTGCAATGAAGAGAGCACACCAAACCAAAGTAAGATTGCTAGGACTGAATGAATTTTTCCCATTTTTAGATGCACATTCATTCCCAATTTTCTCCACTACTTCACATTCATTACCCATTTTCTACCCTCCAGCTCCCTTTTGGAAGGCAGGTACCTAACAGCAAATAACCACTGAAAAATGTCTATGGGTCTCTTAAACTTTGCTTGCCCTGACTAGAAATAGATCAGGAATTTTCTATTTGCAGGGGTGGAAAAGGCTCTTTTAGCTCCATAAAAACACGAGAGGCTGCAGAGCTGCATGGGGGATGCTGTGGCCGTGCTAATTCTCTGCAGCACCACAAGGACAGCTGAGCACCAGCCTTAATGAGGTATTTGAAAAGTTGATTGCTGAGCACATGCATTGGGAGAAGGGAAATTCATTCCCACGCCTGGAAATCTCTGGATAATGATACACATTTTTTTTTTTTGCCGTGATCTTCGCTGCCTGCCAGGTTTCCTGATTGCAGCTTCTCTAAAAGCAACACAGCTAAAAGTTCCCTGTGTCGGCCACCTTGCTTTTACTTCACACATGGAACCTGGTGATGGGAATAGCAGTGGTCCAAATGTGATCAGGAGGATAGAAGGAAAACAGAGAGAGCACATTTTCCACAGGCAGATGTTCATCTGCTGGCACACTGCACCCAGCTGATAGTTAAAGGCTGAGGTACGATGCTTTCCCTCTTTCCAGCAGGCAATTCTTCCTGGCATCCAGCAGATGGGACTAGTGGAGAATTATTTCCAAGGCTGGCCCTGCACGGAGCCGCTCTCAGGAGGAGAGGAGAAGGAGCAGGAACTTGACACCCCTCACCTGAGAGAAGAGTGGTGGGCAGGGGGTGGCTGATGGCCACCAGCAGGGACTTGGGCTTGCTGCCCTCCTGGTAACTCCTTGTAGGAATCCTGACCTTAAAGGATGACTTGCCACAGTGATTTCCTAGCACATTAGTGAGCTCTAACCTGTAAAAAATTGTGTTATGTGGATGGAGTGACAAAACCTGCGGGGTTTTTCTTTCCCTGACTTGAAATCAAAAGGTATTGTTTTCAAAGTCACTGTTCTGCCTGTCCACAATAGGAGGACCACATACAAAAAAGGAAGTTAGCTAAACTTTTCTCTTCCCCACTCCTTTTCTCTTAAAACACAGGCTTGGTGCCATCAAGCTATGCACAAGCAATTCATAAATAAAGACAATCCTGTAAGTGCAGTGCAGTGGCACTGGAAAAATCTTTACCAATAGGTCAGACCAGAAGAGATTATTGCATCACTGTAAAATGAGCAGGGCCAAAGCTTCAAGGATTCAATCATGACCAAGTGTGACACGTTTCACTCTATGCAGAAAGAACTTCACAACCCGAAAAAGCAGGTCAGGCATAAATGTAACTACTGATATACCACTGAAATTAATTCCAGTCATTACCTTACTGCATTCAAAATTTAAAACTCCATTTCCAGATGACACTCGTTTCAACATCCATTATTATGACTATAACCACAACTTACTTGACTAAAACCAGGTATTTCAAGGGTTCATTCACATTTATTGCCACGGAACTGTATCACTTGCTTAAGTCACTCAGACAAAACTTAAACTACGAGAGAAAGTTTAAATGATCATTTGGTTAAGCAGATTATCAGACAAACCACATTTTCTCAATCCTAAATGTATTATGTCATTGGACATTCCCTGTTTAGAACTGGTGTGATAGAACAGAAATTACAGGATTCTCAAAATGTTTTCACTTCTTTTTGTTCCTTTAGAAAGAAAAATGTAGAAAACTTCACCTCTAGCACTCTGGCCCAACCCAATAGACTGACTGGATCGTGACATGAAAATTCATCTTGATCAGTGTACTGACAGTAAGTGTTGTGCCTGGCAAGTGACTTTGGCAGAAATAGAGAAAAGGAAATGCTGAAAATTAAGACTGGACAAGTGATGATCAAGTAAATGACTTGCAGAAGGAATGGTTAAGCTCTGCTTGGCCTGGAGTGTCTGTTTATCTTGTGAGAAAGGAAGGAAGCAGAGCATGAGTACACTGACAAGAAAGCAAACTATAGAGTGGAGAAGTGACTAATCCCAAAGTCTTTGACAAACAGGTTTTTCCACTTTTAAAAAACCCTTCTAATGAGTCTCTCCACTGAGTGTCTTTGATGAAGAGTCTTTTTGCAGTTGTTGCTCTCCACTGGAACTGGGTGCAGAGCAAATGGAAAGGCTTTAAGGAGCACATCTTCAAGGCAAAGAGCTAGAAATACATTTTACAAGAGTAGTGAGACAATTTTTCCACCATATTTTTATCCACCCCTGGCTCTCCTTTTCTCCAGGCAGAACAGCCAGAGCCAGTACATTTTCCTTGAGTCTTCTCCATGACATTATTTGTAATCAAAATGTCTTGTCCACTGGATGGCTTCTATGGTATCTGCCATCCTTCCCTTCCCACTCCTGCAGCAATCAGGGATTGCATTTCCTTTAGGTGAAAGCTGCCCTCACAATACTTGATTTTCTATTACACTGCTAATTGAACAGCAATCTGTCACTCACTCCAAAGGAGATACAGAAAGTGGCAAATGACATGTCATGTCATTTCAGGCCAGAAAATGTAAATGATTTTGAGCCACATCACAAGACAAATGGGAACAGCTGTTCCTTTCCCTCTGGCATGACAGTCAGTTCTGAAAAATAGAAGTTTGAGGATTACAGAAGTACTGTACAAACCAAATAAGCACATCAGATGCTAAAATACCTTCTTCTGTCCATATATTCTGCTTTCTCTTGCCAAGTTGACTACTGCTTCATGGGTTCTTGCTGTCTTCCCGTGGCATTTTCTTTGAGGTCATCAAGAAAATCCATTCCCCTTCCCCAAATGACATATTTGGTAGAAAAGAGGCTAAACAAGGATCAATCAGCATGCTCAGCAAGCTGGCAGAGTTTGTGGCACTTCTAACTCCACCAGGAAGGAGGATTCTCCAGGAGTGCCTGCCCACTTTCTGCTCTGGAGAGGCGTTCAGCATGCACAGCGAGGTGCCAGCTGCAGTGGCAGCCCCCAAATGAAGCAGGTAACATGATAAATAATAAGCCAGCCATCAGAAGAGGTCAGGGAACAAACCCTTGGAGCAGGTTTTAGTATCCTTCACGTTTTCTCTGCAAGAGCCTGGAAACGTGTGGCTGCTTACATCTTCCACTGTTCTCGTGGCAAACACGGCAAGGCAAAATTATTAATAGCCTGCTGGCCTCCAGGCTCTTCCCATTTCGGAGCTGAGGAAGTGCTGGGTCTGCCTGCACATACACTCCTCTTCAGCAGCACCTTTCTTCACAAGCAGCTGGCGACACACTTGGAGATGAGGCTGGAGTCATCTCCCAAAAAAGTGGTGCAAAAAGACATTTTCCAGAAGAAAACAGAATTGCAGATACCGTGGTTTTTAATTTAAAGGAAGAAATTCTGCATAACCAGTATAAACCAGTCCATTTCTACCCCTCCAACGAGGAATCACAGAATATCCTGATCTGGAAAGGATCCTCAAGTCCAACTCATGAACACAGAGCTTATTAATAATAAAAACTGGTTTTGCTACTGAGAAACCTTTATTTGTATCATCCATAGGGTGTCAATGTTCAGAATAAGGTTTTTTCAAACCTCCTCCTACTTTCTGGGGTAGAAATAAAAGCCAACACTTGAGGCTTTCATCCATCCTGGGACACCAGGTTTGATCCTGTTCCATCTCTGAATGGCTCTGCCATGGAAGTCCAGGAGTATCCTCTGCTTTTCTGCGTGGCCAGTGACTTGGGCACCTCTCCACTGGTCTGACCTGTGCTTCTTTCTTGTATAACAAATGCAAGTACAACCAAGATCTGTCAGACAAGGGACACCAGTTTTGAACTATCCTTTTTACAGCACAGAAATACTGCCATGGTAATCACACTAATGACATGAAGGTCCTTATTGTACAGCAGAGGAACTAATTAATGAGAAAGTGAAAAATATCTGCACACAAGCAGATATGCTGGCCTCACTGAAACCCCTAAAATGTGAGAAGAAAGCACACATGTACATCCACATAGGCACTTGAGATCATATAGCTTGCAACCATTTTCAAACTATTCCAGTGGTAAAATAATATCAGACATAAACCCAGAAGCACATACACACAAAGGCCATTATTGCAGAACTACAAACACATTAAAGTGAATCATTAACGCCGTGGCCTGAGGTTGCTGAACATTTTCAGTTTTCATTTTAATTTCTTTTAATTAAATTATGATTTAGGTCAGTTTTAATCATTACTTGTATATAACCCCTTTGGGGTAAATTTTAAGAAGGGTTAGTAATGAGTTATCTGCAGTAATTGTTTAATGGAGTTATGAGACTCTGCCCTCTGTGCTGCTTCAACAAATTACCACGCTGCAGATGCAGCCCTGAACACGCCATTGTGAATGCACCCAGCCCAGTGAAGCTATCAGTCCAATAAATTATTTCCATGCAGCATTTTGTCCAGGAGTGTGGGAAAAGAATGAGAAAACTGTTAGCTTGAGCGGCTTATCTCAGAGGTTAAAAATAAAACTATTGTACTTCATGCATTTAACATCCTGAGAAATACAAGAGTCTTGGCTAAAGCCCGCTGAGGTCACCATGCATGCTCCCCTTGCTTGAGCCCTCTGTGGGTCAGAAGACAACTAGTTCAGCTTCATCACAACCCCCCTGGCTAGGGAAAAACCAGAGGACAACAGCTACAGCATCAAATTAAACCCTGGGAAGGCAGGAGCATGCCAGTTTGTCTGGGGACATTGTGCTGACCTGGCTTTTCACAGGGTCTAACTCTCCATGGACTCAGATTGTGCTGGGCAGGGGACGTGGGACATTCCATTGCCCGAGATGCTGAGCATTGCTGCTCCTGGGGTGGTTCAAAACAAATGAAGGGAGACATCTCCTGGATGGAAGCTTGAGCTGACCAACACAACCACAATATGGATGGATATCACACCCTAGATGCCACAGGCAGTCTGGGCAGAGGACAAAGATAAAATTGGCATTTTGATGCAAAAAAAAAATTCACACGCTGTGCTCACCTGGCTTTTCACTGGGTCTAACTCTCCATGGACTCAGGTTGTGCAATACAGGTGCTGCACAGTATGGCCACTGCTCTTGTAGTGTATAAAAGGGGACAGAAATTGCTCCTGTGAGCTGATGCAGTATAAAGAAGCCATGATTCCCAGCCCTACAATTAGTCCTCTCCAAGGAAAACAAAATGACCCCATGAGGGCAAGTGCAAAATAAACCCACAAATTCTATCATTATTGTAGAAATTTACTCTTTGTTCATACTTGCACAGTGTGTCTGAAATCTGAGTAACAACATACCATGAGGGCCATCCACATGGCTTCTTTTCCAAGCCGCAGTCAAAATAAAACTCGAGACCTATTTTGATTTTTCACAAATGGAAGAAACAGAGAAGCCACAGAGAGAAGGCTACACTCATGAAAAATCCTCAAAAAATGCAACTACTTAGGCATCAGGATTTTGGAATGAAAGGACCAGCCCCATCTCCTGTAGTGGACCTGAATAATCATGATGGTTTAGCGTTATTCACACCATGCCCAGAAATGAGCAACGAATTCCTTGAGAGATGAGCCCCCTGCAGATGCCTGGGGGTGTGCCACTGGGTAGAATTCTCTGCCAACACTGCATTAGTCACCCCAGTAACTTAGTCTTTTGCACCTTAGGTTATCCCAGAAGGAAGACAATCTCCTGCCAAGCATTCAGATTGAAAACAGGAATTGCAAGTGTCTTTCTGGTGCTGTTACACAGACGGACATTGGGTTGCTAAAAGAAACCCAAACGGGTAAATGGCCAACACAACAGGACTGCACATCACCTGTGGAGGCCAAAATGAGCTGTGTTTGCCGAGTTTTGCACAGCAATTTAATGGAACAGCAGAAGCCACTTTGCCAAGGAAAAGAATCTTCTAAGAAATGCTTGCTCAGAGAGAAAATACAACTGAAAACACAGATAACATCCTATTTTACCCCTGGCTAAGTGCAAGGTGATCACCTAATATTCTGAAAGCTGTAATCAGTCAGGACAGATGGTGGACTTCAAAACAGAAGTGAAAAGAGAAGCTATCAACCACGGTGGATGGAGGTTAATTGCCACTTTTTAAATATAACCCATCTGCATTAAGGTGAAGTGTCTCACAGACGTGTTTGATACACATCCTTCCCGGGGAGTTTCTTCTGTAGTACTTTATCTTCAGTTAACATTTTATTAGAGGATTAGGTTTGGTGGCAAAAAGAAGACAGTCAATTCCAAGCTATGTTAATAAAAAGAAACACTTTTAAGGCTGAATAAATGACTGTTTTTTGAAGTATAATTATGTGTCTGGATGGTCATTTTTAGTAGATTATGATTGGAGCAGAAATTTACTGAAGAACATGACTGCCCCATGGGATGCAAAGTATGAATGTAGCTACAATTTATCAAGGGATAAAAGAACCCCTTGCTATAAACTGCAGAACATATTAAAACTAATCAGAAGTCAAACCTAGACAACATTAACTCACACCTTAAAGAGAGAGACAAGAGAGGCCTGCGCAGTGTTAGAAAACCCTTAGAAGAGATGCTTAGAACACCTCTGTGCAATGGCAAGAAAGAGCAGCTACTGTGTGCATCCCACCAGCTCCAGAGGGGATTAAGCCCACCTTGGAGGGATGTGGCACAAGCCAGGTGCCATGGACTGTGGTGGGTGCACACAATGGATCCCTCTCCATGAAGGGAGGGATCTGGTGCATGGCAAAATTCATGGCAAATAAAGGAGAAGCAGGAAGGGGAAGCCTTACGTTAATCTCACCATCAGAGGGTTAAGCCATAAACAGAGGTTTATTTCCTGGTCCCAAGACTATGCACTTTTTACCATTTCATAAAACCTTTTTTGGGAGAAGGGATGAGGGGCCAGGGTGTCTCCCTCTTGGTGAGAATCCTACTGAATGGCCATGGCCTGCTGGACCAACGAGCTGTTGAGATAAGATGCAGTTTTATTCTGCCTCATTTCTGCTGTGTNTTTGGGAGAAGGGATGAGGGGCCATCTTATCTCAACCAACGAGCTGTCGAGGTAAGATGCAGTTTTATTTTGCCTCATTTCTGCTGTGCACTTCCCTCCCCAGACTGACATCTCTCATGGACAGAGCACCCAGCAAGTCAGGCAGGAGCCAGCTGGTGAGCCTGGATTGCTGACACAGCATGCAGACATGTGATGTCACCTTTGAAAGCCAAGAGGCCAAACTGTGATGACCCCATCAGGCAAAGGAACCAACACCATCAGCTCTGTTAAAGGTGATTTGTGTTCCTTTTGGACTTTGTGGTTTGGCTTATTCACCAACCTGTTCCTCCTTCCCACCAAGTGAATGGAAAGCAGACAAAGTACATTCTGGACAAATAACTCCAAAAGACCTGCTCCTTCCACAGGTGATCCTGGGAGAACAACAGCCTATCAATCTATCAGGAGGAATCTGGCCATTCATCTGGGGAGCAGCTTATGAGAGAAGCTGGAGTAAGACAACTTCCAGAGCTCCAGTTTTTGCCTTCACATCCCTTGAAGGAGGGCAAGGAAAAGGATTTTGCTGCATGGACTGATTATTTTTCTGCTGGAGGAAGAGAAAAAGCAGGCATTTGTGCTGCTGTCACTAGATGTGTTACTCATCTTTGATACAATATTGATCTCACACAGACCATGCAGGGAATGGGTGGGGAAGCTCTTTGGCAGGCTCTGCTTTCCATCTGAGAAATCCCATAAAGAGGGAAAGGGGAAAGAGTTTTGCTTCTCCCTCTTGCACACACTGTGCTGCTCACTACGTATGGGAGGACACGTGGGGAGGTAGGTAAGGGGAACAAGGAACATTTAAAGTTTTTGGTTTGTTAGGCTTCTGTAGCAATGGTTTGCTTGGTGACAATGAGTAGGATGAGAACAGGTGATTGTGGCATTTGTGCCAGCTCGGGCTATGTTGTGACAAGTACTGCCATTTTGTCTGTGTAACCACTTTAAGATTGTGTTATGAAGCTACTGAAGCAAGACACGCATATGTTTTGTTTAGTACCAAACGTATTTTGTTCACCTGACGCTTCACAATCGCTCAGTCAATGAATGCACCTGACTGGGGGAAAGGCAAAATTATCCCTGGCTGGTTTTAGTCTCTCAGGATGCAGGAAAGCAGCAGGAGAAAAGAAAAAAAAAACCAACAACAAAAAGAAAATTATATGGCATGTTTGCACCTGTCAAACCTGAAATACTGCAGTGAACCTGTGAGTAAAAGACATTTCCTAGTCTATCCATTTTCACAGACAATACCTCTGCAGCAAAAATCTATGGAATACAAGCACTAACATAAGAATCTGCTGTGCAGTTCACACTCACACTACCAGCAGTCTGGAGGCAGAGAGCAATATATCTAATAGAATAATAACAGACACCATTAATACTTCAGTGGTTTGGTTAAGATGGCTTTCATTAGCATGACAAGTGTTTATTTTAGCTTACTGCAAAACAAGCTTCTTACACACGGCCACTTACTCGCCTTTCCTTGATTGCAAAGAGGGCAATAATAAAGGAAGTTACTTTCCCCGATATTCTGTGGAGGTTTTAGCATGCACTGAAATGATATTGCTCCATTACCTCCAGCCAATGAACCAGCCTGGTGAGCTGGAGAAAGATATTACAGCAGAAATATTGCTGAACTCAGTGGAATAGGTTTCAGAGGCTGCCACGAGGGCAGCGACGAGGCTGCTATCACTGCAAATTGTACTCCCATCCTCAATCTAAAAGGACACTCACAACCAAGCAGAGGAAAGTACATTGGGTTCTTCCCATGTCCCAGTGTATATTGGTTAAATATTTTACAGCTGGTCATGTTACCAAGGGGAAAATATAGCCTATGTTAAATTTGGAGTTGTTTTTATTGATAAAAGGTAGGGGTTGGGCTTTTGGGGGTTTTCATTTGTTTTGCGGGGATTTGTTTTTTATATTTGTTTACCTTTTTGTGATTTTGGGTGGGTTTTTCTTTTAACTTGGGGTTCTTAAAGTGAACTATCCCAAAGTTTAAACACACCAAACCACAAAGCACTTCAGTTTTACCCTAGGGGAAATTCAACCAAGTTGACCTCAGGCAGCGTTTGCCTTCGTTTTATTTTGTTTATTTGTTTTATTCAAGACTGTTTATATGCATTAGTTACCCAGTTTTTCTTTTAAAAAGAAAAGAAAAAAAGCTAGCTGCTTGGAAGTGAAGACAAACCCCTACGTAAATAAAATTATTCAGACATGCAGTTGTGGTTCATGTCACATATTCAGAACTTCCATAATCTTCAAGCCTCCCCATTAAAAGTTCTTCCAATTCGTCAAAACCAACAGCTAATAATTAGACCAGGAGAAACCAAATCCTCTTCTCAGACAAATGTGTGCAAATCCCATTTACTTCAATGGAAATGGCTCACAGGTGTGACACATTGGACTCCAGACACTTGGCAACTTGACAGGAATTCAGTGTCTGGATCCCAACTTCTTGTCTCCTCTTCCAGAGGCACAGGTAATGGCAAAGAAATCTGATCCAGGTTCCTCCACAGGCCCCTCAGCAAACACTCTAATCACCAATTCTCTTCTCCATCACAACAACTCTCAAGGCTAAATTTGAACTTTCAATCCTAAACATTACAGGTTTTTCTTCCTGCCTACCAGATGGGGGCTCTGCCACCAGCTAGATTAAATCCAGCAGCAGTGATTACCTTTTACAGACTTCAATTCCACATCAGCAAAATCTCCTGTATGGCACCAAATTCAAGGAATTCAGGCATTTTACAGCTGAGGAGTAATGCAATAATTCTATTGCCCTACTGTTTACTTTGCCCTTCCAGCACATTTATTTGTGCTTCACAAAGTGAACAGTAGGTCACTGGGAAAAATGGAGAGGCACAGAGAAATAGGAAGCTGTGTCTAGGGAGCCACAGAAAGAGTGAAACAACATCAGTTAACTTCTGAATGAAAGGAAAACCTTACAGTTTGGCAATACTTTCTCTCTTCCTTTCATTTTGTTTAGGGGTTTTTTTCCAAGATAATGACACAATAAAAAACATTTAGCCACACTCCATGTAAGAATATATCATAAAACAACTATTGTTCTGCCTGTTTAGGAGCACTGAAAGTGTCACCACGATCCCAGCCGTGGGTCAGCCTGCATACAAACAGCCAAGTGGTTTGTCATCGCTGAACTCTCTAATTCAAACACAAAATTGGTATTTTAATTTAATCTGGGTTCAGCACAGCATGCAAGGAAAGACGCTCAGGTGTGATGAAATTCCTTGGGTCCCTTCCAGGTGATGACAGCTACTGCTTTAATGACTTGCCCGTAACAACCAGTTACACAATGTTAGTGACAGCACGTTACTAGCAGTTACTTAAAATGATAGATGTTAACACTTCTCTGCTCTTTGTGACTCACACTATACCCCAGTCTGAATATTTTAGGAGCTGAATGCACAGTGCCAGGTCAGCATGCTGAAGATTGTGGAGCCACTGGTTGAGGTGCAAAATTAAAAGTGTCATTTGAGGAACATTAGGTCAAAAAGAGTCCACGATAAGGATTAAAGATTAAGGCTCACCCTTTTAACTATTTCACAGAAGGGGAATTTCTTCAGCATTTGGGTGAAGAAATCAGTTTTGCTCTATCACATACCTGAAAGCAGTGTGAAACCGTGCACTCTGAAAAGAAGCCTTTGATGTTAGCATCTTATAAACAACCCTTCCAACGAGATAGAGATGAGGAAAACATACTTTGATCCAGTTTTAGAACAGCATGGACCACGTTTACACCCACACACATGGACAAGCTTCCCTGAGCAGACTCAGGTGGAGGAAGGTATCCTCAGAGGAACGACACTACAGGCACAATGTTAATCACCTGTGACTTCTAAGTGGGGAGAGATGTACTGCACTGTGTAAGGTCTAGAAACATAGACACTGTAAAAAGGAAAACAGCAAAACCTTCTTGTAGAAAAGGAAAGTGAGCATTATATTGCTCAGTGTTTAGCAGCAGGTACCTGACCAACTTAACCAACCAGAATATGACCCTAACCCTGCCCAACATGAATTACACACGGGCTTTTTAATTACATAAAGTCAGAACTGGTTAGAGATAAAACAGCAGCAATTTATTAAGATGTATCAGCAGTAATCAGTAGCCCATCACATAAAAACCATCACATAGAGTTTGTAATTGTGAATCTACCTTAGGATGAAATATACCTCAGAAGATTTACAACTCCTTTCTCTAGGCCAAAAAGAACTCTCCAAGTGTGTGCAAAGAGAATTCTTAACTGAAAGTCCTCCAGTTCTTTCCCAAGAATTCAAACCAAACTTTTACTCAAAATGTGAATTGATTAACAGCCCTGAGAAGCTGTTAGACCACCTACCTTCAGCATCATCCTGCAGGTCCTCAGGCTGCTCCTCTTTGCTCTTTGTGGGAGATGGAGTCTGGCCTTTAAAGATAAAAAATTACAAATTACACATATTATTTGGAAATGATTTCATTGTATCAGATATTACCATGTGTGATACCACAAGTGTATGTTTTACCTCAGCACTCCATTCAGTACTCAGTGCTTATCTTTCTGTTATTTAACTTAATTATTGCATCATCTGGTACAAAATTTATAATATATATGTGTCTTTCAGCCTGGACTGGACTTTCTCTGACTTTCACAGGACAGAAGTGAAGAAAGCTCCTACTGAAATAACTGATTCACAAGCACTTACAGAAACAATAGTCATAATTCCCAACCAAATAATGCTTTCATTTGTAGTTGTAAACATAATATTTATTATACTGCATTATGGAACTGTGGAGAAATAATCTGAACTAAATGATTTTTCTTCTCTCAGCTCAAGTCTCCATTCACTGTTTTAACACAAAAACCAATGAATATAAACTGAAACTAATAATTAAAGGAAAGGTAGGGAAACAAATTTGATAGTGAAGTTAAGGAAAGGAAAGCTTTACAAGATACAAATGTTTGGGTTGAAAAAAATCCATTCCTGCCTTTCAGTAGGCAATATCAAGCTGGAGGAAAGGGAGTAAAAGAATTAATTGAGGCCAATTAAATGTGAGATCTCCCTGACTTAGAGGGACTAAAGCACACAGTGTTTAATATCAGTTGGTTAAACTATAAATATTAAGAACTTTTTCTACAGTATTTTCAAAATATCCTGTCCTCTTAACACAAATGATGACATTGTTTGTTTGCTATGACACACCTCAAGGCACAAACTGGTAGCAGAGAAAGCCTGTTAATAAAAAGGGAGGCCAAGCTGGAATTTAGGCATAAAAGGTGTTCCTAAATGAAGACATTTCATGCAGCAGGTTCCCTAATTAAAACATTGTTGCTTAACCACGAAAGCAGCGACTGACAGACAATTAAAACTCAATTCATTGCACCTACTGAATGTATTCAGCCATCATGAGAAAATGACTTGCTGTCATTTGACTTTCTGTCAAACCTCCTGATGTCTTGTGGCTAACTGAGGGCTTGGGTGCAGCAGAAGCCTCAAGCAAACATATTTTTGTGTGTGCTGGAAATAAACCCTGACCACTCATCACCAGGAAATTTGGGAAGATGAATGACCTCACATGATTCACCCTTATTGCTGTCACCATTAGAAAATAAGAATCATGGTACTACTTAAAACTGATCAGCTAATTAACAACTAGGAAAAAAATATGTACACATGTTTTATAAATTGCTTAAGTGTTTCAAAACCTCCCAGGGTCTCTCCTGCTGTCACATATGCCACACAATCATCTACTCTTTATGCTGCTGGGGTTCTAAACAGCTCTTGACAATCAGATGCCCAGCTCTCATGAAGGACTTGGCTTTGCTAAGAGCTGTAGATTCTCCCCTTTTATCTTCTACCCTTCCACAATTACAAATACCTAGAACCAAAATGCTGAAAATTTCAAAGCAGGAGGTATGAAAGTAGTTAGGATGTGAAAAGGGAATTTGCAGATTCAAGGGGTTGTTGGACTCCATGATCCTCGTGGGTCCCTTCAATTCAGGATATTCTGTAACTCTAAGAATATTATGTTCCTTCAAAGGACAAACAGGGAGGGAACCATTGGCTTTGCATGGAGCCCAGGGAACACAGAAATACCCTCTGCCTCCCTCTTGGTTATTCTACTGTTCTTATGCACAAAAAACCCAGAGGAGCCATGGATTGAGAAGGTGGCAGGACAGCTCAAAATGTCAGCAAAAATTCCAAAATGGACATCTGTATGTGAGCAGTTAAATTCTATCTCACTTTCTTAATTTTAATGAAAGAGCATTATATTAAAAAAAAAAAAAAAAAAGGCTGAACTGAACATTGCCCTTATAAATTTCTCCTAGAAGGGAATTTACACTTCTTTCTAGAGCTACATACAGCTCAGAGCATGAAGAGCCTTTAGCAATCAGGAAATAAAGCCAGTTATGGCAAAGCAGAACAAGCCTTGGAGTTTGGCTTTTTTGCAGGTGGTAGGCTGTTCCTGAGAGCACTTAATACAGGACGTGTCATCTGTCATGTCATCATGTTGGCTCATCTGAATTTGAAATTCAAACACAGTGTTTTGAGGAAGACAGGAGGTTTCAAGTGCTAAGATGAATTTCTTTCTGGAGTGAAGGAGGCAGGAGTAACCACGAGAAAATCCACGGGGAAAAGTAAAGGCAAAACCTGCCAAATAGAGACACGCTTTGTCAACCCTTCAGGGGGCTCAGAAGCAATGCTGATAGAGTTCAACAAGAACTGTAAAACAAAAGAGAGATCCTGAAAATAACAAGACTTTTGAAGACTTATTCATGCCAATGCTCTCACTTTCTTTTAAAAAATAACTTGAATATTTATAGTGGACCTTACCAACATAGAGCTTCTTTGGTTCAAATGCCACTCTGAACCACCTGCCACCTTTCCTTTTTTGTTTGAGAATAATTCACATTAGGGGACTGAATCAATAAGAATGCTTTAATCAACACTTGCCACTCTACTGAGGAATTTTATCATCTAACCAATCTGTGAAGTTTCCTCCAACCCTGCACATCAAATGTCAATCAAGGTAAAGTGCAAATGTCCAGCCAGGTCTGTCAGGACTATTTGAATACATGAGATAATATAACCAACATCTTAACTGACAGCCCGAAGATGGAGAGGGAGGGAGGTGTACATTCAGAGAAGCCAGAACTGTTGCTATCTCAGAAGAAATCATCTTTTTGCACTCTATAAAGAGCCTTCAAAATGCTCACAAAAGGATGTAAAGGCAGTGTCCCAGGAGAACAAGATTTCAATCACAATTTCATTATTTTTTAACGGATATCTCTTATTCCAGAGACCAAAAAGGATCTGTGTTTACCATTGTCAAAATGCAACTCTTAACCCTTTCTGCTCTCCAGCAGTGTGTACATCCTTCCAAACATGTAGCCAAATATCACAGAAATTTTGTCTGCAAATTTCTTTTTAAAAACAGCACACCTGGACAGGTGTCTGAACTGATCATATTAAAAAAAACTTTTCTAATTGTGATCATTTGTGCAAAAAGGTTTCTGAGCTCTACTACTGGGAGACATAGTTCTTCTTTATAGGCTAATTCAGAGGGTCAACAAGTCATTTAAATATCACAGTCTGTCTCCACACAGCCTATTTCCAAAATGCTTCACAACTCCCAAACTTGCCTTGTTGCAAGTCATTGCTATTTTCATCCCAGGAAAAAAGATAAAGTCTCCCTCCTAAAAAAACAATCTCCAAGTGTAAGGGTGTGCATACAGTGG
>VWYN01004418.1:0-38499 GCA_013400075.1 Hippolais icterina | reverse complement strand
AATCTGTATTTATGTATCTTGACTGTAATAGGGTGTAATTAGTTATTAAACCCTGTTAGTGTGAATGAGATCCTTCATCTTGTTTTAACTGGCTGTGGCTTCTAAGTAATGAACAGGTGATTAATTGGGATGATCAGGATAGAAACAGGATAACCAGCAGGGCATGCATTAGGAACAACTACTTGATAGGAAATGACAGTAGTGTGGCAACAGACATAGAGATGAGGTCAAAAGGCTTTGGTGCCTGGCAGAGAATGAAGCTGAACAGGTCGAAGGACAACACAGATTCAGAACTGAAAGTTCTTCCAGAGTGTAGTTCTATGGGGTTTGTGGGTTTTTTTGGTTGTTTTTTTCTTTTAAATGGGAATAGTAAGAGAATTGACTTATGTCAGCACATAATAACATTATTATGTGCTGACATAACTCAATTCTCTTACCAATAGGGAAAAAAAAAAAAAGGAAAAAGAAAAAAAGGAAACAAAAACACTCAGGAAAGACTAACTACTGGGTCATCTGGGCCTTGCTCTGGGTTATGCAGGAAATCATTCACAAAGCAAAGCTGAGATGTAGACCTGCACAAGCCTGGACCTGCTATTTCTACATCTGCCCTTTTGACTCCAACCCTTCTAACACCAACACAGGATAACCTCACAGTGCTTCAAATTAAGCAGTGCTGTTAAGCCAGCAACTGCTACAAGAGTCAGCATTCTGAAAAACAGACTGGGTTAAAGGCTTGCCAGTCAAATACCACTGCAAGAGTGGGTTTGAGTGTGTATATTTAACAAGAGTGGATTATTTTTATTTTTAAATGCTTCTTCTTATCTACGCCAATATTGTTGCAGCAGCCCTCTTACTAGAGAGTAAAAACGAGCCGAGGCACAAACTCTTTGTTAAATACAGCATGAAAAGGACCCTGGTTCATTACTCTAAACTTTGTTGTTATCCTGACCTCAACCATTCACTGACTCTGCCTGCAGCAGCTCCTGCTGGAGGTTTCCCCTGCAGCCTCTGCCTGCTGGTTATTCCCTGCTGAACTCTGACTGCAGGGATCAGTTTGCAGCCCCTGACTGCAGCTTTTACCCAGCCAGACTGTGACTGCAGGTTCAACAACAGCTCTGACTGCACACCCACACTGACCTCACAGCAGGGATTCTCTCTCCTCAGGATCTTCTTCATGATTCTCTCCTTGCTGCTCCTCAAGGTTCCTCCTGTATAATGATCCTCCCCTCCACAGCTCGCCCCCTCTTTTATCTCACTCACCCTTATTGGATTCACCTGTGACTCGTTAAGGTGAGGCTGTATTGGGTAATTAACACAGCTGTGACTTATTAGGGGCCAGCTCACCTGTATCCCCTTCTCCTACACAATATTAACAGTGATGTTATTTGATAAACTCGTGAAAATAGTCACTCTTACTTGTTGATTTTATAGAATGAATATAGGTATTAACGGATATAATCTGACAGATTGTCTCAGGGTTGTGTTCTCTTGGTTGTTGTTTGTTTGCCTTGTTATTCATACACGTACTAATAAAGAACCGTTACTCCTTTTCCCAGATCTTGGCCTGAAAGCCCCTTAATTTCAAAGTTATAATAATTTGGAGTGGAGGGGGTCACATTTTCCATCCCAAGGGATGCTCCTGCCTTCCTAGGCAGACACTTGTTCTTTAAACCAGGACACAGATGTAATTAGGATATTCACTTATTTATTTTGAAGATTAATCGAAGAAAGAAAGGCCTTTCTGCATGTAATGAGGTATTTGTATTTCAGGGCGGTAGAAACACAAGATAGATTACCTTCATAATGTATCCATCACTCAGTAGTACACCCATTTGGTAATCTGTTATTTTTTACTCCCAGTTAATTTTCTGTCTATAACTAAAGCCTCATCTGGTGTGCATTGAAGCCAATGGACATTTTCCCACTGCCTTCAGCAGACACCAAACCAGGATCAGGGTTTTCTTTTTCCCCTCTAATTTTTGTCACCAGATTTAAACTAGGACAGATTCTGTAACCTCCACCTCCTACCACATTCTTCAGAGTGTGATTGGTACAGAAACAATGACCCTACAATTCATTTGTGTCTGATATCTCATGGTCTGATATTGGCCCTCAGAAACATTCAGCCAAAAGAAAACTGAGGCACAGGAATTTAGATTAAATTTAGATTTCAATCACTGCCAAAGGTCTATCCATGTCCAGTCTGCAACATGTGCTCTCTAGGAATCCAACCTCTCTTTTTCACTTTAAGCAAAAGAATTGGACGAAACACCCAAAGCAGATTGGCTATGGCCAGCTCAAGGAAAAAGGGTCATCATCAATATTGCTGCCAACTCTTGGCTCCATCTGCTGCAGTTGTGACCCATGAAGTCAAGTGGAATGAAGAATGATTATTCAATTAATATCTTTTAGTGATGACTACTTACTTATCTATTTTCCCCTTTGAGGAGTAAAAAGCAGATATCCTCCAAACTAATAATAATTTGAGTATAAAAATGAAAACTCCTCTCAATGCAAAAATTATGTTTGTATTTATGGTTTCAGTAAACACATCTTACAGTCATTAAAAACTCCATACAGAGATAGGTCAAAAGGGAATAACTGTTCTATATCTGCTACACTACTGGGGCTGATACACAAAAGATACTTATTTTTAGCCCTGTAGGCATTGATTGCTTACAGCCAATGCACTGATTCCCAAAATATCTCCAGCTGATAAAGAAATAACCAAGGATGTGCTGTTGAAGCTCACAGCATCCTAGACCTGTGAGGGCAGCTCTGATCTATCTCATACTCAAAAAAGAAAGAGACAGGTAGGGCAACATCTCCCTGAAATTATGTAATTTAGTGATAATTTCCCAGAGTATCTATGTGGCTTTACCTAAAGTAATGAAGCTGTGAAGGATACAAGACAAAAAAGTAGAGATTGGCTATTAAGTAGAATTGCACTTTCTTATAATTCTAATTTAAAATGCTTTTTAAAAAACCTACAGCAATTTAATTTGCATAATCCCCATAAAAAACAAGATTAAAAAGATGCAAAATAATTTGGCTTATAAAAATACACATGCAACAATAAATGTAAAAAATTAAATTAGAAATGTTCGATGAATACTGCAAATTTAACTGTAGTGTTATCTTTGGCAAATATTTGTTATATAATGACAAGCTTTTTTTTTTTTTTTTACTTTTATGTATATTTGTATGGCTATATCAATTGCATTAACTGTAGTAAGATTACTAAAAGTTCCTATCCAGTAATCTTGACACCAAAATGTAATTACAATTACATGTAATAAAATCAGCAGGCCAGAACAGCCATAAGAGAATGTGCTAATCCATCAGTGTAACACATATCTATCTGTGTATATCTGTGTTTTCACATCTATGTATATGCACCATTCTTCAAGCATTTCTAATGTCTCAGGTAATTAAGTGGATGCATAAATGATCATAAACCATTTGTCTTTAGGACAACCTTGCCAATTTAAGTAGCCAAGATACTGCTTCAGGAAGCTTTTACCTCTGTTTTCTGGCTGGCATATCCCTGCCTCTCCCCAAGTGGCACTCCTTTCTGACCCTGTAAGTTTTCATAAGGAGAGCTGGATGTTCCTGCACAGTCACTGGGCCACGATGGGCTCAGGGTCACAGAGCCCTTGGGGTGTTAGCTGGTTTGGAAGGAGAGGCAGAGGAGTATAGGGGGCTACTCTGCACATAAAAGGAGATGCACTGCCCAGAAATCCATATTGAACAGGAGATGTTCACTGAGGACCTCAAGGTGAGGTCAGCAGGGAAAGTATCACAAGGTGCTGTGGTGGAAGTCTCTTGCAAAAAACCTGATCAAGATTAATTGGATGAAGCTTTCTCAAAAAAACTAGCAGAAATCTCCTGAGGACAATCTGCTTTTGTCCTCATGGGAGTTATCTAATCCTCTGTCCTCTCCTTCTCTCGTTCCTGTGGCCTTTCTTCCCCTTATACCTATTCATCATTTCCATTTCGTGTCATCCACAAACCCTAAACAGTGAAACTTGTTTTAGACAGCAAACTATGAGGAAACCAGGAAAAAATCCTCTGAACCATTGTCTGGCCAAGCTCAGTATATTTAAGAGTTTGTGGAAGAGTTTTCCTACTGTTTTCATTGCAAACATAGCACTGCCACTGTTCAGAATGGCAGATGGGTCAAGAATTTCTCTATTCACACTTTTTTACAGACAAATAGACTGAAGAATTGTTATTATTTCCCCTTCCTGTTCAAACTAGCTATTAATAAAAAGCAATGAAATATTGCCCAGAGACTCATAAGATGATGACATTTAAAAAGTAGTCTCAGCTGCTCTTACCATGCACTGTTTATTATCAGGGATGGTTCACCCTAATTTTGTGTAAAAACCAGAGATGACTGTTGTAACATCGGCAATAATGATTAGCACTGCTTATCTTGACTGAGGCAATTAATTTCTAGATTTTTTTCTATTAGGCTTATGCTTCAGAAATCTGATATATTTTAGCATAAAATATTCTTTACTCACCTCTCTCTTCACTCAGCTGAGCCTCTTCCTCATTAGCATCATCTGTCAAAAAAAAAAAGGAAAGAAAAAGGTTACTGGGAATACCAGCAAACATATAACATGAAATATTCCATATCTCAAATTGCCTGTATCTTAGTTTGCCTCCTCCTGTTTAACATTTTGCAGTGAAATCTGGAGCTGGATGGGGAAGAAGGTTTTGATACTGGTTACTACCAGATACAGGTAATGCAGGGAATAAAGACAGGGAATAAAAGTCCATTCATAATTTACAAAATTCTGCAAATAAAGATGGGTATAATATGAAATTCCATTCTCTTTCCTGCAGAGCTTTTGGCTTACTTGACAAGTTTCAGTTTGCTTTGCTT
This sequence comes from Hippolais icterina, assembly GCA_013400075.1. Lineage (NCBI taxonomy): Eukaryota > Metazoa > Chordata > Aves > Passeriformes > Sylviidae > Hippolais > Hippolais icterina. The sequence goes on along the minus strand of VWYN01004418.1, from coordinate 33,605 downwards.
CCCTGGTACAGCTGGCTGTGCTAAGAAGAGAACTAGCTACCCTACTAAATAACCACATAAAGAAGTTACTAAATATTTGTCAGACATGCAAACTGGTTTAAGAAAAAAATGAGTCTGTGAAGACCAAACTTGGGCTAGATAGGAAGAGATGCTTTTTAAGCTTAAGATGAGAGACAAGAAAAGCAGATTCCTTTTGCAAAAAGTTCCATTTTGGTATCAAAGGAATTTCTTACAAGATATTTTCCTGAGTTAAAGGAAATAATTATTACCCTTAATTAACATCTTGGTAATTCAATGTTCTAGAGTTTCATTCATCTAATGGAGAGCTCACTGATCATGAACATTTATGCCAATTATGTTCCTAATTCATACAGACTCCATTTATAGCCTTTTAAATGGAGTTGCTGAGGGACTTTCTACCAGAGCCTGTAGTGGCAGGACAAGAGGGAATGGCTTCAAACTAACAGAGGGATGGTTTAAATGAGATATTGGGAAGAAATTCTTCATTGTGAGTGTGTTGAGGCAGTACAGAAGAAGCTGACAGAGAAGCTGTGCATGCCCTACCCCTGGAAGTGCTTGGAGAACCTGGTCTAGTGGAAGCCCACGGCAGGGTGGGTTGGGATCAGATGGTCTTTCAGGTCCCTTCCAACCAGCCATTCTGTGATTTGTGCATGAGAAAATTCTGTAGCAAGCCCACAACTTCTGTCTGAGGCTTAGTATCCTTCAAACTGCCACATATGCATATTATACCTGACCACCATATGTACTCGTTCTTTGCAATATAATAAGCAATGCTAATGGAAACAAGCAGTATTTAGGTCCAAACTTACAGGGTTGGAACTTTACATCAGAAATTCTGCTGAGATCCAACTGCTGTGACTGGCTATGAGGATTAGGCTCTGGTCTCACCAAGATTTGGAGCCTGAAACTTTATTCTAAGTAGCATGAGAGCAGAAAAAATTCATTAAAAATTCGTTAATAATAGAGAGGCCTCTGCTGGGAATTATAATTCATTATAAGCATTGAAGTCAGGAGTGTGAGAATTTTCATGCTTCTGAATCTCAGTACATGGATCAGCATCCACTCTTCTCCCCTTTTCCTCTCATTCAGACATAATCTGGAGGGCAGAACTTTCACTAAACAACAGCAGATTACATTTCTCTTGAGTACACTTTATTCTGCCCTAAAGGACTGAAAAAAAGCCACTGCATATTTTACTTCCTTTTCCATTATTCTTCGAACAATTCTTTGGAGGTGAAAAAGGCACAGGGACCTCTACTGTTCAAATATAAATTTGCCATTGCAGCCTGTCTCCCAACTTCAAGAGAGAGAGCGATCTAGAGGCTGTGCCCAACCCCTTCCCCATAGCCAAAATCTCGGGGCAACTCTGGCCTTCCCAAGAGAAAACCCCTCAGGTAAGGAAGCAGCAGCCAGCTACACCTTTCCTCCAGGGCTACATCCTTTGTCTCTCTTAAGTACCAGCTGTTATTGTTTCTTAGCAAAAAAATGGGAGAAAATTCCCTAAGAAAGAAAACTAAAGGAAAAAATCCTAACTCCCAGCATACACACAACCTTAAAGAGCTTTGAAAAGTAATTTTTAAGATAAGAAAATGAAAAATATTGTTCCAGCCCATGGGAATTCTGCCATTGGCTTCAACAGAGCCAGGATTTTTCAACTGGAGTTCTGCTATTCTTCAACAAACTGCTCGGAAAACATTTGGCAATATAGTGATTATTAATTATTCAGTTTCCAATAACATGCTCTTTCTATGGAAGTATTTATAATGAAATCAGCACGATAAGGTTTCAAATTAATCTAAGATACGACACTAAATCTGCAGAATCTTAACATACATACATCACCTGGTCTTCTGTGGAAGTTCTTAATTATAGTTCTGCAAGTGACTTGGAATATGAAATTCCCAAAGCAACAGAAGAGTTTCTAAGCTGGTGATAATGGACACAGACAAGAAATCTGATGTTATTAAAAAGTGGGGAAGTCATTATGCAATATAATTATGACGAGGCAAAGACTGCTTTTGTGAACTAATTGTGAATTAAAGGCTGGGTTTTTTTTTTTTTCTAGGAAAAAGTACCTAAGGCTTGCTGAAAGGCAATGAAGTCTCTACATCATTTCTGAAAATGGAAGTTGGGCTCCTGATCTCTGAGTCACTGTGGTGCCTTTGAAAAATTTACCCTAATCTAGGTATGAATCTGAGTTTCACTTTGGCACAGAGCAATCCCCAGCTACTTCATGTGTCTGTAATTATTACTCTCACACTATTAATCCATCTGGTAGAAGCATTTCCCTCTTAAATATAAAACATTCTCTTTCACTGACCTTGGTGTGGCTGGCTCAAGTGATAAACACCATGTTTACCTGACAGACCTCTACGCCAAAACCAATTACTTGAGATAAAAACCAGTGGTTTAGAAGTCTATATCCAAAATGCATTCACTTACCCCCTGAAAAAAAAGATATTAAGGGCAGCTTCTTCATTATTGGTTCTGAATAAGTAAATTTTTTTTTTTACTGAAGCTCTACCTGCCTAATATAAAGCAAAATCAGTGCCAGGTTTACCATAAATTAGATTTGTTATACCTAGGTGGGGTTTTAATTTTTTTTTTTTAATTTATTTTCCCTATATAATTTCTCACCCCATCTAGAGGAAGCCTTTGAAAGGTCTGTTTTGGTTTGAAATATGCACCACAGACAGTCAATCCCAAAGCAAAACTGGATGAAACCACAGAATAACCTTAGAGTGAATCTTTGACAGCAGCAAACATTTCCTTAAATACGTATTGTCAGTATTTCTTGTCCAAACTCTCCCACTGGACAGACCAGAGGTGAGATCCTCTGCACCTATCACCCTCACTTGAGAAAAATAACTGCCTAGCAAAACATGCTCTAGTATGTGCACACATCTGCCCACACCTGGTTACTCCTCTGGCCAGGGAAGCAGAACAATGACCTTTCACATTTCTTCCCCATTAAAGCCCTGGATTTTAGGAAGTTCCACCAAGATGACTTTGCCAGAAAAGGAATGACTGACCTCGCAGTCCGGAGTGAGAGGAAAACTGACAGTGACTAACAGAAAGGGTCAGCTCATCCCCAGGAAAAGTCACATCAGTATTTAGAAGGCTTAGGAGAAAAGAAAACCTTCTAATCCAAAACATGTGCAAGATTTTCCAGTTTATAAGTTGAGGCATACTACATAAAATTAAGGTATTAAATGGGTGATGTGTGGGAGAAGTTTCCACTCAGGTCCAAAATCATTTACAGTTAAAAATCAACCTACAATTCAAAGTCTCCCTCTAACTCCCAGGCTGTCTGGGGTAACTATATCTCTAAAGATCAGACAGCTTTACATTAGGGAGCAAGGTGCTCAAAGCATGGGTTTTTGTGTAAGCCTGGCTCCCCAGTGGGGTCATGCACTAAGTGATGCCTGTGGCTCCCTCACTGCCCTCTCCCTTGTCATCTGCTGAGCTTTGGGGAATGGAATAATCACACCAGACCTGCTCTCACTGACACAGAAGAAGGGGATGCCTTCTGTCAGATCCTTTGCTTTGCCTCTTGCCTTGCTGGTCAGGTTGTTTCCCTGTCTCCCTGGCTGTGGCACACAAGCAAACACGAGCCAGATGGTTAAAACCATCAATCTGTGTTAAGATTTATGTTAGGAACAGAGAGGTGAAAGGCTCTAAGTACCGCCACTAATCCCCAAAGCCATTAAAACACCTCCTCCTTGTTGCTCACGCTTTCATTTGCATTCTCCTTCATGTCAGCATGCAGAAAGCCAGCCCTGTGCACACACTGTGCATTGAGAAGCCCTTACAGGAGAGCCAGCTCCGTGCTGCAGGAGGCTGCTGCTTCCTCTGCGTTCAGCTCCTGCATCTTGGGCTGCTGGCACTCCCCAACAGCCCTGCATGCTGCTGGCTCCTCCCTGCCTCCCTCTAATCTCTCCTCAGCTGCCTAATTGCATCCTTCAGGATTTTTATTTTTACCCCAGCATGTTCTGCAGTTTCCTGAGTTCCAGATGTTTCCCTATTTCTAGTCAACCTACACGCCTCAGTCTGCTCCTCCTTGCAAGTGTGGCTCCGTGTACAGGAGGCTGAAATGACAAGCTGGTGATCACAGTGTTGATGTCTTAAAATAAAAGCTCAAACCTAAAGAAACCCACCAAAATTTCAGCACAGAAAGCTTCAGCCATCCTCTTGAACTTATTTGCAGTGCAGAAATAGGGGTCTGGCTCGAAAAGTTTCTACTGTCAAGCATCTCCCCAGCATGCATTCCACAATCTGCCTGTAGAGTTTCCACTGGGATTACAGAGGAGCAGCACAGCAGTCTCCCACCTCTGAGGAAAATGGATCCCATTTCGGGTCAGTCTTGAAAAACTTTTTGTGTCCAGTCTCAAAAAACTTTTGTGTCCAGTCTCAGAGCAGCCAGCAGTGTGGGCAAGGGCACCCAGCTGAGGCAAACCATCTAAACCATGACAATATCAGGTTTCCAGCAGCTGAAAAGACCAAGCAGGTTATCACTGTCCGTATTTCTCTCTCCCACACCTTTCTTTCCAAAATTTTATCCCAAAACTTCAACCACCTGACTGCATCATCACCTTCACCGACTTAGGGAGGAGATTTATAATTGTATCTCATATCTATTTACAACACCTAGTAACAATTACAATACCTAGTAAGTGAAAAATCACTTCTTTCTGTGGCTTACAACCACTGCTGATACCCAAAAGGAGCTTCACGACAGGGTACAGGTTTTATGTCCACCTCAGCATAAGAATCAATGCTGTTGTAGCACAGTGAGCCACACAGGAAGGTTTCTTGAAGCCCAAACATAGATATGAGGTTTGAAATAACCCAGGATCTCCCAAGCTCTTTTGGTTGTTTCAATTCCTCCAACTCAGTCCTCCACTGGGGAAATGTGATGGAAAATAGCACAAAAAAGGGCAATATTTTCTTTGAGGAAAAGCAGGTCTGGAGCTCTCTGGCAGATGAGATCAACTAAAACAGGCCTGACTCTTTTCTCCTCTCCTAGTAAAAAGTTGTATTTTCTATAAAACTTTTTCTCATCCTAAGTGCTCCTAAGAGGAAGGGGAAAAAAAAAAAAAAAAAGATAAAACAAAAAGACCTTTAACAAAAAAAAGTACATTCTTCTGCTTTGGAAGTAAAACTAGGACTTATCTTGCTCCTATTCCTATCCTTTCACCACGCAGTCCTGCACACAGAGCATACTACATAAACCTCCACCTGAGCAAGTTTCATTTTTTTTTTTTTTGTCTAATTACAAAGAAACTTCCCCTGACACACTGCACATCCTGGCCATACTGCAGCAGCAGCAGCAGCACTGGTTTCCTTCCTGTGTTGCTTAGTTACACCAGCCTCACAACACTGCAGCCTCACAGAATGTAGGATGTGCCTGTAGCTTTTGAAGCCATATCAAATAGAAACCCTTACTACCAGTCTCCTAAGAAGTTTTAGGCACTGGGTTTTTGGGTTTTTTTTGTCATCACATCGATGACCTCTTTTATGAACCCTATCACCTGATCTGCTGTAAAATACACACCGTACAAACCACGTGAACCTCAGCTCCATACAAAGATTATGCAGTACCTGCTGCTCCCACAGTGAGGGAACTGGACAACCTTAGTCCAGTGAAGGAAATGGTACTCACACCAGGATCAGATTTGGACTTCTATTTTCCAGATGCTTCTACCTTACATAAAAGGAACACGGCACTCCCTGGGGAAACAGGCATCAGGTTTTAGAATATAAAACCTGATGTATTTCCTCTCTGCCCTAAAATACTGAAAGTAACACAGTGTTGTTCACACAAGTGCTAAATTGGATGTTAATCGAGTAGTCACACACAAAATGGCATGTTTTGCATAAGGTCATACATTTGCAAATACAAGCTTCTAACAACATCTCATCAGTAACCTATGGCAGAGGCAACCAAATGAGACAAACCCGAATTTAACTGCACCCTTGGAAATAAGAAGCAGCTGAGCACATGAAGTAATTTGGAGTCTGTGGCCAGAGAGGACAGGATATTTTTGATGATGACATAAAATGCGTTTCGAATGCTTTAATGAGATGCCACAATACCCAACGGGGTAGGAAGAAAAGATGCCTGATCAAAGATGTAGTCACATAATGTATTAAACAGAAAAAGCTGCTTGTTCATTTTCTGGTGCCAGGCATCCATGTGTGAAGGGCTGAGTACTGAGGAGAACAGCAACACACTTCTCTGTCTCAGTCACTCTCTGAGCCTAAGGTTACACATAGCCCATGAAGATTAATAGCTGTTGTTGCACCAATCTTCTGCTGGTTGAGCTAATCCTTTTGTTTGAACTGTATTTAAGACCTACAGGCTCTGCAGCACCCTGTATCAAGTACTCTTAGATCCTAACTTCATGCTGGGTGAAAAACTCCTTCCTTTTGCTTGTTTTCATCCAGATTCATCATTTCCTGGAACATCTTGCACTCCTTGTGCTACAAGAGATGGTAAATATCTGCTCTACATTCACCTTTCTAATTACCAGGCTCATCATCTTCCTGTGCTCCCCCAGGCTGTTATCATGCACAGCAACCTGATCCCTGCACTTAAGATGAGGATGCCTTCAAGGGCATCCTCATCCACCTGACACTTTGTTGCTTCAATGCAGCAGTTCCTATCCAGGAGTCTCCCAGGAAATGGGATTTGGATTAGGGGACAAATACATAGAAACAGCCATTTCCCCAGACTTCTGGATTGATTGCAGGCTCTGTTGTCAGTCTCACAAAAGGTGACAAGAAAAATGCCTACAAGATGCAAAGAAGCAAAGAAGATGAGGTTCCATATAGCAAAGCAAAAGCTCCTGACTATGGCACTTTTATAGGTTATGGCCCCATTGCTGATCTGTGCCCTGCTCCAAGCTGTGACACTGCTGCCCATCAGGAGTGAGGAGGCAAACAGTTTTCCAGACCATAGTGCAGACAGTGTCACAAGCCTCCCTCAAACCATGTTTTTAGGTCATTAATACTCGCAACACACAAAGTCTAGAGCAATTCTCTGTCAGCAGTTGGCCAGAAAATAATTCTGATGAGATCATACCGGGAAGTTTTACTATGATTCAAAAGGAAGTGGGAAACAGCCCATAAATTTTTTTTTAGGTGCTGGAAATCCACTGCCATGTTGGAAGGTACTGGGAATCTTTCTTGATCTGCCTATCTTCTAAGATACTGAAAACAGTCTCTGAACCATCAGCTACATACTCTGTCCTCCAAGCACCACTCCTGAGCTGCTGCTGGATCAATCTCCTGCACTACACTGAGATGTTGGCAAAACGGGGAACACAGACAACCCCAAGGAGTGGTAGGACTGGCACAGTCCTTACCACAGCAAATAAAGACAGAAAATCATAGAAAAATTTTGGTTTGCAATTTTATGAACACATTTAGCTTTAAGTGACCTTGAGACTTTCTGAGGTAAGTTGTTTTCAGACATAAACCAAAATGTTTTTTGTTTTTGTCTCAAAATGGACAGATATTTTAAACATTGTGGCTGTTTTAAACTTTTGGATTGAGAACAACTTTTACAGTAACCTATTTACACCGGAGGGTAAATACTTTATCAGGGTCCGAAGGTGCTGTGGGAGAGAACTAGAGCAAAGCCAGCATCCTCTTTGAGTGCACAGGCTCCTCCAGCTCCCTCAGATGGGCAGAGCTTCCTTGGAACACTGCTGAGGACAAACAGTGGGGCTCCCTGCATGAGCCATCTGAGTATGACATCTTCTGATATAACGACAGTTCAAAGGGATGCAGAGAGCATTTTGCACCCTCATGAAAAAATCAGCGTGCCACAACTTCTCCAAACCGACTGCTGCCTTCCACCTTCCACCCACCAAAAAATCCTCACTCATCCCTGCCTCAGCACAAGGATCTCACAAGAGTGGGAATCTGAGGGGAATGTTAAGTGCTGGCATGGAATCCAGAGCAGGCTGGATGGCTGTGACTGCATAAATACTGAGGGGTGCCCTGGTACGCTCTCCATGGCTTGATACACAGCTCTGGAAAGGAAAGGGATGAGTGGTCATGGCCCAGTCACCATCTGAAAGGCCAAGCAGGATCTCCAAGGGACAAGACAAAGGTTTCTTGAGGCAGAGAAATCAGAGTTCCCCCCAGCAACCCAATCCAACAGCTCCATTGGAACGATGGGGTTGGGGAAGCAAGACAGCAAAGAGCACTTTGCAAGCTCCGTGAGGGAAAGCATCAAGAGAGTAACACCATGGTCTGACTGCTTCCAGCTTCGCCCTGTGAGACCACAGGCTGTGAACACAACAACTTGGAAAACCTGCGTGGAGGCAGGAAAAGCAGATGCAACCAAACCCTTCAGGATGGCCCTTACTGATCAGGAGAAGAAAGCCAAAGAGATATCAAACCCTCTCCCAACTCCTACTCCCTAAGGGACATTTCTGTGGGACCCCAAGCCCCGGTGGCCTTTGTACCCCAGCCTGAACCAATCAGAAAACCAGAGCCTTGTGACTTACGAGGCAAATCACTGCCCAGGTGAAACCTCCCATAAAGGATGTTGGGCACTTCCAGTAATCTGCTTGGCACCTCTCCACAGAGTAAAATAAAGCCCATGAAAAATATTTTGTGGAATACATTCAGGTGATGAATTATGGAAACGAACTGGCTCATGAACGCTGCAAATGCAAATAGAGAGGCTAAATTTATCAGATGAATTATCCATTTGATACTGGATTACTTGCTGAGGGCTAACTTATGGCTCCTTTGCTCATGCAGACAAATGCTCCAGCCCCAGTGCGGTGTGCCATAGTAAGCAGAGAGAGCAATGCCTCTCAATACCAGCACAGAAATTACAGCCCTTGCTTAGGAGTTCGCTCACGTATTAGTGCAGAGATTGGCCTTTTTAATACAAAGGCCTTCATTCAGCCATTTAGACAGTTTCCAATTTGATTCCAAGCCTGGGAGATCTCTTAACAATGAATTTCCTCCGCAATTGTAATATATTTGCACATTTTATGCACAAGCGGGATGCCGTGCACCCTCCCGAAGTGATAGGAGAATTATTATAAGGCACTAGCTCTCATCCATATGGTTTGGGTAGGGGAAACAGTGTTTTCATCAACCAGGATGAAAGCAGAAAATGTATTAAATATCATAACCTGTAATAGAGGGAAGAGAAAGTTTTCTCAGGATGCAGCAATCCCTCTTTTTCCCAACAACAACGGATAATGGCTCAAAAAAATAAAAAAAAACAAACCAAAAATGCTCTTGGGATCAGCATCCTTTCATTAGCTCTAAAAGGACACGAGTCCAAAAGCAGGCACCTTCCATCTGGCCTAATGAAAGTGCAAATGTCCTTTCTTCAGAAATTTTTGCAATGTTTTACTGAAGTAATTTTGTTACTCTGTTTATAAGTAGCAAGAAGCAATATAACCTTGGGTGCTGCAGCTTCACAGGACATGCCTTTTATAGCATTATTTTTGTCTAAAAAACATTTTCAGAAAAAAACCCATTTCTCCTCTCCAATCCACTGGTAACAGGTGGTAGATTTAGAAATACTTTAAGCATTACAATTGAAGATAAACCGTTTATAATATTTGACAGCCACCATGAAAAAGAAGCATTTGCCAAAGGTCCTTACAAGATTATCTGTCTGACATATTAAGTAGCTTTGTGTACACAGAACACAGGAAGGGAAGAAAAAAGGTAACTTTGCTCCAGCTGGCAACTATTTACAAATGCTCTTAATTTTCCTCCCATGTATAGAACCCTAGAAGTATCAGTCCGAGGCAAATGTTGGCAAATCTAGCTTTTCAAGGGAGGTTCCATTTTCTTATAAATTATAGTTAGCAAGAAAAGCAATGCCTAATGTCTGGACTCCATCTAGAGTTCTGTTAGAAGAAAGAACGCGTTCCAAAAGCAAAAATTATCTAAGTAGCAGCTCCTTTCCCAGAAAACTTACTCACACTACTAACAGCAATGTGAGAACTACACACGTGAGCTAGAGCTGCAGGAAAAGATGTTTTATTTGCCTGAAAGACATTCTCTCCGTTTAAGCAGAGGGAATGTTCCAACACAGGTGAAGGGAGAATAGCTGGGCTATGTCATTGCACAAGGAGATAGGAATCAATTCATAAAAAGAAAAAACTCATCACTGTGGCACTGTTTAATACATTAAAACAGTGATCCATCCTAAGCAAATCAAGTTGCTCTTTCTACTGCTCTTTTCTTCCTAGAATAAACGAAATCTCCTCAGCAAAACCCCAGAGGATCAATAGAAAATTCTGCCTCGACTAGGACTCTTTACTTAACCAAAGCAGGACTTTTCTGGACAGCATTGACTGAGAACCTGTGTCTGAATTAAAGATAAGTGGTGCCCTGTTCCCCCTTGGAGCATGCTGGCTCTGGCTTGGGGTCTGTAATCACTGAGATTGAATCAGAAGTGCTGAGACAGTTACAACTGCTCAGTTACTGCACAACTTTGCCACGCTGCTAAGATACAACATTACTTCCAGGTCTGTCTCTTCCCCCTGTACATTTAAAGTTGGAAAATGACAAGGCTCTTGGCAGTTGTCTCCATATCAATATTATTACTTGACTAATTTCTCTGGCATTCCACTGGCAAAATAGGCCTAATGATATGTTCGACTAATGGAACAATTTCCCTATATCTATATTCCACTTACTCTAATGCACTGAGGTGTAATTCTAGCTTCATTTCATTATCACTTGACTAGCTCAAGCACTTGCATGTATCTTTGGATTTATTAATGCAGTGGGTTTAAAGTAATAACTATTTATGTATATAACTCCATGAATATATTCTCCTTTCTAAGCATTTTTGTCCACATCTATTAAAGTAGATGTATTTCACAGAGTTTCTGAATGCAAGATGCACTTTAAAAATGCCTTGATGTTTCTTCTTTAAGCTCAAAGCAATACCTCAGTGTTATTCTCTCCTGTGAGTGTTTAGATGGTGTCCTATCAATTTAAATTTAGGGCAAGTCTATCCTTAAAGACTTTAATTTCACTAAATGAATAGATTTCCTTTAAAACCAAAACAAAACCACCACTTTCATTAATTTCTTCCACAGTAGAAATATCAGGAATTTACTGCCAAAGGCAGAGGCAGTTGTTAACTCCTTGACACACAGCCATGTTAGCCAAGACTTTTGTGCAGGAAACCAGTCCTGCAAAGAGATGGGATATCTCCCTGTCTCCTCACAAGCTGAACACCTAAAGACACTAAAAATAAAACACTAAAATAAAAAAACCCTTCCTGAATCCCTGGCTACTGACCCTCCCACAGAAAATCCTTCACTGCATCAGGAATAAAGTCTTAGAGCTAAACTGGTTCCTTTTAAGGCTCTGCCTAATCAAGACAGCAGATGCCCAGTGACAGTAAGGCACATCACAATCAGAATCATTACTTGTGAGAAAATTGCAACCAGGACTCTGTGAAAATGTGGCCTAAGGTATTTTAATAATCTATACCTAATCCTACAATAATCTATCTACATTTCAGATACTGAGAACTGAACTTTCTCTGGACAGCTGTAAATTTTGGATGAACCTTTTGCGCAGCCACATATGGGAAACACTGGATTTAGAGGGTCCCTACCATGACCACCTGTCTATGGTCACATATCAGAATCCCAATTTTAGTTTGAGCAAAAAAAATCATAAAACCTTTACATGCATGAGAATAAACCTACTTTTAAAACTAAGCTATGGCAGATCATCTACATAATGTGATGTAATGCAGTTATATAACATTATATATAAAATTATATTTTTCTATAACATGAGACCCAGCTGCACAGGTTCTTTGTAGTGAGGAGTTCAACAATGCCAGGTTTAAAGCAAAAAAATCCAAATGAAATGAATCTTCCACTTTGCTGCCTTTCTAACTTTGGGTTTGATACAGCTCTGAAGCATCTTCGTGTCTCTCACACTTTCAAACCCAAGTGAGTTTTACATTTATAAAAACAATACCAGGCTTTACACCACGATTTCCAAGGCCTCAGAGGAGAAAGTGAGCCTTAATACTCTTGATTTGTTGACAGATTGATGCTATATTCTCCTCTCACTTAATCTGAAGGGCAGTAACACAGCCAGCAACAGTAGGCAGGGTACTGCCACTTTATCCACTGGGTTGGGTATGCTGACAAAGACATAAAATCACTCAATGAATGGATTAGACATGAATGCACCTTCTTGAAATGCGTGTTCAGTGTGCTCCAGACAAAAAATATTATTAAGTGGTTAGACATCATTCAATGCTACCTGAATAATTCAATAGGTCTTTAAGTTTCAGCTGCCAATCACTGCAAACTGGCGATTACAGTGTCATCTACAAAAAAAGCTTTGTTCTAGTGAGATGAGACAAAAATATCACAATTTCCATGCTACCAGACAAAGCAAAAGGAAAAAAACCACTGTGGTTCCAGTGACAACATAGTCCTGTGAAATTAACAGGACTCTGAACACACCAAAGCTCTGCTTCCTATCACCCCAGGGCAATTTCCACTAGACAGACAGTATGGGGAGTACTGGGGGATAAAACAAAACACTAAAATCTGGATCTTTTCACACATAGTTGGACTGATGTAAGCACAAAGCAAAATAGAATGGGAGGAGTTGTAGGGCCGCTAAAATTACGGACAGCAGATTTCTAATGACGTAAGATAAAAAATAAATCGCAGGTTTATAGGAGGGGGGGGATTAACAAATTTACTATCCACCAGGTTTCCTTAAATCTAGAAAGCAACCTCCTGTGTGAAATCCAAGATGAATGGCTAACATTTCCCAAGTGCTCCAGTGAGAGCCATCTTTCTCCCGTTCATTCCTGCCCAGGGACAGCTCAGGTTTAAAGCCCTCATTCAGACACAGTTGGGCTCTAACCCCTGCGGTATCTTTTCAGGCCCAGAGAAACCTTAGCAGCGTTGTTAATCAAAGACCAAAGTGTGTGCAAAGTGTATGGAAAAGCAATATGCACTGGGAGCTACATACATTAGTGCAAATAATTTCCTTCTCAAGAGTCGAGAGAGCCAGCGTCACGCACCAAGTTTTGGGGAAAAATACACATACAGCATGGAATGAAGAGGTTAGCTGTACTGAGCAAACAAGAGCAGTATTAGAGGGAGTTTTGATGGTTCACACATTTTAAATGTCTGCATTTGTCCAGGATCAGAGCCTCTGTGTGCAGCTGATCTTTAAAGAAAGTTCATGTTTCAGTATTTGGCTTTGGAAAGAAGAAAAGATGCCAACTGTTGCATCTTTTTCTGCATGCTTTTTTAAAGTCAGATGGTATTTGATTACTTCACTTACCTAGAGGGAAGAACTCGCCCATTTTCTTCTTGAAAATCTTGTAGTCAACCTCCAAAAAGACGCAGAAGATGATACGATCCACCTGCAAGAAACAAAAGGGTTCACAGTGTAAGCATCCCAATATATTGGCAACAACAGTCAGTAAAGGCAAAGCAACTTTTTAGCCAACGTGCTTTTATGCTCTAGGCAAACAAGAAAGCAGGGCTGCACGTCTTGGCTTTATTGTACATCTGTGGTGTAATTTATAATATAACCTTTGCAATCACAGCTCACAACTGTATTCTTTGTTAACTGCCTCCTGTTTATGCAAACTGCTCTCGAGCACGGTATAAATGACTTTGGCATTCCAGATGAGAACTGGGATGCAATGTTTGATGAAGAAGTCACATGGGGACTTCTAATAAGCATACAGAAGAGTAAATGGGTAAGCAAAGAGCTCTTTTTCCAATCCTTGTCCGACAAGCCTATTTGCAAACCCATTTAGTATTTTAAAATGGCTTTAAAAGGTTCCATGTGGTTTTAATTTACATGAAACCACTTATTCTCACTATAATACAAACAGAATGCAGCAGAAACACAAAAGCTGATTAGATGACAGGTAGCACACAGGGTAAATAAAACATTTAATATGCCATCTATTTAGCGAGGCTGAGCATATCAATGAAACCACAGCCCATAATGTATGCACCACCCACCAATGAGTTCAAATAAATTCTTTAGGAGATCACTGTATGTGGAAAGCTTTTCTGAAACAGACCAAAAATAATCAAAAAGCTAAACAAAACAAAATCCAGAAATCTATAGCCTTTAAGGCTGAAAAACAAAACCACTGGATTTCAGCCTTGCAAGACCTTTGTGTTATTTATTTGCCCAGCACAAAATGCCTCTGTAGCCAAAACCCAGCTCGGAGGGGTGCTGTGGAAAACAAAAAGACCTTCTTACAGCTGAGCTGAGGGACCTGCAACTCAGTAGTCATTTCTTCCTCTGAAGTGTGTAAGAGCTTCACCACAAAGGGATGAAGCCCAAGCAATAGGAAATTTGGCATCTTACGCTGTCATGGTGTCTCCACAGGCAATAAGACAATCTGTCATAGCAGAACTCCTCAAGAGCGCCTTGCATGCGCTAGAAAAAGCCTCCCCCCTGCAGGGAAAGATGTGAATTCTTTCCCTTATCTTCAGCAGAAAATGCTGTCCTTTTGCTGCAGCTGGTCTTAGAAGTGAAGCCCAAGCTTTGGCTTCAAAGACAGCGTGATGCTGAACAGCTCAGGACAAAATTTTTGAGCTCAGTAGAACACAGAAGGGGATGAGAGCAGGCAGGCACCGGTTATGCTGGGAAATACCAGCAGCTACTCACAAGGGCAGCTTGGAATGAAAGGTGATGACAAAACCTGAATGCTCAGACTAGGTAGATAATATCACAACCAGCAATAGTACAAGGGGAAGTGGCCTCAAATTGCACCAGGGGAGGATCAGGTTTGATATTCGGAAAAAATTCTTAATTGAAAGAGTGGTTAAGCACTAGAACATGTTCCCCAGGGATGTGGTGGAGTTCCTATCCCTAGAAACAATCAAAAAATGAATATATGTGGCATTTTGCAATATGAGTTAGTGGGAGAAGAGGAATTCACTCAAAGGTTGAACGTGAAGACCTTGGAGATCTCCACCCTCACTGATTCTGTGACACTCTATGAGACTGAAGGTACAAGCTGCATCAGTGTGAAGGAAGAAGGAGGCTTGTGAGCAGGAGAGAAGGCAGCAGAGCAGAGCAGGGAAGCCTACTGGCAGATTTTCCAGCAAGAAAACTGCCTGCTGCTGTCTGTTCACATGATGCTTACAGAGCCAAGCTGTTCTGTGCATCCCTCATAAACCAGGCTGGATCTTAAAAATATTCTGGCCCATGGCATCAGCTGCTCTTCAAAAGGGATAGAATAAAAACCTCAAATACTAGTTATGTGCTCAAGCCAACAAATCATACTCATCTCCATACCCACAAATTCATAATGTATCATTGCCAAGAAGTGTTACATCTTATCTCCATGAGATTTGACATGATCTTTCAGGTCCCTACCAATCCAAACTATTCCATGATTCTGCCTAAGTTGGGTGTTTTCAGGAGGGAGGGAGGCTTTAATCAGCAAGTGCTTAAATTACATTTCTTGTGAAAACTGGATTAGGTTATTGCTGGGGTGTTGCTAGATTGTCATCTTCCCTCTCTGCCTTGCAGACATTCAAGCATTAAAAGTGATAGGCCCAATGAACCAGAACAGACAAAAGAGCAAGGACAGAAACGCATAAAGCAGAGGAGGAGGGATATTCCCACACAGAGGAGTTTCTGAGTCTCTACATGGTCTCATGTTCTCTGCTGAAAATCCTACTGAAATTTGCCTTATTCTGTATAGTCCAACTTCTCAAGGTGCTCCCTTTACTTTTATTTATTCAGTACAGCTGGCAATGACAAAACCTCTCCATGAGAATTTCTACTACTTCTAATATAACTCCTTAATTTAAAAATAGGGAATCTCTCTAGAACTGGCAGACTATTTCAAAAATTCTAGCTTCCTGATTGTACACACCCTATATATAAACCGGTTCCATTTTTTCTGGATGTGAGAAAAACTGCTCTATTTTCAAGCATGCATAAGATACTGTGATGACAGCTGAAATCCTGTGTTTATCTGATTGAATGGCATGTGTTGGCAGATAGTAAATCTGAAATTAACCCCTATTCTCTCATTCTGCCAGTCACCGACTATTTCATCTAACATCCCCAGCTAAAAAAACCTGAGATTAGGCAGGGAAAGCAACCCTGTCTTCACCATGCCCATTCCAGCTACAATAAGGAAAGGTTTCATCCAGGTGACTATCAACATACTTTGCCTGCTGGCCAACCAAAGCTCAGCAGGATTTTTGGGAGGCGCAGTTAGGAAAGAGCCACTCCTTATTCAGCAAGGCAATCTCTCCTCTGATGTGGCCTGGAAATGAGAGCTTCATTAGTGTCACACCACCCCTGCAGAGAGGGTGAGGAACAGCCCCTGTGGACACCCCCTAATAGTGCCTAGATAATCCCCAGTGCTTTTTGCATTTGGCCACCTCCTCCACTCCACAAGCACCACTCAGCTGCAGCAGGACTGTAAAGGAGCTCCAGGCTGAAGGCATTAAAGCTCATCCCTGACTGACAGCTCTTTTTTAAAATCAGCCGTGCCCTGTCAGAGCCTGATTAAATTCTGCTCACTTTGCAGCTATGAATAGGTGGAGCAAAGAAGCCCAAAATCAAGAGCACTGCAGCACAGGAAGAAGGGAGTTAAAATGCATGAGCTGGTCACTTAGGCATCTTCACAGCTCAAGGCTGTGAGTACATTTGGTTGTTTATTTTTTACCTTGGGCCCTGCTTTCGTTGCCAGGCTTTATTTAATGTTGGTGGGCATAGCTTCCAGGTGGTTTTGTTAGCAGCACCTGACAAGAAGTAGTAAACTTCAGCAGGGCTTACAGGACTCAGGCTATTTTTTTGGAATCACAGAATGGTTTGGATTGGAAGGGACCTCAAAAATAATCCAATTCCTCCATCATGGGCAAGAACACCTTCCACTAGATCTGATTCCTCCAAGCCTCATTCAGACAGGCCTTGGACACATTTTCTGCAGTAGAATGGACCCTAACACCAGAGTTTCAGAAGGATACAGACATATCTCGTGAACTGAAAACATCTCCACTGGTGTTTTCAGTTCATGAGATACGGGTATAAAAGCACAGCTGGTCTAACAGCAGCAGCGCTGATCTTAGTGCAAAGAAAGTGGCAAAAATATTTCTTCCTGGTTTTTGATCTTTGGGGTTTTGTTAGTTTGGAGGCTTTGAGAGCACTCTGCATGTTGTGAGTTTTCAACTTATTGATGAGTTCACTCACAGACCACTGACAGCCTATGAGAGCTCCATGGGAGGCTGGGCAGGTGGGTGCTCAGGGACATGCACAGGAGTGATGGAAAGCTGCTGAGGGTCCCTTCAACTCCTAAAGGACCCCACCCTCTGCTGCAGTGTGAGGGAGCACATTGCATGTTTACATGCACATCTCTGCATGCAGCTGCTGCTACAGTAGGAATTTACAGCTGTGTCTATATGAAAAAACCACTGATTTCTTACATGGACATATAGAGACAAGATAAGGGGGAATGGTTTTAAACTAAAAGAGAAGAGATTAAATGCTGGAAGAAATTCCTTACAATGAGGGAGCTGAGGCCCTGGCACAGGCTGCCCAGAGAAGTTGGGGATGTCCCATCCCTGCAAGTGTTTAAGGCCAGGCTGGATGGAGCTCTGAGTAACCTGGGATAAGGGAAGGTGTCCCTGGCCACGGCAGGGGGGTTGGAATGAGATGAACTTTAAGGTCCCTTCCAAGCCAAGCCTGTCTGTGACTCTCTGTCTATTTTAGCATCAAAAAGATCTATGCTTTTATCTCAGCTCTTTTGCTGTGGACTCGGGCAGGTTGTGCGATTCCCCTGGCTCCACTTCCCTCTCTGCCTAGGGGACACCTGGCTGTGCACCTCTGCACTGCTTCAAAGAGTTACTGCCAAGCACAATCCACAGGACGTGCCAAATGCTTTCAGAGGTGTAGCTGTCTGTGTGCCCAAGTGCCAAGCTGGATATATCAAACACAGATCTGAGGCAGGAGACTGATCAAAAGGCTTTCTAGACTATTTCATATAATGAGTGTTTCCATGTCACTGCCACCCTGTGTCCTAACAAAATAACAGCTTGCAATGAAAACAAACCCAGGGGTGTTTCAGCACTCCCCAGTATTTCATGCATGACTCCAGCACCAAGACATTTCTCCAACAGGAAGTGACTGCCTTTTATATGCAGCAAAAAGTTTCATCATCATTTAAATCTTACCAGAAAATACACAATAAATAAATTTAAAAAAAGAACTTGCAAAAAATGTTTCCCAATCCCAAATCAAATGAATGATAATACAGCACAAAGAGAAAGAAGCAGCTTTTTGCTCTTTGTAGGTGTAGCAAATCCCTTTCATGAAACACTCCTGCCTGATCCCATTAGGACCTACTGTCATAAGGCAACAGTGAACACCAGAAGCTTGAGGGAACATTTTCAGTTTATCAAAATTCCATGGATTTAATTCAAAACTCAGTGAAGCAAAACAGAGATTTTTTTTTCATTGACTTCAGCGTGCTTGGATTGACACCTATGCTCTGTAGCACCAGACAGAACATTTCCCTCCACAAGAATTCAAGTTTTTCTGATAGAGAGACATTTAATTACCCTAAATGTTAGATACTTCCTCAAAGATATCCTTAACAGTCACAGTTCAGAGCTGCCTGAAGCCATCAATATCCCTTGACTACATTGTCTGTAAGAAAGGAGCTCTGGACCTTCAAGGTTGTGAGGGGCTTTGAGCAATCTGGTTTAGTAAAGGACCCCATGGCAGGGGGTTTGGAATGAGATGGTCTGTAAGGCTCCTCCCAACCCAAAACATTTTATGATTCAACAATGTTGAACATTTTCCTTTGTTTGGCCCATGATTGATTGCAGGGGCAGCCCAATGTTGGCTTTCAGTGCCTGGACCAGTGAGAACAGACCAGGTTGCTGAGGCGTGCTCTCACAGGATCAAAATCTCAGCTGTGAGAAGCTCAGAATAAGGAGCAAGAGATTTTTAATGCACTCCAGGACCAGGCTATGGGTGCTTTAGCTGCTCCTTGTACATGATGTAAAATCTCTTCTGTGACAAGGACTCAGTTTTCTGCTCTGAAGTTCTGATCTCCTTCTTGCTTATCTTCAGGTACCCTATTTGCCATCTCTCTCTTCTCTGTTTTTCTGACAGAGTTCCTCTCTGCCTGTAAGTGGGCTGATGCACTGAACTGACCCCATGCAGAAGTACAGGCACCAACAACATCTGGTCCTGCCCTGCTGAAGAGCTGGTAGATGATGCTGACAGCCTCCCCTTCAGCCTAGCCTCTGCCTGATCCGATCCTCTGCTAATCCTATTGCAACCAACAGATGGAAAGACCAGCTTTGTGGGATAACACAGCCATCTGCCATATGCCCTCCCAGCGGCTGTCATCCCCTCTGCCAGAGATGCTGCCTTTCTCCAGCACCACGAACATCTGGCCAGCTGTCCAGACAGCAGCCTGTCTGTCCACACAGAGAAGAGAGGACTGCATCTCCCCTTGGAGACCAGCGGAGCTGAGGCCAGAAGTTTTCACACGTTTTCTGAAGTTGAACGCTTCAGGCCCCATAAATACTAATTTCATAGCGCTGTAAATTAAAATTCAGCCTCCTGGTATTATTACTAATTTCACAGGAGCCATTAGAGCATAAAGCCTAGCTGAATGTCTGCTCCTTTTGGCATGACATCACGGTCTATAATTGCAGAATTACTCCTAAAAAAGAACCCCGGTCACGTATTTATGGCAAATAGAAAGCTTTGGTGCTGCCTCCATCCTCGGAGCAAGACTTAAGCAGGGCAGAGGTGTCAGACTGGTGATACGGTGAATTTGACGATCAACGAACTGTGTGATGATGTTCACAAAGCTATTCACCTAGCCTTAAGAGCATTTCTCTTGGCACAGCTTCAAATCCACTGCAGACCTGAGCCAAAACACCCCGTGTTTACTTGACCTTGCAATCATACAAATGAGCCCAGCCCCAGGCAAACAGGACATCTCTGGATTATCCTTCAGTCCAGAGAGAAATGCATTCTCTCAGGGCACTGCTCTCTGGTTTTCACGGATCTGAATGTTGAGATTCTTTGGAATCCAAAGCAAAAGCCTAAATAAAAATTCACATTACTGCAAACCTCCTGCAAGTGATGGTATTAATGCAGAGTTACAATATCGCATCAAGAGCAAACACCTGTGGGGGACTGGCTGTGAAGAAGCAACTCTTACTTAAACCACCACATTACTTAGCTACTTTTTATTGAAGAAAAAAATAATAGAAACTACATGAATTATAAAATTGTTTATGCTTATCACAGAGTGCAATGGTTTCTATGGTGATCCTACTGTAGTTAAAAAACAGAATTAGAAAGTTATTATTAGTGCTTTAATATCCTACTTCATGATGGGACACATACTTAGCTTGGAATGAAAGACAATTAAAAGTCTTTAATTTAAAAGTCATAAAACTTAAAAAACCAAACCAAAACCAACAGAAACACCACCAGAAATTTACTACCAGCTTAAAATATTAATACAAACAACATCCTAGTACATAATGCTCTACAGCAATCTCTGCCTCTAAACCAAAATGAAGTAGCACCACATTTAACAGTGAAACTCAATAAAAATTCAAAATAAGGCCAGATTGTCTCTCCCTGCCCTTTGTGCCTGGTCCTGCAGCTGAGGGCTGTTGATACTCCCAGTATCACACAGGTACCAGACACACCAGTGCAGTTATCACCACGGTCCAAGCCCACCTCCACATAACTGAAATATATTAAAACCCATAAAACTTTCCAGTGGAGAACCCCTTTAACCCACAGTGCTCAAGCACAGGTCAGCATGGCAGTTTTGTGACAGTTCTGCTAGATCCCTGCTGCCAGGTGAAGATTTGATGTGTCCAAGGTCACAGAGAAACAAGAATAGCAGAAGTAGAGTAGAACCCTGGTTTTTTTTTTCTCCTGCCCTCTTTTGACAAAAGATGCTACAGATGAAAAAGAAAAATCCCATCAATGGTCACATGCAAAGTTCACAAGCTTCACTGCACACCACTGCTTTGCCTCTGGTGGAAATATCTTTTCAATGCATCCATATATTCTGTGAATCAATACTGATAACTCCTTTTCCCTTATACATTGATTGTTTTTTAAAAGTTACTTATTCTTTGTGAGAAAATTCACTCTGTGAATACCTTCAATACTGTTTTAATACAGAGCATTATTCAAGGGCAGGTAGAGCTTTCCCTCTTGGCCTTCTTTGTGCTGAGCTGTCACTTTTTTGTGTGTGAACAAAGCATCTGCCTGACAAGCAGAGTGACTGTCCTAAAGAGCCAACCTGGATCTCAAACAAGAAGTTATAACAGCATTTTCACAGAATTCACAATTTTGTTGCCAGCCATTTGTGCATGTCCCAGTTACTTACTGCATGATTATATGACAAGCAAGATGTGACAGTCCTGTAGTGGTAATATAAACACACACAGGCTATAAAATATCCAATCCTTAATAGTCCACACGTGGTTCTGTTCTCAACTGCAAAAAGTTTTTCATTTTCCTAAAGGTGGAAAAAAACCTGCAAAACCAGCCTAGGATTTAAGGGAACGTCTCAGTGTATTTCTTTTGATGGTCACTAAAACTTGTCAGGGAAGGGCCAGGAGAGTAGTTTAAGAATGCATTTGTTTTTGCCAAGATATCCATCAATCTGCACGATTCACTCCTGTGCCACACAAACACCGTGACACAAAGCCCATCAATCTTCTCCAGCCTAATACCTGCTGTCCTTTGAGGAGACACGTTTGGAATATGCCAAGGCGACCTCCATTTTTCACAGCTCCCAGTCATAGGGCAGCTGACACAGCCAAGATAATCCTGTATTCAGCGGAACCGGGGGGAATGAATGGGTTCTGATGAATGTAATTTGCTATCTCAGAGACAAATGGCAAATGGGAAGAGAGGGTGTGCATGCAAATATCGCCGCATTAAATAAGGGCTTGTGAAGGATAGTGCTCTGAAAATATCTGATAGGCAGTTTTACAACAACCATGCCTTATGGAGGAGATAAATCATCAGCTTACTTAGAGTTATCATTATATCCTCATTGTGGAGCTCCGCTGAATAAGATGGAATCGTGGCATACAATCAAGCAGGGTGTTGTGATCCCATGAGCCAAGCTTTTGCATCACTTTTTACCTTACAACATCAGTTTTACGCCATCTTTTTTAGCACAAGTTGGACTTCAATATCCCAAAGTTCCCTATGATTATGAGCATCCTAAACCTGTCTGGGCACTGAACCTGTGGAAGACAATTCCCAAGGCTCTTGTGCTCCAGCTCTTTGCTGGATTGAGGTGTCACTTCGGGAAAATCTCGTGGTTTTGATGTTTTTTGCCAGTTTTGCTGCAGCACCACATAATATCTACTGACAAAATTCCCACTCCTTCCCAGGGCCAGCTGGACAATCAGCACTACTTGCTCAGACTCCACCGCTCTAAAATCAAAATGTGCTTGAACACAGACATGTGATCACCTCCTTGCCATTATCTGAGTGGCTGCTGCAAGATTCTGAATACCAAACAACCCCAGGACCTAAAACCACACAGAGAGCTGAGTAATGGCACCTCCTACACTTCAAACAGGTAGGAGAATCAAAAAAATCACAGGTTTGGGTTGGAAGAGACCTTAAAGATCATTAGTTCCAATCCACCTGCCACAGACAGGGATGTCTCCCACTAGATCAGGCTGATGAGCGCCCCATCCAGCCTTTCCCTGAATGCTTCCAGGAATGGGACATCCACAGTTTCTCTGGGCAAACTGTTCCAGTGGGTAAATGATGGGTAATTTAAGTTTGGATGCTAGAGCCTGTGCCAGGAGGAGGCTGGGAACCAGCAGGAAAAGCAATGGGGATCCATTGTCCTGGAAAGCAAAGCTCCCTGCTGCTATTGAGGCTCCTGAAGGGTGCACAATTGTTGAACTGCAGAAAAACAGCAGGAGAAACAACTCCTGGAAGGTGATGATGGTTTAAACAACTTCTTACAGGCAGGGTAAGATGGCAGTCATGCTAAACTCGGCAATAGTTTTCTCCCTGAGGCTGAGCAAAGGTTTCACCCCACCTCAGGGGCTGGGATACTCTCCAGCTGTTTTCACATTATTTTCTGAATTACTGACAAAGGAAAAAAAAAATCAGGCTGGATCTTACAAAGTTGGTTTAAAATTCAACTTTTTAAAGTATTTGAATCAAAAGAGGATGGATGACTCCCACGTACACAATTATATAAGCATCTAAAACCCAGAAAGTTTCACCTCAGAAAGCTTTTCAAAATACATGATTTGATGAAGTCTCTCGAACCTAATGTAAATGAGAGCAGTCCAGAAGAAAACTCCCACTGAGTATTTCCCTTGTTTGCTATCACTTCTTTTATCATTCTCACCTTCATCTTTCACTAATGTTCACATTTGTCACTCTTTATCCAAAGGCTGATGGTTTCACAGTGGTTTTGGGTCAGTGCAACCAAATGTCTCCCACCCTGCTGGGAAGATGACAGCGGCACTTGGACACCAATTTTGTCTGACTACAACTAGGTTTCCAAAAATTCAGCAGGTGTCAAAAAAGCTGCACTTTTAGGGGATGAAAAGTGCACACCTAACCTGCAGCAATGTACTGCAAATTCTTCTCCCAACACCTCAATATAGACTCTGTTTGAGAAGAGCATGGGTAGAGATAACACTTATAATGGAAGTTATTAATTCCTATCCAATGAGGTGATTAAAACTTCTGTTGTGGAAGCAAAGTGAAGGGGTACCAGACCTGCTTTCCCAAGAATAAATGTCACATGGCAGAACTTGAAACAGCTCTGAAACCATCGCCCTTACTAAAGCCTGTACTGAAGCTCATTTATATAAATATTACCTAATCTCTCTCCTTGAAGAAAATGTTTTATGATTAAGTTATTTGTCAGTTAGAGATCAAATTAATCTCATTAATGCAAGCTATTAAAGACCATTTTCCAAGGACAAAGGCTGATTTTCTTTAATAGAATGAGTATGCATCTCATTCTAATGCTGGAGATAATGTTTTTGCCACCAGAAAAAGGCTGCTTGATATGATGGACAGATGCCTTCCACAGAGGATATTGCAACTCTAATATGCGTTGTTCAGGAAAAGAAACAACCAAACAATGGGATATAAGTGCCTACAGCATGCCAACACTTCATAGGGATCGATAGGGGAAAAATGAGATTCATCTCTAAGGAATCACTTTTAAATTAATTTTAATGGATGGTAATAGGCTGACAGTCCTCTGAAAACAGCCAGCAGATGTTCCAGCACTTTACCCAGTCCCTATGCCTAACATTGGGTGTGCCAACTCCACAAAATCCATCTTCTGCATGGAGCTCTGTTTCTGCAGTTAGGATACCAACAATGGCTCTTTGTGGGTTTTGACTTCCACCAGTGTGTTTAGTTCTGCTGTGGACTGCAGAGCACGAGCAAGTGAGCAGATTTATGATTTACCAGAAAGGACAAGAAGCTGCCTTTTTTATGGTACGTTGCTATCAACAGATAGCCTTCGTTCTATCCATCTGCTCATCATAAGGCAAAACGCATCTAAATTACCACGATACTGCTCAAATACAATTGAGAACATCAGAACAATTTATACAAGCTGCTCAAATGCACCGACGCATATAAAGTCTCCAAAACCATTTATTGTCAAAATGTCAATGCTAAATGCATAAAGCTGTAACTTATTTTATTCCATTAATTAAGTAATGTGTGCACAGCGCTTTGAAAATGTAAAAGCACTTTGAGCACTGAGAGCTAAGCAGTATTATTTTCACTCATGTGGACGCACTGTATGAATCATACATAATAATAATCACTGCTTGTGGAAAGTATTTTTGGTTCACTGCCAAAACCTAACCTACAGATTTGGCACTTCTGTTCAGTAAAACATCTTTAAATGGTCCTGTTTGGACTCCAGCTGGAAATTTTCTGCAACACATTCATTACTGAGTCCTTCACAATTTACACCAGGTACACAGCTCCTTCAAAACTCCGTAATTAACTTTGAATAGAGAGAGATTGTAAACATCTTATTGCATTCTCCTCATTTGCACAACATATTTGAGAAGAGTGGCACACTGGTGTTAGCCGTGATTTAGCTCATTCTCTTTGACCCGTACAAGATGCAGCAGGTGTAATGGATGCAATGCAGGATTGGGATTCCCCTTCACCTTTTTGAGAGATATAGATCTCAGATTATTTACAGATCTCCCGGTAAACAGGAGATATGAAAAGGTGATTCTCTAAGAACTTGATGAAACATCATTATCTATCCCTATCATGGCTGTGATTTGCTTCCCTCTAATCCCCCTCTGACTGGACTTTGTTGGGATTCCCCCTCTATTTTTTGTGACTGAGGAGATGCTATGACCATGAATTTTCCTTCTCTTTCCTTCTCAGAGATCTCTCACAAGGGTCATGTTTTGTACCTACAAGCACATCTGTCTTGAAAAAAAATGAGCCTGGCTATCCCTGCCTTGCACGAAATTGCTTCTCCATGATCACACTCACAGGGGAAAGTCTAAAATAACCAGAAACCAATAAAACTACATCATTCTCCTGATTAGTTAAGAGGAACAGTGACGACTTACAGCTGGCCTGAGCACCACCTGTGAACAGGTCGGCCTCATGTTTCCAGCTTCCTGGCTGACCTGGTGGTAATACACTCTGTCCTTGTTACAGCTCTCAAGTCAGGAGATATTTTATGCATGCCTCATATTTGCTTGAACACACGCCTATCCATAATATAAATTAGTCTGTGCGGGATTAACCTAGCCAAGAATTTCTCTGGTAAAAGTCTTTCCGGATGTTCAGACGTAAAGAGTTTCCAAGAACCTTGTCTGTAACACACTGCACCCATCTCTATTAACAACTCCCCCTACTGCACCCCTGATAACTGATAGGTATATTTATTCAGCATCATTTTTATTCTCCAGTTAATGGAAAAAGGAAGAGTGGGAAATATCTGATGTGGTTAGCATTGCTCTGTAAAGTCTGGACCGATTTGCTCCACTTGAAACAGAGAAATTAATCCCAAGATTTTTAAAAAGAAAGAAAAGGAAGGAAGGATATTTCAACTGACTGGCTCTGAACAGATGAAACCTTTTACAAGGTTCACTGTGTCAGCTTACAAACTTTTCCAGGGGGCAGCCACACTGAATATTTTATCCATAAGGTAAACACAGAGAGCTCCCACAGCATCACGTGGCTGTGCAGAATTTGCATGGCCAAGCTGAGCTTTGGGGGGGCCCCATGCTCAAAAGGAAGGGTGCTCTGAGCCTGTCAAAACATTGCTCAGCTCCTGCTCCAATTCTGCCTGGCTCTGCGGCGAGCTCTCAGTCTTTCCCACTCAAAAAGCAACATCTTTATCTCATTTTAGCTAGACAGAAATGGGGAGAGAGCAGGGAAGGCAGAGGAGAGTCAGCTGCTGTGACACAGTGGGCTGGGCTGGTGCAAGGCCGTGCAGCTCCTGCAGGGCTACAGCAATTTCCCACAGCAAAGCCTCTCGCCCGGCACCTCGCCTTCATGCTGTTGCTCCAAAGGTTCAGTAATTCAGCTGAATTTTAAAAAAATCCATATGGCACTGTCAGGATTCCAGATATATACATTATTCAGTAATAATAAGTTACAGACTTAGGTAACACTCTACACTAGCTGTATAGCTGCTGCAGGTGGAGGGGGAGCAAAAGAAAGAATAAAAGCAAACCTCGAGCAAATGCAGCAAATAAACCATTTAAATTCCAACAGCCAGCTCCCAGAAAAGATGTGAGTCTATGTGGCACCTCTTTTCACTAACTCCAACCTATTCCCTGCAACCTTGAGCACCGAGAGGACAGGGAGTTCTCGACTCACTAATGAGTCAAGAGAAAAAAATACCCTTTCTTTTCTCACAGAAAGGGAAATTTGTGGCCCTCTCCCACATCACACAGCAAGGACATGACTGTAACACCTATGGAGTCAAAGCAGCTCCTTGCAGATCTGTTATCTCGGATTTCTCCTGCAAGCACACATAGAGCATCCACAAAGCTGATCCTGGAGACAGCTCCACCTGATTCAGCTTCACTAGTCCCATGTTAAAGCCCACACACCATGTCCCTGCATTTACATCATTCATCACCACCACCACCATCAAAACCAAATTATTACTTGGTGTTGATCATGTCACACCCACCCAAAGCTCCACGTTCTTGTGTCCGGTAACTGACTCAAATTTCACGTCTGTGCTAAGACTAATGTGCTGAGAGACAACTTGAACATGTCTAAATCTCTGCAAAGTCAAATCAATTTTCTCAAACATCTTCTCTTGTAAAAAAATATCTCCTCCAGGCCTGTGATTTTTATGCCAAGTGTCAAAGCACAGTGACTGTGTATGGTTAAATTACAACTCTCTAAAATGGGGATTTATAATACAGATAATGGAAGTCCTGTAACTGTAACATTTTAAACGTGCCATCTCTAAAAATGCCAGTTTTCAAGGGATGAAACCATCTGAGGGTTTGAGCTGCCTCTTGATCAACGACAGTGATGGCAAGCTGATACTGTCTTGAGGGAGGAAGACTTTTATTATTTTTCAGTGCCTGTGCAGGATGAAGATGCAGCCTCTTCCTTAGAAAGCAACTCTGCCTACTAAAAAATTCTGCTGGAGTGACTGAACTTCTGTGGGACTAACACAGCATCCTGTTCATACTGCCTCACACTATCTGCAGAACTAAAAACATACTGTGGCTGTAAACACCATATTCACAGCCTTAATCATGAGGGCAGCTTAAAAATCACAGCATTTCACAAACTAATAAATGCGGGCATCTCTTCTGCCTTGTCATTTCTGAGCTTTTGGGAACTCAGGCCATGCTCTCACCTGTGTTCTCCAGCTACAAAAGGCTAGAACATATTAAAAGCACACATGAAATAGCTAAAAAAAATATATCTTTGTCTTGTAAGCCTTCAAAACTCAAGCTTTCAGAGAAATAAAATCTTTGAAATAAAACTTCTCTGAAACATCTCTGAATAAATGATTTTTAAGTGCCTTAAAAATAAGAGCCCGTGTTAGTAAGTAAAAAAGAGACCTAGTACCCAGTTTATAGTTCAGTGATACTGTCTTTTGCAAAGATAGTTAAATTCTAGTCATAACAAAAATAATGTAACTTTGCTAGAAATTCCTAGATAGAACAGATAGAGCTATATATAGGGTAATTTTAAAGTTAAACAATACTTAAACTTGGTACGAATAATTTTGGCAAAAAGAATCTTAAATTATATTAACTACATAAAACTTACATGTAATAAAATTTTAAATTAATAGGATATAGACTCAATATCATCTAAATTTGTAGAACTTAAACTTATCAAAACTTAAAACTAACCTAAACAGGGCCCAAACTTAACAGAACTTGAAATAACACAACTTAACTGAGCCATACTTAACCTAAACTTAAATTAAACCATACAGAAATTAATCTTAATATTAATAGAATACTAAAACGCAACTTAACTCAGACTTAAACATAGTAAATGTTTAAGTTTATCCATTCTTCAGAAGTTGAGGAACACCAGAAAAACACCAAAGCAGAGGCAGGTGACCTGGCTGAAACTCCCCAATTTGATTTGCCAGGTTGCTGTGGTTGTGACCTGAGCTCAGCTGGGCTTCTTTAATTGTGAGGGCACTTGGGCCAGGCTCACCTGGGATCACCTGTGGTAGTCTGACACCAGGGAAGTGATTTTTATGAAGTTATAGCTAAACCTCTGCTCTAAATTTGGCAGAGACAGGTGAATGTGAAACCTTTACATCACCACTGCACACCTCTGCCTCCGTGGAAGATGGCCATNTCTTTTATTTCTTTTCTTTTCCTCTTATTAAAATTGTGTTTCTGACTTGGAGCCTTTCACTGATTTTGCTTTCAAACCAGCACAAACTGTCTCTAAATGGATATTTTGTCTTAACTGCCCTAAAAAGGGAGGAGCCATATTTTTTTTTTTGTAGGATGGGCCATTTTCTCCTGGAACATTGAAGAAGCAGCTCTGATGATTTGCAGCAGCAGAAGGAAAAGCTGTGGAAACAAGCTTTTTTTTTTTCTGCTGCACTTTTCCTGCCATGTGCTGCCACTTGGATCTGTGTTTCTAGGCTCCACTTCTCTGTGGAGCTCTTTCACAGGAGCCTGGAATGCTGCACTGGGGAATAATTCCAGTGAAATGAAGAACCTGCTGCCAGGCAGGAGGAGCAAGCCAAGGAGCTGCAGTCACAAGGAGCTCCCAGCCACAAAGCCATCACCATCTCAACTTTTCCCTCCCTAAGAAAAAAGGCTCAAGAAATCTCAAAAATAATCTTGGGGGGATTTCTCCTGTATCCTTGGAAGCCTTTGTGGGGCTTCCTACATATATAAGGTTTCAACCCGACCTGTTATCAGGGTTTATCTGGAAAGGTAATTACACTTCAATCATATTGCCTGTTGCCAACTCCTGTGAGTGTGAATTGGTTGATCTGAGGCTCCACCATGGGCACTGGTGAATTGGGAGGTGTTGCAGATAGGATTCCTTCAGTGACCATCAGCACAACTTAAAAAGAGAATGTTGGTTTCAATGAATAGTGCAGCCACAGACAGGGTTTGAAGCCTGAAAGCTATAGAAAGTAGCTTCATAAATATTAAAAATACTTTTCAATCAGAAGAACCAAAACGTGATTTCTGTTGAAATAAGACAAATATACAAATCACAGTTTTTAGGAGTTCTTATGGGGTTTTTTACCCCATCAAAACTTTCAGAACAACCTACTTCCTTTACATTCAGGTTGTGTTTATTTAAAAAGTTCAATCTGTCTCTAAATGGGTGCTATTTTGATTTATTTTTTTAATTGTTCTTTCCTTTTTTCCTTTTCTTTTTTCCCTTTTTTCCTTTTCTTTTTTCCCTTTTTTCCTTTTCCTTTATTCCTTTTTTTTTCCCTCTCCAGTGAAGCCAGGCTACGGCAGCTCATCAAAACCAAGCAAGGTGGCCTGAATTTTCTCTCACTTGTTATTGTGAGGTACCTACAGCGGGAATCTGATCTCATCATGAAACAATTGCTGTAAAGACATCTGAGTGGATGTCACAGCTCTGCTGAAAATATAATAAAGTGAAATGAACCAAAAAAAAAAAATCATCTTTCCAATACAAGTCACATAGTTAAGTTGCAGCGAGTTGCAGACAGAACACGAGTACTGGAGGAGGGAGATAAAGCCAGAAATGCCTGACTAACACTTTTATATTATTTTTAACATATTTGGGGAGTGCATAATTAAGGGATTTACAGCATTAAACCCCAGAGCTGTTGTGCAGCACTGCACATGAGGCGATCAGTAAAAAGGGAAAGGGTGAATTACAGCTCTCTCCACTGCAGTTTGAACTATCGTCTTGTAAGATAAACACTATTGATTGCCTTTAAGCCTCCTCTCCATTAGGAAGAGACTTCTAATTTGGGGAAATCAATAATAAAAGGTAGCAGAAGACACAGCCCACATTCCTCCTCCCCAGCCCCCCTGGGTCCCCAGCCCGATTCTCTTCAGGTAAGCCTCGAAACAGGAAAGGGCAGAACCACACATTAAATGGGAAGATCATTGCTGATGTGCAGGGTGGAGAATTTGCCCCTTGGGCCACATTCCTCTTCAGTGCTGAATCTGCATCAGGATCAGCATCCACAAACTACTGTTCTCATTTCCCGGCAGAAAAAAATGTCTTGAGATGCTTAAGTTGTTTTTTTTTTTCGGTTTTTGTACCTCAGCTGCCTTCAGTGCCTGAAAATTAACTCCTTAAGCAGTTTACCAAATATCTTCTCTTTTTCAAAACAAAGGCTTTTGTCAGAGGCCAAAATAGCTTCAATCTTCAAGCTGTGGGGTCCTTTCTACTTCTTTTGTCTGGCTCGTGATTTTAGGGGCCAAAAGGCATCAATTTAACAAGGAATTTAAAGGAATGGGTGGTGGTATTGAATTACCAGAGCTGGTGTGCTGGGCGGCTGTTTGGGTCTCTGCTTTCTGGTGGGTTTTTTGGGGTTTTTTTTTTTTGGAGGATGGCTGCTGTTCAAGGCCTGTACTATGAAAGCCTTACAGACAATGCCAAATCTCCAAGAACAGATATACACAAAACACTTCATAAAGCATATTTAGGCAGACATTGTGCATTATATACCACGTAAGATGCCCGGCCAGCCTTCCAAGAAAAACAGCAACACCGACTGAAGGCAGGCCAAGGATTTTCTCACTAGCATGAGCAGAGGTTAGGCAGGCACACAGCATTCCCCTCGGTCTGTTTCCATTTACAGAGGCAACCACTCCTAGGAATATTATACCTAAACACACAGCTGGATAGTCTACAAAGAAGTAGTGGTGGTTTTTTTCCCCTCTGTCTTCTGCTGCTAAACTCCTGTCTGCTTGGTATTTATGTGATTTCTCCCAAAAGTGGTGAGGTTTACCCTAATGTGACACATCTGACAGGGAATGGTCATCCCAGGCTGGTATTAAAACAGCAATTTCTCTTGTTAAAGCAGCTACCTGTGGCCATTATCTGGATGCATCACTTAAAAGTCTTTGGTGGCAAAATGTTGAAATAAATAAGAGGGAACAAAAATAGCTAGCACAATATTAGGAGATGACTATGTGGTTAAACCTACAAATGACAATGCTATTAAGAACAGTCAGAGGTATTTTTAATAATCACAAACAGATTAGTAGCTTGGAAAGCAACAGAGGATTTTTCTCTTCCAAAGCAATGGGATTTTCAGCAGACTCTAACCAGCCTTCACCAAAGTGGAAATGTGCTTATTTGTATCCATCTCCTCTGATCCCCTCACCCCTCAGCATAAAGGGAAATCAATAAGAGGACTTGTCATTGAGACAGGTCTCAACAGCCAGGCACTGTGACCACACCTGTAATCCTGCAGGAATCTATTTCCAGCACCTACACCATCTCCAATGCAACTGGCCGTGTTGTTTAGAGCTGCTCTGCAAAGCCTGTGAGGCAGGGAAGGAAATAAAATTGGATACAGGGTACCCATGCTGACCTCCTGCCGCCGGGTCTGACTCAGTACCAAAGGTCATTGCACTAAAATAATGCTTTTGCACTAAAATAATGCTTTTGCACTAAAATAATGCTTTTGATTGCTTGCATTTCTAGGATGGAGACCTCCGTTATCACAGAAAACTCTTTGATTCTCTGCACAGTGCCTATGGATGGATGTCTCTCATGCTCATTTGGGTGACTAATTAAGTAAACAAGGGCAGAGGAAGGGTTAAGCACTGATCCCTGGGTTCCCCTGGCGTGCCAGGGATCTGCTGCTAATAACACTGGCGGCAGTTTCCTGAGCTGAAACTCCCAGTGTGATAACAACTTGTGATCTGATGAAAATTCCTCCCTCACTGCAGCAAAACACCCCATCGTTTAGAAGTTTTGAATGTGCTAACAGCTAATTTATTAAAGGACTCCTGCCGTGCCCCTGTTTGCAGGGCTCAGGCTGCATGCAAAGGCAAAGACTATTCCAGACACATAAGGGCAGCAGAAGAGAGCTGTGGTTTTGGAAAGGCAGCACAGTGGGCCAGAAGAAGGGCTGGACTGATGAAAAGAACAGCCATGATTCTGTGCTGAGGCTTCTTTCAGCCCTGGCTAAAATGAGCACAAATACAAATTGGAAAAGATTAATAAATGAGAGTAAGATGTATTTTACAAACGGTGAAATAAAATGAAACAAGTTCAGGCTACAAGTCTTGAAAAATGCGAAAATTTCCTAAATGCTTATGTATGGTAATGAAGGCAAATGTACATTGTGGGCAGACATTTAACCAGTGTCTTCTTGTAAAGTGTTGGCTCTTTTTAGAAAGGTTCATCCTATAAATCACTATAAATAACAATAAATCTCAAGGCAAAGTTTCTCAGCCCAAAAACTACTCTCTGCCCCCAAACCAGGGGCATAAAAGGACCGAGGAGAAATGGAGGCTGCATCTTCCAAAGAATTCTGCTTTTAACTAAGAAAATAAGATACCTTCCACAAATTTTGAACAGATACCCCATCTTCTGCACAAAAAAAAATGCTGTAACAGACATTTTCAGCCATCAATAACAATCACATTCCAGATGTCTCTCTCTGACAAGCTGTTAGCATGCCCAAGCCTAAAAATAGAAGAAGTAGGTGTCTTCCACATCTAACAACATTACCTCATTACCCGCAGGTAAATATTAGGCACAGCCTGAGTTTAGAAAATAAAGTGCAAGGAGCACCTGGTTAACAAGCTAATAGACTAAATTATTCTGTGCAGTTTCCACCTCCTAGCTGTGTTCTGCTTTCACTGGGAAGCATTCATAAAATATTCTTAACAACTTCGGCATATTCATTTAATTTAAAGATTTGCACTTTCGCTTCCTTTTAAAATCCCATTGTTTTAAGCAAAGCACTTGATGTGTTGTCAAGTGATGCTCTAATGAGGACAGTTTTCTAGCGGGCTTTAAGTGGCTGAGGGGAAAGGAGTAAAAGCATGGACGGACACCGTGCTGAAGGTATGTTTATCTTTTTA
>VWYN01004415.1:53400-114024 GCA_013400075.1 Hippolais icterina | reverse complement strand
CTCCAATGAGCTGCCAGGTACTGAGCCTGAGAGAACAGAATGGGAAATCTCTCTGCATCAGGCAGTGTCCCAAAGGTCTGGCAGTGCCCAGCGTTCCTGGCTGGGATTTGGGGATCCCAGCACAACCCCTCCATAGTGTCCCCATGGAGCTGACGTTTCCTGGCATCCCTGGCTGGAATTTGGGGATCCCAGCACAGCCCCTCCGTAGTGTCCCTGGCACTGCCCACCATCCCTGACCAGGGGTTGGGGGTTCCAGCACAGCCCCCCCAGCACATCCCACTGCTCCCTCAAGTCCCCTTTAACCAGGATTCTTTTTTGGGGTGGGGGCACCCAAACCCAGCAGAACTGCCTTTATCAGTTTTGGGGGATATCCCCTCTCCCCTTCTCACCCAATTCCTGCTGCCAAAGCCCAGCCTGAGGCTCAGCTCCTCATCCCCTCAATCTTTCTAAGGAATTGCACTTGGATTTCCCAATCCAGCAAGGCAGCAATGCTGTTCTCCTCACTATCTCTCTTAATTGCAGTAACTGCTTAAGAAATAAGTAATATGACCAATTCCATAAAACATTCCCAACCCAGGCTCCTGGGATATGACCATCTCTTGTCTCACCTGGTGGTGGAAGCATGAGTGATGATCTCCCCTTCAATGGGTTTTTTGGAATCTGCAGTGACACATTAGCCACCTGCGGTTATTGGGAACGTGATCAGCAACAGAGATATTTCTCATGAAGAAAACTGGATGAGCAAAAAGAGATGTTTTGTTTCTTCACAGCTGCCCTTAACTCACAGACTCTGAAGGCTTTTGTGATGCCTGTGACTCATGAAGCTTTTATAAGCATGGGAGAGACAAACTGTGACCATGGTGTTGATGGGTGGTTGTTTCTCCATCACATGGGCAAGAAGCTCGTGAGGCACCCAGAAGGGATACATGGCCTTGTATCTCCCTAAGGAATCTGTTGCTTTTACACCTGAACGATTAGGATATTTATCCTACTATAAAACCCATAACATGTCCATAAAGATGTATAAATTCAAGCAGAACACAAGTATAACGTTTCAGCTATTCCATTAAGGCTTATCATACCAGTGTTTATCTCCACTTACACAAATCAAAGGGAAACTCAACACTCCCATCTCTGTTCTTCATTGCAGCAACCTCTCTGTGCAAAAAGTGTCCAGGAATACAATTTCTATCCCAGTACTACTACTGGAGCATTTCTGCAGCCTCACTTGTTGTCATAGCTCAGAATTTGTTCCTTGGAATTTGATGGTGAACTGCTGTTATTTTTGATTGGATAAAATATGTATTTATAAAAAGGAAAGGCCATAATTTGCTTAAAACCTGTTTGATGGAGTTGACCCTGTTTCTTTAAAATTCCATTTACTGCTGAGGTCAGCTTTATTTCCATGAGGACTCAGCAACCAACTCATGAAAAAATAAATTGCACAAACTGGAATAAAATCTAATTGACTTATTTTTTTGAAGGAAAAAGAATCCCTCTTGGAGCTAAGGCTGCTCAATATCCGAGGGAAACCAGGTTAAAACAGGTCTTTTATCTCTGACTGTTTATCATTTAGAAATTTATAAATGCTAGATCATTGTGCTATGCTGCATACAAAGAAAAACGTCTCTAGTTCTCTTCATTCCCTTCAAAACTAAACCAACAAGTGTCCTCTGCACTTTGGCAAGCCATGTGCCAGAGGCATTTTCCTCTCAGACCAAAAAAAGCAGAAGGATGCATTTGCTGTCAGTTATGCCAATGACAATTGATGAAATCTGTGAGGTTATTCAGTTTTAACGAGGACAGAATTTTAGCAGAAATTAATTTTCAGACATCTGGGAATTTTCAGTCTGTTTCTGTTACTTCCTGCAGGCAAAATCTCTGTATTTACTTGTTTTTTTCAATACCCTGCTTGCACCTGCTGGTTTCAATTCATCTTTAGAATTTCCCCTGGCAGCTGAGAGGCTTCTTTTCCTTCTAGAGGCCAAAATGAAGGTGAAACAGGCACATGCCAGGTCCGTGTTACATCAGGAGAGGGTGCTCAAAGCTGGAAAGCAGCGAGGATCCTCTCCCTTGACATCTGTGCCACTCCCACCTGTAAAACCTCAAATCCACACTTACCATGGCCGCACTGAAACTGCTCTTTCTCACCCTGCAGATTTGCTGAACAGCTTTTTAGAGCCCTGCATTACAAATATTAAAAAAAAAAAAAAGTACAGAAATAAAAACAGAGCTTGACTGGCAATAGGGTGAGAGAGATTTCTTGTATCTATCTTATTCTTATATCTACCTGTAGAGTTAAACTTCCAAAAGCACTTGAATATCTTCGGAGTGTAAGGATGAGATCTTCAAGGTACTTAGATACTTATTTGCCATCAAAAACCACTTAAGCTAATCCAGTTTTCTAAAAAGATTCCTATCAGTACATTTTCCTTTCTTATGCAGGTGTTTATGAATTAACGTGATTGTTGTACAAGGATGCAAAAACTCTGTCACCCTTCCCAGCCTCAACAGACAAACCAACCCAAACAGATGGAGTGCAAACTCACATGGACTTCAACTTAAAAGGCTACATTTTATTCTTGTTCCTTACACATTTTTCTTCATTTCTTTCCAAAAGAGACAGGAGTCAAGAACACGGGATCTCAAGACACTAACAGGCAATAGCTGCAAGCAGCTGAGCTCTGCCTGTTGCCAAGTTTTATTACTGTGTTGTTGTGCTTCTCCTCACAACAATCACCACTTCCACAGACACAGTATTTACCAAACATCACCTCCTTTGAAATTAAACACCCATAACCCCGAAAAACACCAAATCCCGTGGCTCATGCACTGATGAGATCTGGGAGAAAACAAAGATTGGTTTGATGGGACCAGTCCCATTTCAAGAGCATGGGAAGCACACTGGTGAGTGGAAGGAAAGCACCAAGAGCTGAACACAGATTGCAGGTACAGGGAGCTCATAAATCAGTGTGCCAGCAGAAATCCAGAGTACACAGCAGCAGACAGAGAGCAGAGCACTGACAGGAATGGCCCACATATGGCACAGCCACCAAGGAAACAGAGCAGAGGAGGAGCACTCCAGCTTCTCCTCAAATCAGCAACCCTCCCACAAGCAGCATCAGCACAGGGGGCAGCAGGTTCGACCCTCAGCCTTGCTGGTGGCCAGAGAGAAGTGTTGGGTTGGCAGTGAGCAGCTGCCTGAGAGTTCTCATTGTCCTGTGGGAAATGCTTCCTGGACATATCCCAAAGCTGCTGGAGGGACTCTGTATATGGCAAACACTGGGCACACTCCCCACCCTCCATTTACCACACTGTAATTCCTGGGTAAACAGCTTTGCTGCAGGAAGTAGGAAAGCTTCCCAGGTCCTGGACTTGATCTTCAGCACAAACACAGCTCCTGAAGTCCAGGAGGCCAGGGGAGCTTTCCTCAGAAACAGGAGAGCAGGACTGAGCATGGGAACACTGGGACAGGGTCATGTATGGCCCAAGAGGATAAAAGCCTCCCTGGGAATCCCCTGCTCGGATGTCCCTGCAGATTCCAGCAGTCACTCTTTGGTTTCTTTCTCCAGGACCAGCACAAATCTTGTGCTGATGATCAGAAGATGCAAACGCACACAGCCATGCTCTCAGCTGGTGGAAACCAGCCCAGCTTTTGGCTGCCAGCTGGGGGAAGAGATTGGTTGATGGGAGGTGCAAACCTAGACCACAGCACCAAATATTTCCTTCCCTCTGCTACCTGGAAACAGAGTGCTGACTTGGCACTTGAAGACAATATCTCAGGAGCTCTTTTGCCTGACAGCTAAAGTACTGCACAATTAGTGGGTTTATGACATAGAAAATTGATGATAAAGTCCTTCAGTAAAGAACGCGTGATCAGTCCTTGTTTACCAGTGACAAAGGAAACAGCAGGTCCTGAGCATGGAACCTCCTGGCTGGCAGGACAAGGGCCTGGTGGCACATCCCAGCTGCTTGTGCTGGGAGAACAGAGCAGAGCCAAGCCCTGAAGCCAGCTCCTGCATAGTCACAGGAGCACCTGCAGGCTCAGAGGGACTTGCTGACATCCTGCTTGCAACATCCTAAACGGAAGAGCCAAACAACACTGTACTGTGCATCTCAACTGCTCCTGTGAGCAGGGCTCACTGCTGCCAGTCCAGGTCAGCTACAGCTCTGCTGTTCCTGCAGCCAGTTTAGGAAAGGTGATGTCAAGGGACCCAGGCAGGAAGGTGGAAAGATGAAATGCTTCACCCTGAAAATCCTAAGTGATATTCCAAGGTCTCACTAAAGGGTTAAATTAGCTGTAATCTCTTCTGGCCTTATTTGCTGCATTCAGACAAGCAGGACATGTAACCTCACCCTTCTGCATTCCAGTTTTCCCCCTGAGCAGAAAGATGGGCTTCACGTCAGCAGAGAAGCTGAGATTGCCCCATTTTGGGGGGCATGTACCCAATTTCCATTATAACTCAGAGTCATCTGTTGCTGCATCTGTGTGGGATATGTTGACTGTCACCTCTGCAGGGGGTGATGAGTTCTCTGAGGCAAAGGACACTCCCAGCCCTCGGTGGTGACCCTCTGTGTCAGAACCTTCTTCCTCCTCTTCCTCATTCTTCTGCAGATCTTGGTCACTGTCATCACATTCATCATCATCTGCTGCTGCTGCTGCATTGTTCTCAATCACTTCAACCCTCTCTCCAGCCTCGGGGTCCACATCAGTCTTAAACCACACAGCTTTGTAGCCATCATCTGCCACATGCCTGTCTGTTTTGAGGATTGACTTCACTTCTTTCTCCTGTCCAGCCTCTTCTTCCTTTTCTTCCTTTCCTTCCTCTTTCTCTTCCTGGTCAAAGATGACAGTGGAAACTACAGAGCCCTTTGGGAGACTCTCTGTTTCCTCTACACTGGAGAGGTGGAAGGCAAGTGCTGGCTGCTCTAGCAAAGAAGTCTCTGGCTGGACACTGCTGGTTTCTGATTTCTCATGCTTCCCAGTGCTCACATCTGGCTGTTCATCTTCCTGGTAATATTTGTTCTGGTGACCCTCTGAGATTTCCTTGGAGAGCTAGAGGAGAAGAAACACATTGCAACTGTAGTTACAGGAAAAGAAATGGGGGGCAGGAGGGAAGGGGTGGCTGCAGTGACTGAGCTCCTGCTCAGGAAAGTTCAGCTTGGTTTGCAGTTAGACCTATTTGAAGCCAGGGAAAGATGCAGATCCCTGGAAGAGACATTTTTTATTGGCTTCATTTCTGGAGTTTTCTCAAATAAGCAGGCTTGTTCTCCAGGAGAGCTGAGCACCAGCACCACACACGTGGTGGTTTGTACCCACCCCATTCTGCAGTGAGATTTCCCTCACTTAGGGTGAAGGACTTTTATTACCCACCTGAGCTATGTGCTCTGCACTCAGGTCTAGACTCCTGGCAGGCCCAGCCTATGGCACAGACCAACATCTGGTCAGACAAATTACACCCTAAACTTCCCAGTGACCAATCTATCAGAGACCTGAGGGGTCCAAAATTAAATAGCTCAGGTGCAGACAAGTGTATGAGCCCAGGCCTTGGGATCAGATATGAAGGGACTCTCCTCTCCTTTGACTGTGGAGGATGAACAGTGGTTTATACCACAGACAGGTGTTTTTCAGAGACCGCCCTGATGTGTGCCACGTTTATCCCAGAGTTTGTGCTCCATGGAGCTGTGGTGCTCTCCTTACCATGTCTGCTCATCATTCACCACACAGCTCCAGCCTCAGGGGCAGAAAGAGCAGCAGCAAACACCACCAAAGTGATGCCACCTCTGCCAACTTCATCTCGGGAATGATTCACCACCTTCACACAAATGTGTGGTACTTGGGCAGCCCATCCATACGTCAAAGTTTCCTCAGATTCCACTTTCTAACTCTTAGAAGTTCAGGTACAAACAAGGCACTTACTTTTTTCTTCATCAGGTGTTTGATAGGTTTTCCATACCATCTACTGGATTTCCATACCAGCACTCCAAGGAAGACTAAGACAATTAACAGCAGTGCTGCTAATGTGCCCCCTAAGACAGCCATGTCCTGAGCAGAGTACATCTTGTCAGAGGGGGTTACAGCTGAGAGGAAAACAAACCAGTGTTACAAAGCCTAAAACTGGCAGGCAGCATTTTCCAACACAACTCTTCACTGTGGGAGAAGCTTCAACCAATTTTTGAAAGGCAAGGAAGCATCCTGTGCTGCAGAATGTAACAGTAATATATCTGATACCATAGAAAATCTTTTTTTGCTGTCCTAAAAGTAGAGGGCTTCTTTTTTTGTTACACAGAATATTGTCATTTCCAATAAATTCCATGAAGTGGAAATAGCAGTCATTTACAAGACAGTGACTTTTACCCCATGATTTAACTAAGTTAATAAATACCTGACTGCATCAGGCAAGAAGATGCTACATGGAGTAAAGCTATTTAGTTCTTTGACTTTCCCACTTCACCCTTCTACATCTGAATGCAAAAATGAGGTTTGATTGTACATCTGTGTGTGAAAATGCAAAGCTTCCTTTCATCTGGAACATCCCCTCCAATACAGATGAGCACATTAAAATAAGAAACAAAAAACAGAACAGGAAATAGGAAAAGCATTAGAAAGTCCCCAGGACAAGAAAACCTTTCCTGCCCTTTTGTAGCTGTAGCAATATTTCCCAGTCTGCTCAGGGGAAGCTTCTGCTTCCAGCCACTGGTCAGTGTCAGGTATCTGTACAGAGATCAACACCAGACTGGAAAGTACCATTGTCAGCTTTGCTTGGTGGTGGTGGGATTCTTTAAGTTTCCCAGCTTCATTTTGTAGTGCAAATAACTCTCATTAATGATTAATGAAACAAAGTTTTGTTTTCCTGCTGACCTGTTTATGAGAATGGAATTGGAATATCCCCTCCACGCTGGATTCCACCCTCAGTTTATCATTAACACCTTGGCAAGGATTTAGGACCTCAGTGAATTTTTGCTGCTTAATCCTGTCTCCTGGGGAGCCACAGCCCAGAGAGAGTCACAGAGTTGTGTAATTCTGCATATTCAACAGTATCATTGCTTTGTGTGGCTTAAGCAGCAAGGGCAACATTTCAAAGTTGCCCAGAAGTGTTGGTACATGCTTGGAGCATTTGTAACTCTGTGAGCTCACATATGGACTACTTTTATGTTGTGTTTTATGTGCCCTCAAATGGGCTTTCAGTGTTTTTTAGCTCTGAAGTGACACTACCTTTAGGGAATCCAAATTTACACTCAAGAACCTGTTTGTTTTTCCCACCCCACAATGGTGGTCATGAGAGGGTGAAGTGATGGAACTTCAATTGCACATCACCAAGTAGAATTCAGTGGAATGTGGGCATTGTCTGCCTATCCTGAGATAAAAATTCATTGCTATTGGTTCATCTTAACTCAAGGCACAAGAAGTTTCATGAATCCTAATTTATTTATAAATAAATCCTAATTTATTTATAAGGCAAATTTAAGAGTAATTTCTCAGCAGT
The DNA here is from genome assembly GCA_013400075.1 of Hippolais icterina. Lineage (NCBI taxonomy): Eukaryota > Metazoa > Chordata > Aves > Passeriformes > Sylviidae > Hippolais > Hippolais icterina. The sequence continues at coordinate 106,537 of VWYN01004415.1, read as the reverse complement.
ATGGAAGTGTGAGCTGTTTTTATATCAACAAGGTTAAACAGTAGCTAGAGGGTTATGTATGAAGCCTCATGTTTCTCTTATTACTCATAGGCTGTTTCTCCTGTAAGACCATAAAATCCTGGTGTAAAAGACCCTGACCTGACCTGACCTGAGTAGAAATGCCTTGGCTGATGGGCAAGCCTGGCTTTGGGGTGTGCCAGCTGCCCTCTGCTCTGCCAAAGACAGGCAAGAACATTGCAGTTTTCTCTGTGTTTGGCTAAAAAGGAGCAATGATGTGCCAAGGTCTCCTTTGCCATGATAAGACATCCAGGGTATTTCCCAGCATGAACCAACTCAAGATTTAGCTTTGGAACAACAAGAAAAGACACTCCAATACACAGCACCACTTAAAGTCTTGGGAAGCTTTTCAAGGCATGTGGTAACTACACTGTGAAGATGTTGTTGGGATGTTTTCCCTCTTAACCTCCTGTAGGGTTGGGGTTTGCCTCAGCCCAGGCCCACAGACTTCAGCAGGTGACCCATCATGGCTAGTTTGCCACAGAATTAGAAAAGACTCCCCAGAGCAGAAAACAGAGATCCCTCCCCAGCTTACCTGTGGCAAGGATGACCTCCACCACAATTATGGTGCTTGCCTCCTGCAGGCTCAACACATCTTTTCCAACAGCCTATGGGAACACGGGAAAGAGACGGCTTAGGGACTTCCAGATCTCCAGCTCACTCTCAACATCTGTGGGGGGCTTTGAGGAGAAAGTACCTAGTCCTTATCTGCACCACAGCCATTCACTGTGGCTGGACAGCCTGGCCACAGGGGAACAAGAGCTCTGAAGATTCCCTGTCCCGGGAGTGGATGAGCTGAACCACATCCCTGCTGTGTGTTGAGTTCCCAGCACAGTGCAGAGCACAGGTTCTGAGACAGTGTGGGGCAGGAGCAGCAGGTGTTGGCACCTCTCTGTGCTGCCTGTGGAGCTCCAGCAGTGCTGTGGCCAGGCTGTTTCAGACAGCTCCACAGGGCAGGGCACTGTGCCAGGCAAGCGGACAAAGGGAATATCCAGCTTCTTACAAGTTATTGTTATCGACTGCTTCCTTTGACCGAAGCAAAAAGAGGATTTGAATTCCTCCTTCTTTCCATGCTCCTGACAAAATACCCAAGAAAGGTGCCCTACCTGGATGGTCACTGTTCCTGGGGACTCCAGCACAATGTTGGTCAGGATGAGCCCATCCCTGGTTGCGATGAAATCGGTGCTGTTTTTGAGATAGTACTTGATGTTGGGGTTGACTTTCTGAAAGGTCAGAGAGTGGGTGGTCAAACCACACTGGGCTTCACATGCATCTTCCCAACATCCCCATGGCAAGGTTTGTCCAAAATACCTGAGACATGAGCAGGTGTGGAGGGTAATAAATAAACCTGGGCTGAGCAGGTGAGAAAGTCTGAACTCAGCTGCGTTCACCCTGTTGCTCAGAGGCCAAGAATGTATCACAAAAACATTTTTAAAATATCCCAAAGTCTTAACCCAGCTTGTGTTGGCAGCTTTAGTACTTGCCCAAGCAAAACACACCTATGCAAGTGATCTGTGTGGGACTGGCTTTGGAGGAAGGGAGTCCAGCAGCTTCTCCCCATTACATCACACCATAAGTGGTTCTGGTATCTGTGGAATTTCCAAGGGAATATAACATGGAACACTAGAGGACAACATGTGTTTGCCCATCCCCACCTCTCCTCCCTCGTGTTTCCTGATCCTGCTTTAAGCCCAAAGCAGTGAGACAGAACACAGAGCACTTTTAGTTTCTTACATCAGGGAAATCCTGATCCATTGCCATTATCACCAGGGGGGTGGAAGGATCTCCAGCTTGGTAGACGAAGCTTCTCTGGGGCAACCCAACAAACACCATCCCGTTGTAGACCCCCTTCTCAAAGTGGGGTGGAAAATTGCTTTTATTGATCGCCTTGATCTCTACAGTGGCTACAGAGTATTTCCTTATGTTGCTGACCTGGGTGGCCTGGAGAGAAAGAGAGAGAGATGCCAGACTTCTTCTGCCCCTGATGAGACACAAAAAGACAGGCTCGATCCAAAGCCCGTTGCAATTCCCAACTCAGCAAAATGTAGCCAGGTTGAATTTCCTTTGCTGCCACCACCCACACCTGAGGGGAAACTCTGAACTCCTGCAGGAGCTTCACATGTGGATTGGTGCAAGACTGGGTCAAGCACTGGGCTCTTCAAAAGAAAGGGAGTAACCGAGTTATTTTTGAGGTCACTGAGTCCTGTCACACCCAGGCTGCTGTTTCCTGGAAATCCAGCTGTGATGGGTGGCTGGCTGTAATGTCATCACTTACCATAACTTGCAGCAGAAAGGAATCTGGGGAAGTCACTATTTTGTTCATAGTTAGATTCCCTGTGTCTGCATCCACTGAGAAAACTTCGTCTGTATTCCCTAGAAAAAATGCAAAGACCATTCAACAACCAGATTCCTTCATAAAATGACCTGGACTTCACAGACTGATTCTTCCACATCATAGTGAAAATACCCTCAAGGAATTTTCCTTGGGTAAATACCATTTACCCAAGGAAAAAAATGCTGTTTTCTTTACCTGCCTGGCTGCTCCAAAGACTGGGAGTGCTGGCCAGGGATGCAGAGGGACAGATTAGATGTGTGTGGACCCAATTAAATGAGGTAGGACAACAAAGCTTTGCATTTCCAGTGCCTAGACCCACAGATTGCCAGTCTAAAGTATGAGAAATGTCCAGAGCCTTTGGTGCAATTTTAGGACTGAAAATCTCCATCCAGTTCCCAGTCTCCTCTGGGAATGCTTATTTCTCTCTACTGATTACAAAGAGAGTCTAGATACAAACCTTGTATTTATGTATAGGTAGAAATCAGATTCCTACATCTGTGTGGGAATCATAAAAGCACCTATGTTGGATATGTGTTGTAAGATAAGCAGAATTTTTAGTTCTCTTCCTCACCCTGAGACATTGTGGGCTTTCTGTTGACAAGGATCTGAGTCACTGACTGTGGGGACAGAGGCCACACTCCATCCAAATGCCAGTGGAATTTAATGTTCTTTAATACATTTGATATCAGGAGGATAGTCACAACTGTGGTGCCATGAGGCATAATAGGTAAAGGGAGAGGAACACTCTACTTGACCAATATGACCTTTGCCTTGATCCTTTTGGAATCAAGACTAAAACTGGGCAGATGAGATAGAGGCAATGTGCTGGGGGAATAAAAACATAATTCTGGGCAATGAATAGAAATTAGGCTGATAATGTGGGAATTTTAGGTTCAGCTCAAAGACTGCATGAAAGTAGCATGACCAGATTGACAAAATCACATCTAAAAGCTTAAAGATAAAACATGTCTCATCTCACAAAAAAACACCAAAGTCTTTTTGAAACAGATTTCACTGAGATCAGTTTGTGCGACTGTAATTCTTTTTTTTCTTCCTCTCTGTATAGTCTGTTTCTTCTACTTAATCAGCAATGTTCTGTGGCAGAAACAGAGGGGCAAATCCCAGGTGCTCCCTCAAGTGCTCAAGTGCAGGGACATGAGCAATGTCCCTTGTGGAAGGTGATGAGGTCTACTCACCCCCAACAATACTGTACACAATCCTGTCACTGATGGTGTAGTCAGGGTCAACAGCATAGATGGGTCCTGGCTCCAGGAGGAGCGGGTCCATCTGCAACAACAAGGCAAACAATCACACACCACAAGCCAGGACCAGATCAGCAACTGAAGCTCTCCCAGCCCAGTGCAGATCCTGTGGCTCTGCCTGGCCAGAATGGGATTTATTGCTGGGAGGTGTCTGTGACAGGGTGGAGGTGACACAGCCTTGAGCTGGTGTTGCAGCTCTTGCCTCTCCTGTGATGTGCTGTAGGAGCAGAGAGAAGCAGTGCTGCTTGGGGTGGGGGAATGATAAAGGCTCCCTGTTCGGCTGAACCATCTGCATTATACTGGAGACCAGCACAAGCTCATGGAAATGATTCAGTGCTTCCCACTAGGAACGGCACTGGGGGCACCGTCTGAGCCCTCCTGCTCACCGACATCTCGGAGATGTTGACCCTGCCGGAGTAGGGGCTGCTGATGCAGACGCTGGTGTCATTGTGGAGCAGGGTGCAGGGCAGGAACCAGGGTGCCCGGGTGTCCTCCTGCTTGATGGTGATGGTTATTGTTGCAGTGGCCGTGTGGGTGGGGTCGGGGCTGCTCACAGGCCTGTCCTGCCCCCAAGGCAAAGCACACTCGTGAGACACAAGTTTCACTGCCAAAACAAGGATCATCTGCCAAAAGCAGCGGCCTGGGGCCCTTTAGCCATTGTCACTCCATTCTGTTTAATTAGCAATTTATGTGAGAGTAGCTAAAGCAGTAGATCATCTTGTTCTGCTGACAAAGGTGGGCTGACTGCAGGTCTGTGACTGGAATTAAGGAGAGGGAAAGGTTGCTCGGAATGCACCCCCCACCAGTCCCCACCCTCTCTCCTGTTATCCCAGAGATCCAGCCTCATCCTTCAGGTGAGAGGGACCATGCAAACCAGGCATTCTGCTCTTCCCAAGCCACTTACCCTCGCATACAAGAGCAACGTTGTCGAATTAAATTTGTCATAGTCCAATGCTTTTCGTAAATAAATTTCTGGGTTATTAACTCCTCTTATGGCAAAATAACCGTCTGTGTCCTGGCAAGGGAAAAGGAAAAATCCTATAGCAGACTCAATCACAGATATTCCAAATCCTGCTCATTGCTGTCTTTTGTCATCCTAGCTGGACCTTTAATCCTGGGTACCTGTATGAGGAGCACTGTGGGAATGCCTGATCTATTTAACCTTTGGTACTGCACACTGGAGTTCCCTGGCTTGTCAGAAAGGTTTGTTCTTGTGAATTTCCTCTCCCAGACCTCCTGCTTTGACTGCCCACCTGCTCAGCAGCTTCTAGATGAAATCTATCACTCATTTATTTCCTGCATTTAGCAAGTTGCCAACAATCCTTGATTTTGGATCTCTAATAGCCAAACAATCTCACTTCCATGCACAAAAAAAGGTCAAAGATGGCTCAGCCTTTGAGAGCTGGCAGGATCACCCGCCTTAGCCTAACACAGCTGGACTTTGAAAGAAACTGTAAAGCCAAGTTGAAGTATCATGCGTTACATTTTACTCTGTAACCTTCTGCACTTACTTTGGTTCTCCTTTAATCTTATGCCTCTGCATTTCTAAATATCTCTGGATTTACACCAATGTGAATGCAAAGTCTGATCCCAGAGCTGAAAAACTGGTGGTTTCTGTTCACAGAAACTTAAATTCCCTAAGGATATAAAGGTAATGGAGGCACTGTCTGCTCTCTCCACAATACTTTTCAGAAATGCAGACATATATTTGGTTTTTCTCTTGAATTTCCTTTTGATTTTAGTTTACAGCCAGCCCTTGAGCTCTAGGCTGGCACAGGTTTAACTGTGTGCACAATCCATTTCCTATGCTGCTGCTGGCAATTAGGCTGAGGACTCCTTTCCCCATCAGGCTCAGTGCAATTCTGAGCTCCCTGAGGTACAAAGGTCTCCTGATATGTTTACAGATCATGCTAACAAACCTTCCCTGAGTCATTATGGCTCTGAACATCCTAGATGAAAGTTTAATCTGTACAGTGCATTAAAAGTGTGAGCCAGAAGAGAATTCAATGCCTGCAGCATTGAATTGAACATTAAGGCTATGTTCTGCTAACCAAATCAATGTTTGGGTTTTGTAAAAGTTGAGACAGCTAAATGCAGTGACCTTCTCCTCAAAACTGGGGCTTTTCTGAATCCAGCTTCTCCAGAGCTAGGACAAGCTCCTTGCTTGTCCCCAGAGATGCTCACCTGCACTGTGGTAGTGAGCTCATAGTAGATGGTGTCCAAGTCAGCATCACTAGCACTTACTTCTTCACGGGCTACAACGGCTGTGCCCACTTTTGTATCCTGAAAAAACACATTGTTGTAGTTATTGTCTGTGTGAAATGGATTGAAGTCCTCTCCCTGCTGACCCTTCCTCAGCCCCACAGCACTCAGTGAGCAGTGCCCTCTTCCCTTCCCAAAACCCCTTACCTCTGGGACATCCCTGGTGAGGTTTGGCTGAGCAAACACGGGGCTGTTGTCGTTCTTGTTCAGAATGGTGACTACGATTTCCAAGGAACTGCTCTGCAGAACGGGCAAACCAAAGAACCAAAGACAAAAATAGACTGTTGGGGCTGATCCTGCTTTGCAGAGTGACCAGAGGGGATGGTGTAAGGATGGGGGCTGGGCAGGGCTGGGGTTTGCAGCTAGTCCACATCCTGGGGCAGGACTGTGGGCTTGCTGCCACCTCCTCCCCACTGGCAGAGCCTTGGTGCTCTCTGAGGCTATAAGAACAGCATGTCTGTCCACAAAGAGAAGGATGTCTGCCCATCCCAGTGTGAAGATTAGGAAGAGCAGAGGGGAGCAGGTGCTGCTGCCTGTAGAGCCTTGTCCCAGGGCTCAGTGGTGGGAGAGCACTCACCTGGCCAGCAGGATCCTTGCAGGTCAGGGATAGCAGCAGCACGGGGTCTTCCTGCATGAAAAACAAACCCAGTCACCATAGAAACAGCCCTAGAGTAAACTACTGGCTAAAGCAAATGAGCCAAATTTGTGGTTGCTGAATCAGAAATGCTGCTGGGCTTTATCTTATTTTCAGGTGTATCTAACTTTTCCTTTCTTTCCTTAATGCTGGAATCTTGTTTATGACGATATCAAAGCAGCCCCATCTTCCAGGTGCTCTCCCTTCAATTCCTGTAAGGTGTTGGCAGAGCTAATCTGCCATTTTCTCTCACCTCAGGTGAATTCAAACAGATTTCTTTTAAAATTGAATAAATCAGAAACACTCTATGCAGCAAGTACAGTGGCACCTGCAAGGTGTTAATTCTGGTTGTTGTTGCTCTTTGCTCAAGTAGAAGTGGGTTTTTACACTGAAAGGGAACTTAAGGATGCCTGTGGCTGTATACAGAGCACTCCAGGGAGCTAAAATAATTTAGCAGCAACCTAAGCGAACACAATGACCTTTTATACTGCCTTTCTGCTTCACACAAGATGACAGAATCTCAGAATAATTTGGATTGGAAAGGAACTTAAAGCTCATCTCATTCAAACCCCCTGCCATAGGCAGGGACACCTTTCACTATCCCAGGTTGCTCCAAGCCCTGTCGAGTCTGGCCATGGACACTTCCAGGCATGGAACAGCCACAGCTTCTCTGGGTAACATGTGCCAGGTCCTCAGCACCCTCACAGGGAAGAATATTCCCAATATCTCACCTAACCCTGCCCTCTGGCAGTTTGAAATCACTCCCCCTTATCCTGTCATTCTAGGCCCTTATAAATGGTTTCTCTCCATCTCTTTTGTAGGCTCCCAAACTCACACAACTGAAATAACTTATTTCCTTTAGAAACAGGTTAAGAATCCCTGGAAGCCCAAGACTCCAGGCTGAAACCCATTGCATCCCAGCATTATCCACCCCGTCCTTACAGCCTGTCAGCTTAAGGCTTACCTCATAGTCCACACACTTTGTCAGCCACAGCTCGGAGCCCTCAATGGTGAAGAATTGGCCATCGGGGTTATTGGGATCAATTGTTAGGGTGAAACCTGGCTGCACACGGATGGTAGTCACCAAATAAGGACACTCATTTTCAGGAACACTTGGTTCGTTGTTATTGACAGAACATCCTGGAAAAACATACAAATAAGATGCAAAACTGCCCAAGGATTCACACTGTGAAGGAGCTGGGTGAGAACTGTGGTCACAAGCTGGGGAGCAACCTCCCACCTGTAACAGGGCCACCCCTCCCATGGGAGACATTCCTCAGAGACAGGGACCTCGTGAAAGAGCTTACCTGGTTCCTGTGCTGAAACCTGTGCCAAGAGGGGCAGCAGAAAGTGTGCAGACATGAGGAGCCAGTGAGGAATAGCCATGGTCAGCTGCCAGTTGCTGAAAAATCCCCTTTTCCAACTAAGCTGATCTTCTCCCTGTTCCGCCCTGTGCCCTTGTCTGCGTGTACCACTTTATGGCATCAAGAAACACTGGCTGGCTGTGGATTGCTGTGGTTCAACCTTTGCCTCTTTGCCTCATTGGATGACTTATTGAAGGATTTACCAGTCATGGAACGCGATGACACATAAATCCTTGCTGCTTCTTTTTTCTCTGGATCTCTCCTACCCTAAACCTGCTGTGGCAACAAGGATATGTTTGGAGCAGTTCAGAATTCAGAGCCAAGCTCTTGCCCAGCTGAGCATGAAGGACAAGGGCTGGTACTTGGGAAGCTGCCTGTGTACTAAAGTCTCTCCCACAGGAAAGGGGGAAAATTTGGTTTCCGATGTGCCAGAGATGGGGTCTGTATCCCACAGAGTGAGCAAGTGGATCCTCGCAGTGACAAGGCTCACCTGCAGTCCAGGGAATGCCCAGCAACTTTGTAGGGAAAACATATCTCCTTCTACCACTGGCTGCTCCTTGTAGAGATGCTTCCCAGAATCTCCTTCCAGGAGATTCCACACCAGGAAATCTTCAACTATTTGAATCTCAGCAGCTTCCTGAAGTTTTCAGAGGACCTCTGCTCTCACTGATCTTTTAAAATTCTTTCTGATTTCAGGAAGTTCTCAGATGCTGCACCTCAGCCAAGTGGTTATTAGCGGCTTAATGAAATCCAGGCTGTCAGCACTCCTTCCAAAAGTATTCAAAAAGGAATCTTTCCTAGCAGAAACTTCCTATGGATCAAAATGAACAACTGCCAAGGTTTTTTCAGCTCCTCAGTAAGGGAATGGTGCTTAGGTGTGCATTTGAGTGGAAACAGCCCCTGGCAGGTCCATCATAGATGGTACAAACTGCTGGAGCAGGATGGGCTGGGCAGGGCTGCACAGCACAGGATTGCAGCTGAAGATCCTTATTTTAGAGCTGCTCTCCACAATCCATTGATTTTATAGGAAAGCTGGCGTGATTGTTCCATCAAAGGGAGACAATCTGCCTGTGTGGCACAGGGACAGCACATAAACCTCATTAAGTGGCGGGAACAAATTATTCCTTGTGGAGCTTTGTCTTTAGTGACTCTGACAAAAATGGGCCACCAACTCCAGGGGCAGAATGAAGAGGAAACAACTTTTACAGTGAGTATCTCTGTTGTGTAGCTCTCAAAACATTTCTTTGCCATAAGACCTAACATCTGGCTTTGTTCCTGCTACATCAAGCCCTGACTCTGACCTCTGTGCACAGCTGCACTGCAGGCACTCCCCAATCCCAGCCATGTGTCCCACCATGCCTCATGTAGGGGAATCCTGGCAAAATGCTCCTCCCCTGCATTGCTAATAATCCAAGACCTTGTAACAGAACCATCGTTATTCCAGCTTCTCAAAGAGCAGCCAAGGCACAGGCACAGCTAACCATTTTTATTTGGGATCAGCAGCAGGCAGCCAGATGCCAACACAGAGTGGAAGGGATGTGTTTCACCCAGGCTCCCTCTACTGACAGCAGTAGACACTCACATACATTTCACTTGGGATAATCTCAGAGGTTTCATCGGTTTTTGATGGCTTTCCAGGATTATTTTTATTTATTTGCCTATCTCAAGAGTTTTTCCTAAGCAAGAACTTCCCTCTTTATTTACAAAGCCATACATGTACAAAGCTGTCTCCTTGACTGTTTCTTTCCCTTCACCTTCATTCAGAACCATCTGTATCTTCATTCAGAGCCATCTGTATCTTCCTTTGTGTCTGCAACCAGAAGCTTAGAGAATGGGCAAATGTACTGGCTGGTAATGGCAGCAGCCTCCCTGGCATCTCTGTCCGAGCGGCTGTGGGAAGGGAAAAATCAGGGATAGTCCATTATTTCTGGGAGCATGGACTGTAGGGAGTGTGACAAGGCCACCTTGTGACATTCAAGGATGACCCCAAGCAGCAGGTGTATGATAGAGGGGTCATGCCTGCCTGCTGCCAGGCACTCTACAAATGCACAATTGTGTTTCACCCCCATTGCGGACACAAGAGGCACTCAGGGCCAGCTTATTCCTCCTAATTACAGTGATTCAAGAGTGACATGTCTAAGGGAAAGTTGTTGGGCATTAGGAAAAGACAAAATCCAGGTGCTGGGAAAACCCATTCTGAGGTGTGTGTTTCAATCAGCAGCAGAATCCAGACAGAGTAGCAAAGGCTTTCTTTCAAATTTAACCATTCGATCACATTTCCTAATGGGATGAATAATTGCTTCAATCCAGAATGACAGCTCTTAGGAAATGATTCAGAAAATATATTACTTTGTTTCCCTGGGTTTTACTATTTGTAACAACTGACTTTTCTATGGTAGTTCATAAAAGTCCTCTTTTGGCTTCAGTATTCAGAGTCACAGAGGTGACTAATCTCTCCCACCTACCTGGTGTTCAGAAAGGTCTGGTACAACCAGAGAAAGCAAAGTTCCTCAGTGTTGTTTACTCCCTCTCTCTCCTGCATGTCTGTGTTGATCGGGCCAGGAGAGCTGGTTTAGATAAAGAAAATTAATGTTAATTAAAAACCCCAAACCACCAATTATGTAACCAAACCACCATCACTGCAGAGCAGCACTTGCACCTTGTGCTGTATCTGCTGCTGTGCTCACAGACATGGCCTCAGGGGGGGCTGCTGGCCCAGTGTGGCAGTGAGAGCCCTGGGTGGGGACTGGGACACCAGAGGTTTCCTCTCACCTGCGCTTGCGGCCCATGAGGTTTTGGATGAATTTCTGAACCTGGGCGTTGCCTCTCATCTTGCTGTACTCACTGGTGAACAGCCCATCCGAGTGCCTCTGGGACCTGTGTGGGGACAACATGGGGCAGCGGCTGCACCTCCCAGCCACGGCACGCAGGACTCACAGCAATGCCTCTCCTCCCACCACTACGGGACCCTGTACCCCTCCCCTTCCCCTCCTCATCTCGGGCAGCCATCTCGGGCTGGCTCTGCAGCCGGAAAGCTCAGCTCCGTGGGCAGCCCCTCAGGGCGGGGATGCCCTATCCCGCTGGAGACTTCCCTGCCCCAGGAGGGTCGGTGTGGCTGGTCCTCACCTGTCCTTGAGGCCCACCAGGTGCTTGACCAACTGCTGCACGTAGGCATTGCCGTTCATCTTGCTGAGCTCGCTGTGGAAGAGCCCATCTGCATGGCGCTCCATCCTGCATGTTGGAACAGGGAAGGAAGGGGGGAGTCAAAAGGAACGGTTTAAAAACACACCAGAACAGGCATGAAACAGTCCTGCCTCAAGGCAAGAGAGTCCTGAACACACATGGGCAAGAATTCATGCTACTTTGGCAAAGTTTCACAAAAAAAGGCAGTTATAAAAATATCATGTTAAACATCACACAGGAAAACGACCTGCCCTTGCTTTTCCCGATGTAATCACCTTGCCACAAGGATGTGGGGAATGTGGGGTTATTGGTTATTCAGCACAAAAGAGTAGGGCAAGAGGCTGGAGAAGTAATAAACAACGATCCAGAGACATAAAGCTGAAGAACACTTAGATAAGGACAGCAATGACCAGCCCTTGCAGGTGACTCCCTTGGTGAACTTAGTGAACTTACAGGGTTGGCTATTTCTGGTTATGTTTTCATGGGACCAGGCTATTGGAAATAGAAACTCTCACCTTTATCAGGCTGTGTAAATGCACAGGAGAAAAACAGACTCAGAAGTGTCTTTATAACTGTGTTTTGGGGTCACAAATTTTCTCCTGAATTAAATAAAATTAACGTTCCCATTCTCAAGCAAGAAAAAACACTTACAGTATTTGCACTCATTTAACTAAATCTGTTTAGGGAAGAAGAAGATCCACAAGCAAGCAGATGCAAGTTCAGGAAGGCAGCTAAAAGGCTGGATTTTCAGCTAGCAGGATCTTTGAACAAAAACCATGGAGAAAAAGAAAGCAGAGTCCCAAGAAACGCTTACCTCTCCCAGGATGGCAGAGATGCTGAGAAGTGGGACAGGACAATCATGGGAATAATTACTTGCCACAGAGCTGTCATGATGGAAACCATGTTCTCTCCTGAAATAACAAATGAAGTTTTGTGAGCAGCAGGACAAGTGACCTTGGTGTGTGTCCAGTGCAGTTCACAGGCCCCATAGAGACAGGGCTGTGGAAACACCACCACTGTAACTAAATAAGTCAGGAATTCCTGCCAGCAGAGATAAACACCTGGAGACATCTGCAAGGGGCATTCAGGCAAAAAAAATTACATGTGCTAAATAAAATTCATTCACAGATAGAGGAAGGGCTCATGTGTGTGCCCATATCCACCTATCCTCTAACCTTTCAAGAAGGAAGAATGAAATAACACAGATTTGCAGTCACAGCAGGCCCTCCTATTTTGTTTCCTTACTGAAATAAAAACAAAAGTACATTTTGTTTATCATGAACCATGGCACGTTTCCTCCCTCTATTCCCAGGTTGTTTCCCCCTTTATTCCCAGGTACTTACCCTTCCTCAAGGATCACACAGCAGCTCCACCTGTAATTTATAATACACTCCTTTATTTTTTGCCTTGCCCCTGCAAAGAAATAAACATTCATCACTGTCCTGCAATCTCTCAAGATGGCACTTTGCTAACCCCCAAACCAAAGTCCTCCCACTTGGTTTTTACTTTATTCTGAAGCTAAACAATACAAAGAACATGAGAGGACTATCTGAGAATTCTGAACACTTTCTAGCCACCCTTCTGGGACTGTTTGCTGCTCTGGAGGTGCTGCAAGATGAGAAGAGGCACAAGGAGAAAGGACAAGGGTGAGGGATTTATACAGAAATGTATTCACTGTAAACCACAGGGCAAATATTTAATGGGGGCTGCAGAGCAAACAGATGAGAGGATGAAGGAGCTATAAGCTTAATCTCATACACACTTTGAGCTTTAGTGTTGTGTTTTCCTGCCTGATCCAGCTTTGAGGGGATAGTAAAACAAGAAGGACATTTCAAAGATCAGCATCTTACTGGAGTCCAAATAAGACAGGCTCCACAGTCCTGGGATGCAGGAGAAGTTGAAAACAGCCACCAAAACCAGAGATTCTTGGGCAAGGGGAACCTGAATCCTGAGCCTGTCTTTCCATCTGCCCAACAGCTGTCACACAATCCCTTCACCCCAGGATCTTACCTCAGCACTTGGCCTTCCCTGGGCTGGCATTTCTCTGGGAGCACCATGTTTAAGAGACCATTTTAAACCCCATCCCTGGCTCCAGAGTTTCCCCTCTCTTCATAACCTTTCTAGCTGCTAATCTGTGATCAATTTATCTTTTCTCTTTCTGGACGTAATTTTGTCTCCCCTGGGTAGACCATATTTGCTTGCTGAAGTTCCCAGGAGCAGTGATGGCTGTTAGGGAACTTCTCCTGCCTATAAATAATGATTGCATTGTTTTTTAAATTAGCCAGACCACAAGGAGCTGGTAGGTCTCCACTGTCATCACTGAAGGGCTGTTTAACATTCTTAGGATACTTCCAAGCTTTTCATTCCCTCCCCACTGATGCTGGTTTTAAATGACTGCAAACTCTTTGGCCAGCTGGGACCTTTAGCTGAAAGAACTACACTCCAAGCCAGCCTGGGAGCCCTGAGGAGGGAAGCCCCCAATATTCCAGCACTGCTGCTCAGCAATGGCTCAGCAAGGCATCACAGAGGTGTGAAATCCACCCCACAAAGTGAGAGAGGGGGAAAGGCAGCCCATGCAGCCCACTCACCCCAGCTGGACTCACCAACCCTGGTTGCTCCCAGCTCGCAGCTGATGCTCCACTGCCTGCTCCTCCTGGGGACCCCTATAAATCTGCAGCCTTATCAGAAGCAATTACTTGGGTAAAGATATGGATATGAGCAATCATGATTAACAGCAAATAATGCAGCGGGGTTGGAATGTCCTTTTAATTACCTGATCAGGTCATTCACAGCAATTTGATGGAATATTTCTGCTGATGGATAATAATTCCTGCTTCTGCCTATAATGACATTTGTTGGGCAAACATCCTTGTACCAATTGATTCACTACAATTGTCATCATTATTTCCTGGCTTTAATTATCTCTTGATAGGAGCTTAATCTTCTGTTCTTGTAATTTCATCCTGGCTTGGGCTATGTTTGCAATTGCCAGGATCTTGAGTCAGTGAGTCCTTGTGTGTACCAGTGATTTAGCTGAAGGATGTGCCATTTTTTTTAGGGCAAGCATTGCCTGATCAGTAGGATCAGGGCTGACTTTTCCATGAGGGGACAACACCTTTTGAACTGTGGTTTCAACTGGGAAAGGTCTGCCAAGTACTAATTCTGTCACAGCATCTAAAACTTAGCATACTTATACATGCATGGAAAACATCCTGAATCGATTCCCTGCCATTGCTGGGGTTTGTTTAGTCACAAATACTGCAGCTAAATGTGACATGGAAATAGAGGAAAAAGTAGGATTACCCCTTCTCTCCTTCTTTATATGGTATAAAGTAGCTTGGAAGAAATAAGCACTACAAATAATTTTTTTAATCTTCCAACTGGAGAAATGAGAGCTGTATTACACTTTTTATCTATTTCTCTTTCTTTTTCCTTGGAAAAGCACAGGGTGTCCCCATGACTAGAGGACTGGGAGGGACAAGATTTTCCCCATCCTCTTTCCCTTGAAAGAATGCCCCAGGGCCTGATGAGCAGAATCTCAGCCTGTTAGTGCAGGCTGCAACCAGAGCCCTGCAACAGGGACAGAGGAAAACAGCAGGGACACTCCAGGTTGCATTCCAGGGCTGGAGCACCAAGACATGCCATGGTCAGCGCTAGGACAGGGGAGCCCATTTCCTCCTTTGGGACCTGCTCTGGAAAAGGCATTTCCCAACCACTTTCCTCTCTCTCTGTACCTGCTCTCTTCTGCCTCTGCTTCTGCCTGCAGTGGTGGTGGCAGCTTCAGGTTTACAGAAGAGGCTGAACAGGGAGGCAAAAATTACTGATGTGTTTTTCCTTCCTTTGCAAACAACCTCAATGGGTCTGAAATGCCTCCAAGCTCTGGGGAAACTCAGTTTGCTATGAGAATCTGGATGAGGACGGAGAAGAGGTTGGAATGACAAAGTGGCCCCACGGTGGCAGCAGAGGGTGTTTAACAGGACACTAAAAGGTTCTGGGGACTGGAAGAATACTGAATAAGTAGCCTGATTAACTACTTTGCAACAAAAAATGGGGTTTGCCTCCAGCAGCAGGGGCAGAGTGAAAAGGTGACAGGGTAGAAAATGGTGTGGCCATGCCCAGAACTGCTGCAACTTAATGCAGGTGACAAATATGGGCTTGAACTCCAGTGCAGCTCTGGAAGCCCCTGATGAGGAAATTCTGGGCCATGAAGAGAACTCAAAAGCATTTTCAAGCTGAAATTTATAACTGAATAAACCAGAGCCCAAACCAATTCCTCAGTCCCGAAACAACATCTGATTCTCCTTAATGAGAATTTACATCAAACTCTCTTCAGGAGACATTATGGAAATAGGAGTAATAAAGAATCCTGCTTAGCAATATCTGTTGAAAGGAGCTTTGTGAATCTGCACCTTGCTTCTCTCATTCTCCATTTGTGTGAACACTCCAAGTCCCAGCAGAGGAGTGGAGATTCCCCTTGCCCACATCCAGCAGGCACGAAGCAGGATGAAATCACCCATTTAGATGGAATCTATAACCCATTATCTATGGGCAGCATCACTGCAGAGAAAAGCTTTCAGCTATTTTCTGGCTTTAAGAATGATAGAGGAAATGACTGGCCTCACCTGATCCCTGCTCCTGTATCACTGCCATGCCTGCAGGCACAGGAAGTCAGGGCTGGACTGATCCCAGCCCCTGGCTGCCCTGACTGACCTGTCCGTGGCACATAACTGTTTTACAGGATTTTAGCAAAGTGCCACAAACAGGTGACACTGAGGAGTGCTGAGGCTGTGCACACATGCTCCTTGAAGACAGCAGGGAGAAATGCCCCAGGACAAGATGGAGAAGGGATCTGTGAGCTTTGGGGGGCATCCCTGAGCTGCCCTGGGGACGCTGCCAGGTATAAAGCCATCGGGATCTTTGTGCAGTCACTTGTGCTTAGGCTTGACACCGACTGACATGCCCAGTGTGGAGAGACCTGTGATGGGATGCATTAAGTAAATCCAGTTGCCATGGGTGCCAGGGCTATTCCCAGTAGCCACGCTGATGTCCACGGACACCCTCGTGCCGACAGAGAGCAAAGATTATGAAACACAGGGGCCACCCCTCTTCAACACCCAGGCTCTGGTTACTGCTCTGTCTCAAAGACATCAGAGCTGAGAATGGATCTGAACAAGGTCTTTTTCCTCCTCTTTACAGTGGGAGGAGTCACCAAATCTGCAGTGTAAAAGGCAGCATCTTAGAACCACGTTAAATGCTTTTGCCCCAAATTTGGCAATATTCGAGAGAACACGTGAACCTGGCATTTTTTGATGTTGGAGGGAAAGACAAGAAACTGCATTTTAGAAAAGAGAGGATTTCATCACAGATCTACCTATCCTGGCCCACAGCACAGGGAGGATGCAGGCAGACTCTCCAAAATCAGCACTCAGAGCCCTGGGGGAGTCATTCTGAGTTCTGAAGGGAAGAAATTCCCATTCACCCTTCAAAGTAATTGATGCAGGAGATCAGAAAATATTTTTTCCCTGGAGAAGCAGTGGAATGCATTCAAAGTTCCCCTCCAGAGAGCACTAAGGACAGGCTGGATAAATGCTGCTATTGTCATGTGGACATCATTGCTCCTGCCTTTGACAAGGAAAGCCCATCCAGCCAGGGGTCGCTGTTTATTCAGGGCAGTTCTTACAAAGTTTGCCCAATCCTTGCCAGCCTGTCCAGAACCCAGACCCCAGGATCTGCTGGAGCTGCTCCTCTTCCTTGAGACACCTTGACTGGCCAAAACACATCCCAAAATCTTACAGCCATGCTTTGCACCATGGCTTTGGGATGGCAAAATGCACGAGGGTCAAGCCAGCCCAAGAAGGCTGTGGGAGGACCATGTCATACCCCACACAGTGGTGTCCCAAGTCCTGATGGAGCTGTCCAGGTGCAGCTGGCCTTTGGGGAGCCCAGCACAGGCTGTGCCCCATGCAGTGGCAGCACCAGCCCATGGCAGGGGAGTTTATTGAGGTCAGATGGTACTAGGAACCGCATGGCTAAATCCTTCCTACGTAAAATACCCTTTAATCAGCTTAAGAGGTGTACAGGAACTTCTACCACCCCCATTCCTTTTTTCCCCTTCCTGTGTCTGTGTGAGGCCATGTGGGCAGTGGGGATTGTCTCTGGTGTGTTTGCAGGTGTGCCTGGCCCACGCCACTGCCATGACGGTGAGGCTGCTCCAGCTGAGAGCAGATTGGAGGCGATTCCTTGCATCACTCCCAGGTCTGTAAGAGAAAGGACCCTAATTGGAATAAGGGGATTGGAGGATTTAGACTCCTAAATGCTCCTTTCTTGCACAGGATGCTTTCAGGAGTGGTTTTAATCTTTACCACTTGATCTCATGATTTTGGCTGCAAGAATGAAGAGTGGATGGAAGGAAGAGGCAAGCAGAGCAGCCCAGGTGGGCTTGGAAGAAGAAGGAAAATCACAGTCCCATTTGGTCATGGAACCTCAGAAAAACACTTATGCCAATCTCAAAGGGGCAAATTAAGCTAAGAAAGTGTGTGGATCCAGGATATCTGTGTCTCTCTTTCTACCTACCTGCTCCTGAGGTGGCTAGGATTGCCTGTGTCTCTCCTCTGCTTTGTTTGACTGAAACATGTGGCACTTTTCTGGATTTGCACCAGTTTAAAACGAAAACCAGATGTTAGGGACAAAAGCACAAAATGTCACATACCTGGAGTTGTGCCTGCTTGATCTGAAGTCAGGAGGGAAGGTGCTGGACATGCTGGTGACATCCATGGCTGGCAGCATTATTCGGGGACAAGGACAGCAAAACATTTGTCAGGAGCTCTGGGTTGTGATGGAGCAGACATCAGTCATTTTGGCCAAAGTTGTATCTGCTTCCTGCCAAACCCTTGGGTGACATCTTCAGTAAACCCCAGCTCTTTTGGAGGAAAAGATTAAATATTAGGTGTTTGGCTCACACTGGGGGGGGGAAAAAAAAGTACGCAAATGATTAAAACATTTTGCTAAGAATTAGGAAGAAAAAGGTTAAGAGTATCCTGTTGGTGCAGGAGTGGTACCTTGGGTGCTGGCAGGGTGCCATGGTTCTCCTGGGTACAGGATAAGAGGTGCTGTGCAAGTGAGAACGTCCTTCTGAAGCAGGGATAGGTGCTAAGCCAGAGGGCCCCCTGGGGTGTCTCCCTAGGGATTCTCTACCTGGGGATGCTGGATGAGCCAGGCCCATCCTGCAGCAGGAACACCTGTGGCAAGCCTTGAATCTGGAAGGGCTGCCATGAGGCACTTCCATCCTGCAAGCCAATCATAGAATCATGGAATCATTGAGGTTGGAAAGGCCCTCCAAGACCATCAAGTCCAACCTGTGCCCGACCCCCACTTTGTCACCCAGCCCAGAGCATTGAGTGCCATGTCCGGTTGTTCCTTGGATACCTCCAGGGATGGGGACTCCACCACTTCCCTGGGCAGCCCCTTCCATTGCCTGACCACCTTTTCCCTGAGGAAATTCTTCTTGAGAAGAAATTCTTCCTGCCTGCTTGGGAATGGGTACTGTAGGGGGAAAGAAGGGTTGGTTTTACTGTGGCTGGCACTGTGATCCAGAAAAGGAAAAGCCAAGCTCAGGGCACAATCTTTTTACAGGAAGAAGGGAACTCTGTTTTCCCAACCTATGAGTGCATCATGGCTGTCTCCCTGTCACCAAGGAAGCCCAAAGTAGTTTTCAAACACAAGCTGTCACCCCCATCAATCACCTGCTGGAATTTTATAACCTATGGAACTCCTTCCAAAGCTCCCCTGGCTTTCCCTGGGCTGTTTTTCCCACCCAAGTAGGGAAATAAAAATGCCTGCCCCCTCCAAGGGTGGAAAAACACATCCCAGTGCAGGTGTCACCAAAACTGCAGGAAAACCAAAAAACTCTCCAGCAACATTTTTAGTGTTAGAGAATCAAGGCATTACTTTATTCTGGCCAGGATGTGGGTTGTGCAGAGAAAATAATGCCTTGATCCTTTAACACAGGGACACAGCCACACAGGACTGGGTGGCTTCCTCCCCGGGCCTACTCTGGCCATCCTTGCCCTGCTGGCCCAGCACTGCTTCCTGCCCAGCTGGAAGCTCCCTGTACCTGGAATACAGGAGCACTAAGCACGCTCACACTTCCGATGTGTCTGGCTTTATCACGGCTCTAATTGGCATCAGCGCTGTAATCTCAGCCTCCAGCTGTTTGTGTGTCTGGGGAAGAGGAGAAAGCATTTCAGGGAATTAATGTGAATTAGAAGAACGATGTGCACTGTGTCCTGGCTGGCAGGGCCAGCTGTCCCAGGTGTGCTGTCCCAGCAGCGAGCACAACAGCTCCTGACACAGCTGCTCCCTCTCTGTCTTTGTCAGGGACCTGAAGGGGCACCCTTTCTAGTAAACAGGAACAGGCTTTGTCTAGATGAGCATGGAGGGAGATGCACTTACAGGTGCTTACTGCTCCCAGTCACGCCTTTCCTTGCCTTTCCTGCCTGTGTTGTCTTCCAATTCTCCCCCAACAAATGGCTCCAATAAGCTCAGTGATGTTTTAAACCCACTGGGAGCTCTTGAGTTATATTATTTTGATTTGTCCTGTGCCATAAGCCCTTGTATCTCATCGGGTCACCCTTGTGTGAGATCAATTATGTGATTAAGCTGAAACCAGGCATCCATGAAAACATCTAGTTTTGACTCCAAGCAAACAGAGATGGAAAATGCAGCCATTTTCTCCATAGTTTCACCCCCACAGCTAACCACAAGCATTCGTTTTTACATCTTACATGGATTTATCATAACTTAACAGAATGGTAAATGTCAAAAGATCCATTCAGCATGTAAACAGATCCCTGCAGCTTCTTGGGGGACTGGGAGAGCTTAGAAAGCCCAGAAATCTGTGCCATCCTCTTCCCTATCTTGCAGAAGCACACTTGAGAGTGGGGGATGCTGCCTCTGCCTCTTTTCTAAGAAATGCATTACAGGAGATTGGAAAGCAGGATGGCTTTGTTACCGATGAGTGTCTCACAGAGAAGTGCCCTGCTGAATATGGCAAACAAAAGGAACACGATTGGCCTTGAAAGCTCTTTGTTTTCCTCCCTTTGAAGCTGAAGGCAGCTGAGAGAGCTGGTGCCATCAGGGCACTATTCATCAAATGAGTTTGGCACCTCTGTCCTGAAACTTCGGCAGCCACATTGTTCCCCTTTTCTATTTAAATTTGTAGTGCCTCAGATGAGAAAAATTATGGTGATAAAAGTTCCATCTCCTTGTGGAGACTCTGACAGATGTCTCACTTCACAAAATTCCTGATCCTTTGAACTGGCTGGGAATCAAATCCTCCATTAACTTATCCTGGGGGAGTCTTTGCAGGACTCCTCCTGGCTCCTTGGCAGAGGACCAGCTTCCTTTGGTTGGGGACCAGCTCCACCACAGCCATAAGCCACACTGCTTATCTTCCTGAGTTTCTTCCCCAAACACTCCAAAACACTCTGAAAAGGCAGATCTCCCACTGGTTTCTTGCTTTGGGTGGTTTTCTGGTGCTGCCCTTTTCCTAACACAAGGAGCAAATGTGGTGCTTCCACAGCTTCTGTCACAGCGGGATGGGGAGCAAAGACACTGCGGGCTGTGCCTCCAAACAAAAAAGGGTTGTTCCAAAACACCAACCACATCAGACCCTCTCCAAAGGTACTCTAAGCATTCCCAGTCCATCACTCTGGCATAACTTCTCCTGCTTTCCATGAGGGTGACCCATGACTCTGTCCTTTGTCATCTGTTTCTTGTGCAGTGACATGACATGACTTCTTTGGATATGCTTTCCTTCTCCTCTGCTAGGAGGGCAGTTCCTCTTATCCAAGAAAGGAATTGCATTTAATGTCCTAGTTAGTGGTTTGCATGGCTACTCACTTCTGGAAGTCAAAAGCATTATTTCACATTCGTTTAATCCACTCCAGGATTAAACTAGTTTAGGATTAAGGCCCTGTTAGTCTGGAATATGAGCTTCCACACTGAGAATTAAGAGTCACTCAGCACTAACCCACAGGGAAAATTGAGATAATGAATGTAAATTAACTGTTAAAGGGGATTAGAGGAATGGCACTAATTCCTGTGGGAAGGCAGGAGGACAGCTCTCTTGGCCGCTCAGGTGGTTTAAACATAAATAAATTAAGAGTATTCTGTCCACACAGTTTCATTAATGCACTTTAGGGCCTCCTTTTACTACTTTGAGTTGATTTCTCAGAATAAAAAGGGCGCTAGTGAAAGTCGTTCTGCTGTCCCAGCCCCTCACTGAGTGAGGGCTGTGTCAGGAGTCAGACATTGGGGATCAAACCCAGAGAGGAAAAGCTGTGACCAGATGATGGAAACCATCTTCTTTGTCTGAACTTCCAGCAGATGAGGTATCACCAAGCTCTGAACCTGGCAGATGTGAAACCATGCTTTTATCCTCCTGAATCCAACACAGATCATTCCCAAAAGGAATGTAGAGATACAGGTATGTGAGTACCTACTCCAAAGCAGGTGCCAGACAGATCTAGAGCAAGATCTGGTCCCACTCAGGCCAGGTGGAATTGTCTCTCCTGCCTTTGCTCACTAGAAGTGGGAGATGACTGGAAAAACAAATCCATGGGTATTGGGATCAACATGAGGATGGGCAACCTTCACTGGCATGGGAGAGAAAGGTGGTACAGCTCTGTAGTTATTAAAGACATGGCATTCTTGCTGCCTTTAGAAAAGACCTGGAAGCCCCACCTCTGGAGGCAGAATTTAGCCAACCAGACTGTTGTCCAAGTGCTTAAACCAAGGGAATTTTCTCTTACTCATGCACGAAATTGCAGAGCCACAGCAGCTGGGCAAAACAGACTGTGTGGATCAGCTGCTGTTAGTCCAGTCCAAGGGAAGGACAGTGCTTGGATCTGTGTCCCATAGCTGACACCAGGGCTGTGAGCTTCCCAAGCTGCACATGCTGAGGGGTAACCATGACCCTTCCCTAAAAAGAGTAAGGGAACTTGGGGCAGCAAGGGAAGGGCTTGGAGAGAGGATTTCTCCCACAAGTCTCAATAGTTTGGATGAAACTCTGATAGCTGCAGCCTATAAAGAGATCTTAGAAGCAATTTGTCTCATAAAAAGCTTCCAATAATGTATTTTTTCCTTCCATGCAGTATAAATGTCCCTTTACTGTTATGCCTTCTTTTCCCACTGCCTTCCACAAACACTAGGCTGACCTGAATGCTTACCTGGCATTCACATCTGGGCTGAGGTTTGGTGGCACAGCTGCAGAGTTGCCTACAGTGTCTATATCAGCTCCCACATCTCCCAAGTCATCTGGGCCAGAAATGGGAGGTCACACCTCCCTGTGCTTGCTGATCCTGCAGGTGCATAGGTACCCCTCAAACAGCATTTTTCTCTCATTTTCTGCAGCAAGACACCCCAGCCCTCATGTTCAGCTTATGACCTGCCACCCCATCTTTGCTTCCACCCTTGCTTCCTATCTGGTATCATCCTGTATCCTACATTTCTGCAGTTGGTTATTCCTGCCCACGCATGGGTAAGGTGCAAAATGAATTTTGAAGTTCATCCTGCTTGCCAACTTATCAAGAGGACTTTGAATCCCTGCTCTGTGCTCCGAGATGCTCGCAGCATCCTGTCTTGGCAGTATCTTCAAATTTCATTATGGACTGTCTGGATCTTCACTCGGTTTAATTACAAACCCCTAAACATAACCAGATTCTACACACGCATCGGAATACAATTTCCCAGTTATTCACCAGATCTGTACTAAATCCAACTCTTTCCTCTAACATTGCTTAAGAGAACAACCCCATGAGAGAACACAGCAAGACCATGTGAGAACACAGCAAGACCTCTGCCGCGCTCGGGACACCGGGACACCGAGAGCCGGGACACCGGGAGCCTGCCCCCCCCGCCACCCCTTAAGCCTCTTGGTGACCCAGTTGTCCCCGCGGGGCCGGAGCCGGGGCCGGGCGNGGCATCCTCCTCATCCTCCTCATCGTCGGCGGCAACGGGCTCGTCTGTCTGAGCGTCTGCACGGAGCGGGCGCTCAAGACCACCACCAACTACTTCATCGTCAGCCTCGCCGTGGCCGATCTGCTGCTCGCCCTCCTCGTCCTGCCCCTCTACGTCTACTCCGAGGTGAGACAGCCCGGGGACATCGGGGGACCGCGGGCTGGGGCTTGTGTGCCCGCCGAGCCTGCAGGTTAGGAGGCGGCGGGGGGGCAAGAGACCAAGTACCGAAGGTCACAGCCGCTCTCCGGGTTTGCTCCCCACCGGCTCGGTAGTGTCCCCCCCCTAGGACAGCCCTGTCCCCCGGGATGTGGCGGTGAGACCCTGGCTTTTACCTGCGAGCGTCACGGCATCGCACAGCGCTGCGGGACCGCGGGCGGCGAGGAGCGGAGCCGGCTCCGTGCGAGTTCCTGGGATCCCCGACCGAACCTCGCCGAGTGGAGGGGAAGCGGGGTGGCAGCCCCTTGGCTTGCACGCTGTCCGGGTTGCCGTCAGCAAATGGATAGGAAGAGAGAGGTGCTGTGCTCAGTTCGGCTTAAAGTGAGCAGATCTTGGTGATAAAGGGAGATCTTTAGCATCTTTAGCCAGGAAACAACTTTCCACGTTGGCTGAGGAGAAGATGGTCTTCTCCAGGAGCTGGGTGGGATTTGGTCACCCTGCACTGAGGTGGCTTTGGCTGGCAGGTTGTTGGCTGGGACAGGCCTGACCCAGCATGGGATGGCGGGGATGGAGAGCCAGCTCAGAGACATGGGGCAGAGCTGCTCTTCACTCCCAAAACCTGTTCACCCCCAAGACTGGGACAGCTGAGGGAAAGAACAACATGCACTCCTGATGTTGAGTGGTTCTCTCTGTAACATTTACTGCCAGGGATGAATAAACCCTTGTGCTTGCAGGGGGATGTTTTAGAACCTGTTAGTACCAGCTGGTGACTCTTCCCTGCTCAAGAGGATGAAAGCATCCTCTGGGCCAAATAACAGGTTTTTCTACCCATCCTGGTGGTAGCTGGTAGTGTGGATCTTCTTCCCAGCTGTGGAAGAGCATCTCCCCTCTTGTCCTCTCTTGCAAGCCATGCTGCCCCATGGCTCAGCAGGCCCTGACTGCGCAGGCCTGTACTCCCCTAAGCAAGGCAGGTTGCAGATTAGAGCTTAGAATGGTCTCTACCTCATCCTAGGATTTTGCAGGACATTGTGACCTCTCTGGAGACAGGTATTGTGGAACAGCAGGTTCATCTGAGGACCCATGAGAAGAACCAGTGAAGAACTGGAGCATTAGGTCTCCTGTTTTTCCACTGTGCTCTTGGTTTTGCTGGATTTGCTTTTCCCTCATTACCTCCATTTTGCTGTTTAGAAAGGCACATTCTTCATCATTCTTCTCAGTTACTTTTTGCTAATTGGGATCTCCTTCCTTCCTTCCTTCCTTCCTTCCTTCCTTCCTTCCTTCCTTCCTTCCTTCCTTCTCTCGATGCCTTCAGTTCCCAGGTCTCTCTATGGTTAGTCACCAACACCAGAGTGGTTTCCTTTTGCCTGCAGGTGGAAGTTTTGCTGGAATATATAAAACACAGGTTAATGCATTCTGGGGAACCTCTGAAAATGCTTCCAGTGGGGCAGGAGTATTGTGGGGCTTTCCTTGAATACCATAGACATTCTACAAGTTCTGGATTCTCTGGTAATGGGTGTCCATACCTGTATGAGCTTTAAAAACTGGGGCTGTCCAGCTTGTGGTGACACTTGGTATGTTCACTTCCATGGCTGTTCGTAAATGTTTGTTTTGTGAAGGAATTCTTCCATGTCTCTGCTCCCAGGATATTAAACACAGGGAATGAAGGTGCTGTATGACAGAGACCTTTCTCTCCTATCCTCTGCAGCTCCTGCAGCCAGGCAAGCATTCAGAAGCACAAAACAGCACAGGCACCACTCCTGGTTCTTGGAGTATATGCATGGAGCAGGTGTGGGAAGTGCTGAACAGGTACAGAGAGAGAAAGAGAGCACTGTGCAGCAGTCACAGCCCCCTCAAGCAGGCAGTGGGGCTCTGATGTGTAGAGGAACTCCAGCTCCAGTGTTGCAGCAGTTCCCATTCCATGCCTGGATGCTTCTCTGTGGGTTCAGAGCCTGCAGGTGCCTATGCTCATTTTAATCGTCTCCTGTATGCTGGTGTAGGGTTTCCAGCTCATTTTGTTCTGAAATAAGATAAGGGAGAATAACTACTGAATCCATGCCAGAGGACAGATTTTTTTGTGGTTTCTTTTCATTTTTTTTTTCCTTGGAGGCAAAGCTCAGAATTAGATGTTGGGATGCAATATGCAGGGTGTAGTGATTGCTCTTTAAAACTAACTTGGTTTCAGCTTGCACTCTGTACCAAACATGGTAGCCACTGAAAATATGGACAGTCCTGAATGTTCACCTCAACCTTCATTCTTGGTGTGGGGGTTTTGTTTTGTTGTTTTAAACTTTAGTACAACTCCTGACACGGTAAAGGTGGACTCTGAAGGCCTATTGGAAAACTCAAAAAACAGCTGAGGCGGTGGATTTTTGCTTTTTTGGCAGGAACAGGGCAATAAATGGAGTATTTTTTCATTCAGCAAAAACTTGCTCACCTTGTGCTGTTTTCCTGTGAGGTGGTATCTTGTGTTCCAGTTTTGGAAACATTCCTCCAAGTCAAGGCTTTAGAATACAGCAGCAGGGACTTAACTTTTGAGGTGACATCTGACATCTTCACAGACAACAGACTGACATCTTCACAGACAACAGATCTCCTCCAAGCCCCAGTGGGGAAGGGACTCCTTCCTGTGGGATGTGGATAATCCTTTGCTGCCACTGGAGCACAGTGGGAGAGTCCTTGATCTTGGCTTTTATTTCTGGTTGTTAAGAAAGCTCATCTCAGACGCTGGCAGCAATTATGGACACACATTCTTTTTCCACTGGATTCATCCAAATATGGAACAAAGACATGTTCCAGTGTTTTCCAGTTGTAATTACCACACAGCTGCCTGCCCTGGTGGGCAGAAGCATTTAGCTTCCTGCTTGTTTGGGAATCTCAGGTCTTAGCATTATGATGGGGAGAGGTAATGGTAACTTCCATGAGGAAGTTGCACTGTTCTTCTGCCAGCCTTGGCTTTCTGATGAGTGTGTCGAGTGCTTTCCAGCAATCAATCCAGTGCCAGAAAGGCAGGGATGATTGGAAGCAAGGGGGGAAGAGATGGCCTGGTGCACTCCCAGGCATTAACTGTTATTTCTGAGGAGCAGAGTTCTGCTTTCACATGAAGAGAGGTCAGGAGAAGATCCCAGAGAGTGCCTGGAGCATTGGTAGCACTGAAACAGGGGTTACCTGAGGAAGCAGAGCTATGGTGCTGTGGAATTAATGCAGGATATCACTTGGTTCTGGGTAGCTTTGGGAGGGAGCTGCATGGCTCCAAAGGCTTGCCTTGCATGTAACTACTTCCTCTTCCCAGAGACTGTGACAATGGCAGGAGTCCCAAAGACTCTGGGATACTTGCAGGAGTTTCTACAGTCCTCATTAAGTGGCAGGCACCAGGACAAGCTCCACACGTGGACTGTGATGGGGAGCACACCTGTACCTGTACCTGCTGCTCCTGTGATCAGCTCTCTGCTAATCCCTGCCCAGCAGCAGAGCTGTGGAACAGGCCTGAGCCAGGAAGCTGCTGGCAGGAGCTGAGGGTGTTGGTTATGTAAACATCTTTGCCACTAAGACCTGTGTAAGTGATTATGGAAAAGAGGAAACAGTTTGAGCAGCTTTGCGTGTTTACCTGGCTCCTCCTCTAGGTCAGGGAAGATGAATGTTCCCAACAGGCATGACGATGGAGCAGCCAGTAAAAACCACAAGATCTATCTTCTTATCTTGGTGAAGGTGATGGGTTCTGCCTAAAACTTTCAGGGTGTCATTAGTTTGGTATCAAAACATCTATTTTCTTGCAGTACTTTCTGTGTGCCTGTGATGCAGCTCCTCTAATGAGAGGTCACACCTCTACCCTCTCCAAATTTCCCCTGGTTCTCTGTGAATGCATATCAGCTTGTTTGCAGCAGGATTTGGGATTAGTCTTTCCTCGAATTTAAAGTTTTAGTGGAAATAGATGTTATTTTGGGCCTGGCTGGTGTCTGAGCCATACAAAGTACCAGTGCTTAGGGTTTTTTTTTTCAGATATCAGTAATTGGGGAGAGGTGTCTTGGAATTCTTGGCCCTCATAATGTCTCAGGTGGATGATCAGTCTTGCTCATGATCTCTGAAAAACAGTGACCTCAATGACTTAAGTTAATAAACAACATCAGAGCAGACACGAGGCACCTCTGTCTTACGTCCCACTCCCTCTTGTCCTCTCCTCTTGCAGGCTGCATTGTGTACTCTGGGGACTGTGACAGTTGTCACAACCCGTGACAAAAAGCCCCAAGTCATCTTCTGGTGGATACGGGGACAATTCTTTGGCTCTGATGCTGGACTTTGCCCAGTGGCAAGGACTATTCTTCTTCCAACTTGTGTCACAGCCTTCTCACTCCAGGCCGTATCTTTGAGCCACGGCTGCACTGAGACAGATGCTTGTTCAAAGTCCAGCTGGGCATTTCCTAATTCCCTTTCAGGCTCCTGCTGTTCCCTGCATGTGGCAGGACTGAGACAAGAGCTGGTATGAAAGGAAGTAGGACTAAAATCTTTGGCTCTGTCCTGGCTCCTGCCCTCAGGAGCTCTTCTGGCATCAGGCTGGTTGAGAAGGCAGAGTTTTCCTTACAAATCAGCTGTGCTTAGGAATAAAGACACCAGAATGGGCTGACTAGCAAGGCAGCTGCAAGGGGTGTTTGAGAAGTCAAGTCTGTATCTTGCCATCCTCCACCCTATAAAAACTTCCGAATTGTATTCTGGAAAAGTGAAAAACCCAAAGAGCCGCTGAAGGTGCAGTTGCTCTGGAGCACTTCTTAAAGGAAGCTTGAGCTGTTTGTGATCCCTAAATCTTTACACTGTTAGCCTTGATGGGCTAATCTGCTGCAGCCTCCTGGAATTGGGTACTCCTTAATCACATGGCCCAGCAAAGCCTCTTATCCAAAGTTACTCTCCCATCAGAGGGGTCCTTGGCACGTTTTGACAAGGTGGGCAGGTGACAAACACCATGGAATGGGAAGTTCTCTCCTAGCACCTTCCCCAGAGCCAGTGTCTTGGGGGTTGGTAGGGAAAGGGAAGGGTTTATAGCATTTTCCAACTTTAATCTCACATGATGAAAGGTGCTGCCGCCCGAGAGCCCTTGTCCTTTTCAGAACCAATTAGTTCCCCCAAATCACAAACAAGTTTGGAAAACTGTAGCCCAAAATCAAATTTTATCTCTCATAAGCTGAACTGAACCTGTCAAGATCCCAGTGAGCTTGGCAGAAATTTGGTAATTGATGATTCAGGTCCCAAATTCAGTTTGGAGTGGCTGCATTGTGCTAGAGAAGAGGCTGAATGAAGCCCTCAGGTCTGACTCCAGAGCTCCCCTGGAGGTATCTCAAGGAGATGCTGTACAAAAATAGCAAAACAGTTTCTTCAGAGACTCCTTTGGCTTTATAGCTCCTCTAATCATAATCCTGTGCTTGACATCATTACTGGCTGATATTAATCCCTGCAGAGCTGCCTGCCCTGTTGCTAGCAGGGGCTGGGGTTCAGCACCTTCTGGGCGTTCTGTGGAGCGTGTTCCCCACGTGGCTCCACTCTGTGCTGGGATGAATGAAAGCAGAACCTGTTGTTTAGCACCAGTGCAGGAACAAATCCATACTTGCTTCCTGAAACCTGCAACATTAAAGGGCAGCAACGTTAGACTCTATGAGCACTGGCTGGCTATTGCTATAGAGAAAAAAGTCCCGGGGATTTATATATATCTATAAAAATAATTTTTATGCAGCACATTTTCTATAGATAAAAATTATCTATATTATCTATCTATAGAAAATGAAATACATTACATGTAGCAATATATATACTATAGTAATATTTATCATATATATTTTAATAAAAGAGTACAGATAGTGTTCGGTATTTTGCAATATCAAAATACAGTGTTTGAGTCAGAGGTGACAAGGGGCCATTGCTACTGAACACTTTTTTTCAAGCTAAAATCATACTTATTTGTACATTTTATTGGATTTTTAACTGAACCTCTCTCTGCAGAGGGACCCAAAGGATAGTGGAATTTTCCTCACAGTCTCAAACTCAGAGGAAGAATTTCTTGCTCCCCTTGTGGTGACAGCCTACTGAGCTTCCTGGTTTAGCTGTGCAGGTGCAACCAAACTGATAGGTCTCTACCTGTGCTCAAGAAGCTCATGGGAATAATGGCACAGGAATGGGATTGAGGTGATCTATTTCTGTATCAGCCTAAAAAGTGCTTTAATGTTAAAAGAGCAAGCTGGGTTTGTACCTAGGTGAGACAAACACTCGACTGGAACAAAGTGCTGCAAGTAGTTTCTGGCTGTACCAGCATCAGCCATTGCTATCCTTCTGTCTGTCCTGCTGCCTGTCCTGTGCTATGGGCTGTGCAGAGCCTGTGCTGCTGGCTGAGACACGACTGAGCTGAAAATCACCAAGGATGACAGAGTAAATGCTTCCAGGTGGTTCAGAGCACTGACACTGTCCCTGCTGCTCTGCCTTGGCGCCTGTGACCATGGGGAGAGAATCAGAGGTTGTCACTCACTGCCTGGACCTGGTCTCCAGATGCTGGACTTGTGCTTAGCCTGCCAAGATGGAACAGTTGTGTAACAGAGGGAAACCATTCACATTGTCTGCACACAGGGGGTTGGAGTGGTTGAGACACAGAAGTGGAAGAGGAGCTTTGTGCTCTGTCTCTTGCTTGCTTGGGGACTGAGCTCAGGATGCTGTGCAGCCAACACTACCTTGTTGGGGAGATCTTAGGGTCCTGAATTGGGGGGTTTGAGGAGTTTGGGGGTACCTGCCCTCACCCAAGGCAGTGCAATGTCCTGTGTCCATTTCTCTGCCCAGCATGACTCACTTGGCTGTAGTGATGGTCTGAGGGCTCAGTTCTCCATACAGGCCAGAACCACAAGCCCTAAGCAGGCTGTGGGCTCTCTATGGGGCTGATTCCCATGTACTGCTGCTGCACTGGGAGCATTGTGCCATGGGAGGAGCACTCAGCTTTGGGCTGCTCGTTTGGAGGAAACATGAGTGGCTGAGGCACCGAGGCATAGCTGTGTTCCTGTCATTTTAAAGGACACAGCATCTGCTGACCCCAGGGATCTTTTCAGTTCCAGGGAGGAGTGTGGTCCCTCAGCACAGTGCTGTGTGATGCCCTGATGACCATGGATGTGATGCTGTGCACGGCCTCCATCTTCAACCTGTGTGCTATCAGCGTGGATCGGTGAGTGGCTTCCTGCTCTGGCTGTGCCTGGGCAGCACACTGGTTCCTCGGGCCCTTGCCAGTGTCGAGGCAGGGAGGATTCTGCCCTCCCCTAAGGAGGAGAGTTCTGCCCTAATGTCCTCCACCACCAGGTTTGTGTCCCATCGGTGGTGGCCAAGCTGAAAGCTTCTGTGATGAGCCAGAGCTGTCCCTTGGCTGTTCTGGTGGTAGCTGTTAGTTAATAAATGGGGGGACAGTGACAGGGACCTTGGGGCCCCTCAGTTACACTACCAGTGGTGCCACTGCCACACCAGGACTGACTCACCCAGGGCTGTGTTGGCAGGTTCATCGCTGTTCAAATCCCACTCAACTACAACCGGCGACAGATCGACCTGCGGCAGCTGATCCTTATATCCACCACCTGGATATTCGCCTTCGCTGTGGCATCCCCGGTCATATTTGGCCTCAACAATGTCCCAGGCCGGGACCCCAGCTTGTGCCAACTGGAGGATGACAACTACATCGTGTATTCCTCCATCTGCTCCTTCTTCATCCCATGCCCTGTCATGCTGGTGCTGTACTGCGGCATGTTCCAAGGACTCAAGCGCTGGGAAGAAGCCCGGAAGGCCAAGCTGAGAGGCTGCATCTATGGAGCCAACAGGAAGCTGTATCACCCCCCAACCTTGATGGAGAGAGAGCAGACCCGGCTGGGGCTGCTGGAGTGCAGCCCCTACGCCCGTGCCGGCCTCCCTGGGGAGTGTGGGATGAACAGTGGGATTCAGACTGTGTCCTACCCACACCTCAGGTATCCGCACCCAGGGCACGGGCGCAAGCGGGCCAAGATCAACGGCCGGGAGCGCAAGGCCATGCGGGTGCTGCCGGTCGTTGTCGGTGAGTGGCTGTCAGGGGTGGCTGGGGAGGGTGGGAAAGGTGCCACCTTCTCCTCCCACAGTGCTCAGACTGGCAGGACCCGGGTGAATCCAGAGCAGCGCCAAAATCCACCACCCTTGGGAAAAACACGTGCAGTGTTTATAACCCAACCTCACTTCAAGGCTAACCTGTGACTCCCAATACCTTACATTTAAAGCCAAAGTGAGACTAACTTAAGACTTTTCATCAATGTTTAGGACAGGAAAAACATCCCAATTTTTTGCCTGGGCATAAGCCCAGCTCCAAATGTCAGAACAACTGCTGCCTTTTCCCTGAGTGCCTGAGCTGTGTCTATCTTTTTTGGCTCAGGCTCTGTTAAATTAAATCCTTTTGAACATTCACTTCACCTTCTCTCTTTATTGTCCTTCTGGCAGGTGCTTTCCTCTTCTGCTGGACACCTTTTTTTGTGGTGCACATTACCAGGGCTCTCTGCAAGTCCTGCTCCATCCCCCCTCAAGTCACCAGCACTGTCACTTGGCTGGGCTATGTCAACAGTGCTCTCAACCCCATCATTTACACCGTATTCAACGCCGAGTTCAGGAACTTCTTCCGCAAAGTCTTGCACCTCTTCTGCTGAGCCCTCCACGCAGGAGGAACCACTGGGTCATTTTTTGTATAGTTCATTAAAGATCTATTTCTGCCTCTGGTCTGCTGTCTTTGTTGGGGATGAGGGGAGGATGAGGAGAGTTGCCAGCTGAGGGAAGGGGCTCCCAGGTCCTTGTAGTAAGGTGTTACAGGTCAGGGCCAGTGGATGCAGTCTGAATCCTCTTCCCACCGGAAACTGCCAAGTGTAGCCACTTCTTTAACACTTGCTGCTTGATGTAAGCAGGGAAAATAATAGTAATTTCTAATCTTCTGGCTTCTGGGGTGGTATTAACAGGGCTGTGAGGTGACACGGACACAAATCTGGTGGAAAAAGGGCTGTTAAGCTCAATTCCCAGATGTCCACACGCCAGACAAGGGTACCAAGCTCATTTCCAGATGTCCATATGCTAAGTGAGAGTGAATCTGCCTATGCAACCTCCTTTCCCCTTATCCATGACAATTTTAAACCCAAAACCTGATTTCACTCATGTTTAACAAGGATCTTACAAAGGCACCATAATGTTATTGCTAGTGCTCCAGAATTTCCTGTGAAGTCACATGATTTCTGCCAGGAACCATTTCCAGCCTCAGGAAAAAATCCTTCATACCTTTAGATGAACCTGCATGCAGTGACAGCCACAGCAGCCAGTGGGACAGGTGATGCTCGTCGCTGGGGCTCGGAGGGGAAAAAAGGAATATTGCAGAAAATTACAGTCTTCCAAGTAATGATTTTGTACAGGATTGCTGCTTTCCAGGAGGGAATTTGCTTGGAAGCAGAACGGAAAAGGGACGTCTTGAGTGCTCCTTTGACAAAAAATAGCAAGTGCTCAATTTCTCATCAGCAAACAGGCTCAATTCCCACATGATTACATTTTGCATTTTTTAGCTGGTGCTCACTGGGTTGGGGCACAGCTGTCCCAGGTACCAGGGCACTGTGGGATTTCCAGAGGTGCCATTTCGGAGCTGTCCTTGCTGCATCCGCATACAGGATGCAAGAAACCCAGCAAATGAGCTGTGTTACTCTAGTCTTAATTAAGACTGTCTTCTCAATTAACTAGTTGTCTCCAAGTTCTAGACAACAGGCAATCAGCATTTAACTGTGAGCAGAAACCATTCCCAACTCTCAAGTACTACTTTGGGAAGCAGGAATGAGCATTTTGCAATGGGAATAGGAGAAGTTGCCTGTTTTTTCCTTCTCAGGAGTATCACAGATAATTTCTGTTCCCATCCTGCCTCAGTTCCTGCTTGCCTTTCGTTGGAAGCATGGTTCCGTCTGGAAGAGCTGCACGCTGTGGCCACCAGCTCCTCACCCTTCATGGCACTGCAGTGCTGCCCCCCGGGCCTGCTCAGCTCTGCATTAGGAGGAATAACTTTCCCAGGAAATGGCCAGGAAATAACACTCACCACCTGCCACCGACTGTGGGAGCCCTGTCACCTCCCTCCATGGGAGACTTGTGACTGATGCCCCTTGGGAGCTGGTGCAGCTGGCAAACCCATAGAGGGCTCTCTCATCAGAGAGAGATGGAAAACCATCTCCTACTGCCTTGGAACACATGGAATGCAATCTAACAGACCTTTAAGATGCACAGGGGAAGAAGTAAAATTTGTCAGAAACCTCTAGTCTTTCCCATGGAGTTCACCTTTGAGTCTTTTCTACAGCATTTTTCTCTTTTTTTAAATTCTTTCCTGTAACTCAGGATAGGATTTTCTCTGTTTGACAGCGTGTGATGTTGGGTTGGGTCACTCTGTGGTTCAGGTGACCCTGCCTGTAGCAGGTGCTGAACAATCATCCTCATCCACCATCACCAAACTGGAGCAAACAGGACAAGTGACCCCTCAGAGAGAGGCTGTGACCCCTCAACCAGAGCAAACAATAGTGACCCTTCATGGGGGCTGTGACCCCTAATGGGGGCTATGCCTGGATCTAAAAACAATCCCAACCAAACAACCAGAGGCTTGTGTGCCTGTCAAGACTCCTCTGAAGTCTCCAGCCACAAATAAAGGTTTAACTTAATTAACAAACAAAGGATTAACTTAATTTTTAATGTAGTAGATTAATAATTAAATTATTTTGTTGCAGTGAATAAAGCAAGTAACTCCCTAATGGTCAGCACATCTCTAATTAGCAGTTCCCACAGGGAAGGGACAGGACAGCCCCATATCCACGTGTGCTCACCTTGGGCTTGATCCCATCTGATTCTGGCCAGCTGGATGCTATGAGTGACATTCCAGGCACGCCGTGGAATGAAGCTCTGCTTCCCTGTGAAGAAAACATCTCCCAGGTAGACAGGGAGTACAGACACACAGGTACCTGTTGGTGCACTCACCTGTGCAGTTACCTGTACTGCAAAGGGCTGCCCTGGGAATTAAGGGGAATAACCGGGCACATTTGTGCTTCCATCGCATTTTATTTAACAACATGTTATTTTTCAACTATATTTAAATGGAGAAGCTCCAATGTGTTCCAGATTTGCCCAGCACAGAGGGAACACGGGAAAACAAAAATCCTTTCAATGCCAAACTAAGAACTTGTACTTTGTCAAGGCAATTAAGTAAACCAAACAAAGATTCGTTTCTCTTCTCTAATGAGAGATAGGGAGGCCC
Organism: Hippolais icterina; assembly: GCA_013400075.1. NCBI lineage: Eukaryota > Metazoa > Chordata > Aves > Passeriformes > Sylviidae > Hippolais > Hippolais icterina. The sequence continues at coordinate 71,985 of VWYN01004415.1, read as the reverse complement.
CAGTAGGAGGAAGCACTGGCAGATCTCCTTGCAGCACCTGCTTTAGATCCATCTCAAGAGAGATGAGGAGACTGCTGTAATCCACATGGTGGAGGATCCAGTCAGGCAAAGGGAAAGCCTACCAAAGCCACTCGGGGCTGGGACGGAAGGGAGAGGGTTCCAGATGAGGTTTTCACAGTCTCTGTATTATCCAAAGCTTTGGAAGGGGATTTGGAATAGACCAAGGCTGTCACAGTATCAAAAAGTCCATGAAAAACGAGTCTGCTAGTGAGGAGAGTGCTGTTGGCACAGGACAGACCGTTCCCGCCGATCGCTGATCCAGCTGGCCCCATGTGTCCATGAACGGCTGCGGAGATAGGGCGCTCACACGGTGACCTTCTCCATGACATTGTCCGGGACGTGCACCTCACCCCCCTGCACCGTCACCGTGGTTGACTCGCCACAGATGTGCTGGTGGTCCTTCCAGTCCTGCCAGGGGACAGCAGAGGGAAAGGCTGTGAGCAGAACAGGCCCTTGGAGAAGGGCCCTCACTGTGTGAGAAGCACTCTCTCCACAGACCAGACCAATGATGGGGGGCAAAGGAGCCATGCATTGGATCAAGAGGCGGAATTGGATTAAGCAGAATGCTGCCATCTCCACACAAACCACAATCCAGAATATCAGTGTCAGTCAGGTGGAAAATTTACTAAAACTGAGTCAGAAGCTTGACTTAAAGCCTCTCCTACAAGGCAGTTTTTGACACTGAGTGCTCCTGAGGGACAGCACTGTGCCAGAATCTCAGCTCAGCTACGACAGGAACAGACTCCTCATGGAACTGACTGAATTTAGCACAGCTGGCTCAGCCTGAACCTGGCCACCCAGCAGAGCTGTAACCGGCTAAACTGAACCATCCTCTCCAAGCAGGGGCCAAGGCCACACCTGTTCCCACCTCCCAAGTGCACAATTGTCCTACTGTATCACCTGCTGCATCACAAATAATGGAAAGAACTATGTCCTCAGTGCCATGGCAGGAGCAGCAGGGAAGGAAGGAAGGAAGCAGAAGGAAGGGGCTGTGAAAGTGCTCCCAGCTCCCCACAGTTCCCAGTGAGGTGGCCATGCTTCATTTCTAGTGTTACTTGGATTTTTTGGACACCTTTGTGAAGGTGTGTGCAAACCTGGGGACCTCCTCTACCCTTCTAACCCTGTCCTGACTTGGCAGACCTCACTACAGCCTTGCTGGTGATCCCACTGGGAGGGTGGGTTTGGAGTGCCTGACCCACACAAGGTTCTGCTCTGACTGCCTGGCTGTGCTGCCCATTCCTCCCTCTGTGCTGACACCCATCAGGTGACAGCCCCAACAGCCTGGCTGTCCCCAGGGTCACAGACCCACTCCAGGGAACTGAATCCCAAGCCACAAACAGGCTGATACCTTCCGCTGGCAGAACGTGGAGCAGTAGTTGACTTTGTGGCATCCTGTGCACTCGTTGGTGGCCTCGCGTCCGCAGTTGACGCAGGATTGCTGGGGGGGGGATGGAGAGGGACATGTCACACAGGGACAAACCAGGGGTGTCACCGAGGTGCAACAGAGGTGCTGTGACCAGCTGGAATGTCAGAGTGGTGGGAAAGCTCCCGTTTCCCAAAACACCCTCAGCACACCAACCCACAACAAACAGGCCCAGTGGCCTCTGTGACCCACCCTCCTTGCTCTTTTAGCAGTGATCACTTTGGAAAATGAAATGCACCTCTGTTTTTCTTTCTGTTGGACAGGAAGCCCTCCAAAACTGTGTGTGGACACTGAGTGGTCATGAAAATCCATCCCCACCACCCCAGGGAAACCTCCCTTCAAGTAGGTCAGGTATCCATCAGTCAGGTAACTACAGGAACCAGGTGTATCCCACCCAGACATGTCAGGCTGTGCACAGGCTGTTGACACACAAGCTCTGAGTTTATCCCAAATTTAAAGGTTTAAAGGCAGACTTCATTGGTGGTTTTGTCTGGTTTATAATCCTGTGTATGTCTAAGAGAAGGTCTGAGGAAGGGCAACAGACTAAGAATACGGATGGGATCCTTCAGGTATTTTCCCTTAGTTCTTGAGAGGAAAAAGGGATCTGCTCCTATGGGATGTGTTCCTTGGTCCTTTCCCAGTCATGACTAAGGAGTGCAACAAGAGGGAAACAGAAGGCAAATTAAGAAGGCTCTAACAGGAGCAAGGATTTAAATCTAGAAGCAAGGCAAGATAGGATACATGGGTGAAAAATCACACCTGCTTTTTAAGGGATGTTTTTGTGTCTATCGCTTTCATCTTATCTTGGTGACATCAATTAACATAATCTGTATATTTAAGTGGAAACATCATTGAACTGCCACCAAAATAAGCACTTCACAGAGCATTCCACTTCCAGCTCATTAAACTCGTGACAAATCATTAGCACGTCAGCAGCAGTGACGGGAAGTGTTGCTGGGCTGTGAAAGTATCGTGGGCTCTTCAGTTCCTCCAGGCTCCTTCTCTCTTTGAGCACAACCACCCCAAAAATCAGCGCTCTGATTAACACCCCCTCTCACACCTTTCCATGTACCTGCAGCGTACAGCTGGTGAGACTGAACTGTGTTTGTGCTCCTGATGTGCAGCTGTGGGTTTGGGACACCAAAAATGGCTTAAAGCTTCAATCTGGGACTTGCAAAGCCTGTCCTGAGGGGATGCTTGACTGGGGCTGCTTGTAACCTGTACAGTTACTGAAAATGGTGGAGAATACACGGGGTATGGTTGTACCTGGAGATGTGAAGGAGAACTGAGCAACACAGCTCTAAGGGCTTCAGTCATGGGTCCAGAACTAACTTCCATTCCAAAAGCCATAGGAAATTGTGGCGTTATGAAAACCAGCTCACAGGACAGAAAGGAATCAAGTTCTCTTCCTGTCACAGCTCTGTGACAGCCTTTCACCAGAGCTGCAGCACCACCACTCAGAGGTGAGGGAGACTGATGAACCTGGCCAGGTGACAGTGAAGGAGTACAGAAAACTGGAATGCTTGGGAGAGACACTGCTTGGAGTACTGACCCTACTAGGAAGGGCTCAGATGCCTTGCCAGGAGGCCAGATACAGAGCACACAGGATTCCACAGCAATGACAAAACCTCTGTGTCTTTAAATGGAATGAGACAGAGACCAAAAGTCTCTTCACAACACAGCCTGAGACATCCCCAGCCTACCTTGATGATGATTTCTGTCTTCCCATCCACATCCTCTGTTTGTTGGAATAACTGGCTCTGGTATTGCTGCAAGGAAAACACACCAGACATGTCATTTCCCAGCTGGAGCATGACATGAGGGGTTGGAAGGGGCACTGGGATAGAGGGTCCCCATGCTGAGCTGAGTCTGCCCAGCCCCACAGTGCAGTTGCAAGAGGACAGGGTGGCCCCTCACTCCTCCTTTCTAGGAGAGGGACATTGTCACCTGATGTGCAGACAGGGCAAAGAGCCTGGGAGGAAAGGTGACAAACTGCCAGTTCAGTATAGCATTTCCTCCAAGCCCAGCTCCCCACTTCATCCAGCCACACACTTGCCCTTAAAATGGGACACATGGGAACTGGGAAGTTAGCACAGGAAACACGAGGAAAATGCCAAGGTAACAGGGCCAATTGGCAGATTCTGAGGCCAAATTTTGGGTCAAGTCCAGTGATCTTAATCTACTAAGAGGCAAAGGAGTCTGGAGGGAAGGTACAGCCCAACAAAAAGGATTAGGGGGGAAAAAAAGCCCAAACAAAATTAACACACCTTGGATTTTAGGAGCAGCACTAACCATAATCATTACTCTGCCTTGCAACTGAAGAGTGAGAGGGCTGTAGAACAAGTTGTGACTCCATCACTCCTCTGGAGGTGATGTTCACATCCCACTTGGGCTGCCTGGCAGAATCACTTCAAACCAGCTCAAGCCCAGCCAGGTGCTGCTGTACCTGTTGCAGCAGCAACATGCTCAGCAATGGGGGACAGAAGTCCCAAACCAATGACATCCAAGCCCAATCCCAAATTAATTATGTGGTAACCCTGGCTTGAATGCATTTGGAACAGTTAGAAAGTCCAAAAAAAAGTTGAACCCCTTCCTCCAGGCCAAGCAGGTTCACCCAGGAGTTGACACAACACGTAAGGAGATTAAAGGCATAATTCACAAGTGTATGACCTGAGAGCACAGTATTTATTTTCCTGTGAAACACAACCTTCAAAACCTTGATATTACCACAACAGAAATTAAGTTAAAAAACTCCAGGCAGATGGAGGTGGAGGCAGGGAAACCTCTTGCTGTGGCCTGCCAGGGGTGTGATTTGGTTTTGCCCTATTTGACAAGGCAATTCCAGCCATGCACAAACCATGGAGATGGAAAAGGTGTGAAAAGAGAGAGGAACAAGCCAGACACATTCAGATCCTTTACAGAAACAGCACCACAAAACCCAGAACCTCCAACTCCCAAGAGTATCATTGCTAGTTTGGAGTACACAAGCCACTGTTTGCTATCAAGAGACACATTTCTTAACTGTCCAACCCTTTTTAGATTTATTTCATACTTTCTAGCCCTGAATTGGTTTAATCTTTCTAAAAAAGCATTCAGATGGCCCAGATGTCTGCTGATTTAATTTTCCACCTTGCTTTCAAACAAGCAGGGCTCTGGAAGCATGCCTGCTTTACAGAGGGTTATTCCAATTAAACATTTGTGGGATTTCAACACTGATTCTCTTCAACTTACACAGAAAATCCATTTAACACATTTCCTGAATCTCTTTATTATCCCCCAGAAATTCTGGCACAGAATTTGGTGAGTATGTGTAATACTCCCATCCTAAAGTTTATCTGATATAAACAATGGATTAATGCACACTCAAAAAAATTACATTGCCCAAGCACACCAACACGTCAGTCCTGACTTTAATCTCTTCATTTTGGGCCTGATCTGCAAATGTCAAATATCTATTGCAAGAGACTCCAAGCCTTTGTTACCCCACTCACACTAAATTCCTAAATGTCTTTCCCTTACCAAAAAAATGCAGTAAAGCCAACATGGAGATATTAACCAAGGGATCAGATATTCAGTCACAACGTAATTACTAATGATACTCAGAACTGTTTCTTAACAGCCACGTGAAATTCCACCAGAGCAGTTGTATTTAACTAATCCCACACAAAATGCTGCAATTCAGAAAAACCTTATAAATGTCTCCATAATTCCATTTTTTGCAATACCATGACACATTTTGGAAGTTCATATAAACATAGAGCTGGAGGGCTCATGGTTTGCTTTTCTTTGGGGATACCATTCCCTAGGACTTGTAACACAAATGTAACCTTACTCAGGTTACATCTGATCCTAGCTAGTGATCCTAGCACTTTGCAAACTTACCCAGGAGCTCTCTGGGAAGGAAGTGTTACTTTCATCTGAGGCACAATGAGGCCAAGGACTTACCCAGGGGCATCAAAATGACTTGTGGGAAAGATGGAAACAAAATTTGAAGGAGATTCTCAGTCCTGAAATTTGCCCAACAAACCACGACCCTTGAACAAATTTACAGAAATTAAGAAGTACAATGAGAGCAACTGAGTGCATGTCAGAACTGCCAAAATACTAAATTATGTGCTTAAAAACCTCCCTGCTGGTGAAGCCTTTAGCTCCAGCACTTGGAACAGTTCCTTCAGAAGGGGTAAGGATGTCCCCAGGCCCTGACCCAGGGCTGAGATCATACGAGTAGGGAGGCAGAGTGCAAACCCCTCACATCAGACACACTTCAGGGCTGTGTGAGTCCCACATGCACCGACACTGCCCAGCACAGAGCACAGCTCCTGCTATTTAAAGCTAAGGCAACCTAACTGCTGCTCTATGGGAGCAGCACAGCTCATTTGTGATATTTAATTACTCCAAAGCTCATTAAATAATAAATATAATACTGAAACACACTATAGTGAGTGATGTGTAACATACAAAAAGGCACCTATGTTTGTGTATGCAGTTGGGAACCAGCCTGTTTCTATCAGATCTCTACAATACTGCCCTGTACTAAGTCACTCTTCCAGGAAGAGCTGAGTCTGCAGCTCTGTTATCATCTCATCTGTGGCCTGGCCTCAGTCTGCAGCTCTGACACCACCAGGAAAGGCTCCCCCTGTTTGCTCATCCTCAGAAGTTCTGCCAATGGAACAAAGTGGTGATTGAGCACCAATTTCCTTTCTATTAAACTGGGTGAGAAAAAATCCCCTACCTGAAGGGCAGGAAGACCCCTCTATCTGCCTCTCATATACCTTAACTGCCCAAAAAGCCATGGGACCACACACATACTCAGAGTGGGAAAGAGACTCATGTTACAAACCACTAGGAAAATGGGAAAGGCCCTTTGACCAACACAAAAGCAGAGAGCCAATTCTTTGACCTTTAGTGTAATTGATTCCCTGAATCCAGGAACACAGAGTTTTGTCCAAATACGGAATTCACAAGAATTAATTCGGAGTTAGCTACTTGTGATACTGTCTGGATGGTTCCAGCAGCCACCACACTTAGAATTGTCTGGATGATAAAAAATACCACCATGAGCATGTGGTTTCACTACAGTGCACAAGTGTGGAGGTCCCCAATATACACTGAGAATGGTGAGACACAAGTGGTGTAACTGGGGATGCAGTAGTTCCTGGGAAAGGGGTTTTCTCTGGAAACAATCACGTGCTCATCCTTCCAATGTCAAGTCAGCTTTCATCCATACACAGGAGGGATTTTAACTCCCATCCTCAGGACAAGAAGTAACCAGAAGAACATCAAAGAGAGCTGGTTTTGGATCAGAGGATGTGGAGAAGGGACTGAACAACCAGTCCAGAAACCACTGTTAGGATAAACAGAAGGGAAGATGCACATAGACTGGAAAAAAGGCAGAGTGAAGTTAAATAAAGGAGGACTTTTATCTCTGAACTGTGCCAAAACTTCCAGTGTTTCAGTGTCCCCACACTCTATGCAGCTTTCCAGGAGTAGCCAGCCCAAACCTGGGCAGCAGCACTGGCACCTGTTCTGCAGGAGGTAGGCAGGGAAGGATTAGACTCCCAATATACCACACACCTGCACATCAAGGATGCAGTGTACGGGAGAGTTTCACAGAGCCAACGTGGCAAAGACTATCAGAAAGGCTGCAAGGACTGTCCTACGGGTCCTCAACTTCCAGAAAAGTCTTCCCACATCTCTTCCAGGCCTGTCAGCTCCACACTCGTGCCTATCGATTCAGTGGAAAGCTGACATAGCTCAACGCTGATGGCACCAGCAGGAATGTGGTGTTTGGGAAAGGAGCTCAGCAGCTACCGATGGTGACAGCAGTTCCAACACTGCCCCCTACCTCTGTCTCCCCAGTCCACAGCAGCAGGTGTGGATCTGTGGGAGAAGGAGAGCACGTTCAATATGGAGCCATACTTGGGAGCATGCATGAGCTGGTGGTCAGAAGGATCCAAGATCCCTATCGTGCATCAGTTACAGAGAAGAGGTGGGAGAAGAAGTCCTTGTGGATAATCCCTGTCCACAAGAGAGAGAAGACGGGAACCAGTCAGGGCTCCTGTGAGGCTAGGCAGCCTGCCAGGCCCACCACAGGACTTGTGTGAGTCAGTTTTGCTTGCACAGTTCTCAGCAAGACACCTCTAAACTTTACTGCTTATCTTCCCGAGAGGGATCAATCTGATTTTTTTTAATGTCTCAAGGTATGAGGTGAAGGATTCCTGTAAGGGCAGTACACATACTGTTCCTGGGAAGACTTTGCCTGGCAGCCAGTCAGGGCAGAAAACGCCTCCATGATCAGGCTGTGAGTGACCCACCCCACTTGCCAGTGGGGCAAATGCCCGGAAGCCCACTTAGAATGCCCGGGAAACCCAGCTGTGGAAGGAGCCTTAGCACATAAAAGCAGCTAACTGCGACAAAACGGTGAGCTATTTTGCTTTGAGTTTCTTGCAGGGATCAGGGGCTCGCTCGGAGAGTCACCTCGGCCCTTCTTCCCCGCCCCCGCCTCACTTTTTCCTCTCTATGGTCCTGCTTCCCTGCCCCTACCTGTTTTGCCCTGCTTCACTGTTTCTGCGAACCAGCTCACTGAGAGGACGACCTTGTGCTCCGCTCCGCTGCTTCCCCGACAGAGTGGGCGCTGCCTGCCTCGTGTTTCCCAGGCGCAGCTGCAGCCCAGCCCAGCCGCGACCGCCGCCGTTTCCGCGCTGCCCGCCCCACCGGCCCGCCGTGGCACTAGCCCGTAGCCACCAGCCTGTCACGGCCTGCAGCCAGACAAGCCCGCAGCTGCCGCCGGCACCCACCACGGGCCCGCAGCCGCCGCAGCCGGGGGCACGCTGCTGCCGCCGCCGCCGCCGCCGTTTGAAGATTGCGCCCAACCACTCCCAAAAGCGGTGGGGGCTTGGCCGGGGCTTGCAACTCGCACGCTCCGCCTGCTGAGTCGGCGCTGACAGAGCGCCGGGGTTCTTGCGGTAACGCTGTCCCTGTCTTCTGCTTCCTCCTCCGTTTCTCTTTCCTCCTCTGTGCTCTCTTTTCTATCCCCCTTCAGCAGGACACTTACCCTTCTTTGTATTCAGATATAATATTACCGCATTTGTGCTTTATTTCCGTCTGAGAAATCTACCCAAAAGAATCCTCCCCGACTCCCTCTTTTACATTGGGACAGAACACTTCCCCAAAAACTCTGGGAGAAGCTGTTCCACATATCCCATTGCAAGGCTCCAACAGCCCGGCTCACCTGACAGCAGCCACTGCACCTATGAACCCACACCAACTTTCTCAGGCCAGGACTCAGTGCCCACATCCCATAAATTTTTGGACAGCTGAATAGGAGAGCTCAGGATCATGACACCAGACAGTACAACCAGCCTGCTGCCCACAGCTGCTGGAATCTCAGAACACTTTATTCCTTTCCCCACGATACAAACAACTTGGGAAGATTTCTCTTGCTAACATTGCTTTCAAGGCTTGGAGAAACAATTTCCAGCATCACTGCTCCAGCCAGGAGCTACTCTGCTCACCACTCAGCCCCAAAGGTGCCCATGGCTGAGCCCCCTCAGCCCCTGTGGCACAGTTACCTCTTTCCTTTCCACATGAGCCTGGATCTTGGCCTGTGTGACGGCGGCCTCGCGGAAGGAGGAGCTGGCCTGCTTGGCCTGCTCAATCAGAGTCTTCAGCTGCTGTGCTGTGCTGAGCAGGGAATTGACCATCTCCTCCAGGTAGAGCCAGCTGCGCTGCTCCGTCACCTCCAGCCCGTTCACCACCGATGGCGACATGGCTTTGGTGGGCGTCGGGGGGGGCACCGCCAGGGCAGGCAGAGAGGTCAACACTGCACACAGACAACAAAAGAAAATAGATACACAGTTTTAGGGTGTGTCATTTCCATAAAGTGCGGGGGGTGAGTTTTGGGGTTTTTCTGTGCTGTTTGGTTTCTTTTCTAAAAGATGGTTTGCAAAATTCCCAATCCAAGAAAGTTTTGTTAAACAGAACATTCCTTCTGCAACATCAAGTGCAGGTCTGTGCAGAACAAGTCCATGGGCACTCTCAAACCCACAGGACAAAAACGCCTCCTCTTGACCTGGATGACTCTGGGAAGAGTTTACCACCTCCCAGCATTGCTGTGGAGAAGCACCATGATGCAGTGAAAGCAGCATTCCCAGGAACTCCTCCACCACTGCCAACAACATTTCCCTCAGCCATAGCTAGGTAAGGTTAGAGTAAGTCACTCAGTGACCCAATATTTTACAGAAACATCCTGATGTTCCTACCCAGATGTCAGTTCTCAGGTAGCAAATCACAGTCTGTGCCTCCTGAATTCTAACCTTCATATAACCCTGGCCAGACACTGGACTTAACCCCAGACAGTCACCAGTACCTCCAAGTGAGTGTATTCCAAACATGGACTTCCCAAAACCATGGGCTGGGAAGCCCTTCAATAATCCAGCAGTTACTGTGTCACTGAACCAGCTACTTTTCACATTAGGTTTGCATGTACACTGGGAGATCAGGGTATGATGAAATTAAATCCAGACCCAGGAACTCCACCATACATAGTGTAAGCTCAGCTTCCAGGAAGAAATGTTATCTGGCTTTACTTTTCCAAAATGTAACTCTAACAATAAATATTCACCATCTGCCATAAAATTCAGTCCAGGACATTCACATCTACCAACACTGACCTCGCCATTCCTCACTGAATCCTTTACTAGTAAAAAGAAGGTACCACCAGCTTCAGGGTTGTGCAGACTTCTTACCTCAAAATACTCTTAATTAAAACAGTAATTTTAATGAATTTGCACATGAGTGGCGTGGAACTATTTGCACTTAGATATGAGTACAAGATAAACCGGTCTTTTTTATCAGTGTCTGTTTGCACAAGAGCCTTTCCAACTCTCCATTTCCAGCACAATATTTATCCCTGCATGACATTTAATAACATATCAAGCAGGAATTACTTCTGATTCCTCATTTTGGCACAAGTACATCAGGCAAGAGAAAGTTTTCACCAGTGAAAAAACCAATCAATGTTTAATTAGTAACATCAAGATCTGACTAAGACTTAAACACAAGAAGATCTGACTCTGGAGACCAGGAACATCCTGTGCTGCTCCAACTAAATAAAGAAAGGTGATACAGAAGGAATTGAATCTGACACCAAACCTGCCCAAAAGTACCCCCAGCATGTACCACTGGAATCATAAAGCCATGTGAAGATGTCTAAAAAGCTTCTATGACATAATTTTATCAGGATTTGTTCTCCTCAGATCGAACACTAAATAAATGTTCAGCCACAATGCCCAAAGAGGACAAAAGTCTGGAAGCAAGAACTTTAAGAAAGGCAGAGAATGCAAGACAACTTGTGATGAAGAATCACAGCAGCCGGCTCTGGCAGAATCAACAAATCAAAGTTCTCAATAAAGAGTGAAAAACTTCCCCTAGAGGGGAAACCTACTTGTCCAGATCTTAGTATCTGTAAAACTCACAAGCAAAATAGAGAAAAGTTTAATTTTCTGCCCTACTCTTTACCTTTGCTGAGAAAGATGGGAGGAAGTTGAAGCAGTGAGAGCAAACGTACCGATTTTGGGATGAGACGTTGGCAGTGCAGCCTCAGGGAAAGATGAGATCTGGCAGTTGTCCTGGTAACTGGGATAGTGAGGCTCTGGATGGGACACCCGGCAAGGCTGCTGGACGTTGGTGTCCTGAACTGCAGGAGAACAAGGGCTTTGGGAATCACTAACACACCTTACGCTGCATTCACACCATGTTTTTTACATTTTATACAAGTTCCTACACTCTGTGGTAATTCCCAAGGGTTGGAAATGTGAAACAGCAGCACAATCTCATACAGCAAGCAAGGAATCCTGGTCCTGGCTCCACCCTGCTCTGCTTTCACCTTTAGTGCCACAGGTTCCTTGGTTCTGTCCCACACGTCAAAACATCCACGATCATCACACGGCTCCAAATTCTGGTTCTCGGAGCAGGATCATTCCCCCAGGAGAGCTCACAACCCAAAGCATAACTCAAACTGAGAGAACTGAAGTATATGTCATGTGTTCTATTTTGTTTGATTTAGCCTAGCATTTTTCACTCCATTTCAACCCTCACCTAATTTGGGGTTTTTCTGGTAGTATTTTAGGTTAAATCAGGAGTAAAAAAAATAAATTCCAGAGATGAACATAAATTCCAGGAACTCAGCAGAGGTAAACACTAGCAGCTGCCACACCTGGGCAAAGCTTCTCCTGCTAAGATTTCAAACTGCTGAAATGATTTCACAGGAAGATCAGTGCCTTATGCAGTGTCTCCCTTGAGAAATAAATCCTTTGTGCTGCATTCAGAATGTTCCTTCCTACAGCAATGGGCATCCAAACCTCTCTTCCTCCTCCCCACGGCTGTGGAGGTGTCTCTCTAGGAGACAGCTGAGCTCTTACCAGTGGCTCCAGTGAAAACATCCCCCTGTGCTGGGGTCTCTGAGATGATGGCCGTGGCCTCCACGGTGGACGCCCGGTCGAAAGTCAGCGCCCCGGAGGTCGTGATCTGTCCGGAGGGAGTCACTGTGACTGGAAACATTAAAGCACAGCCATAATTAACACTCAGCACAGAGGACATGCCTGTCCAGCTGTTGATATCCCTGTGCTGCACCATCCAAGTTCAAGGAACTCACAGATCACCAGCCTGAGATAACCCAGTCTGGATCACACCTGTGACCAGTGCAGTTGGAAATGGGAATAAAAGTCCCAATGGGCTTCTGAAGGCTCTGCTGTACTTCCAAGGCTCTAGGGGCACGAGGCCAAAATGTTAATTTACAACCTAATATCTCTCAAATCACCACCTTTTCAGTTATTTTATGAACCATAAAACACCTCCCATAAGATTCAGTGAGGTCACACTCCATCAATTTCTGGCTGCTTTATGACAATTTTAGCAAGAGTGATTGTTGCTACTTAAATCAATGTAACAACCTGTGGATTACAGCTAATTCCATGACAGCTGGGCAATTTTAGCTGTTTATCTATGCAATGTGATAGAATGTGCTCGGCCAATGCAAGGAACAAGGCACAAAATCCTTCTGGATAATTATACCTGAGTGGCTTCAGAATGTTTAAAACCTATTTTAAAGAGGATTGGTTAACTGGTACCATTAATTGGTGATGGGCAGATTCTGTGGCACACAATAATTAAATTTTCAAATACTGTACCTACAAATTCCTGGCTGGTCAAGTATGTGGCCACCCAAACAAGAAGTTCTCTCTTCCAGCATGAGAGAACAAGCAGCCTCACAGCATCTCACATAACAAACCCAAACAGATTAAACCTATCTGGGGACTAAAAAACCTAAAGCCATAAAACAACTTTGCAAAATCCTTGTGTGTTTCCCCTCCTACTGTTGCTGATGATCTTATTTTTTTTACTTGAGCTGCTGATGTTTACTTTTTTTGTTCTTTTTTTAGATTTCTGTTGCTTCCTCGACTCACTTTGTACTGTTACCGTGCAGATGATGCCAGTGTGCCAAGAGCAGGAAGACACAGGGATGTGTGAGCTGGATCAGCTTGCAAATTAATTCCTGTTCTCACACAGATGATTTGCCAATCAAACCAGTAACTAACAAAGCTGAATGTTGGAGAGGGATGTACAGATCAAAGCATCACCTTCTGCCTCCTTCATTAACAACTTTCAGGCTGGGGGTTTCATTCCAGCTGCTTCCAGACTTTTTTTCTACGTTTTGCAAGGAATAGCACAAATCTTGCCCCAGCTTCTAAGTGACACAAAGAAGCTCAGGAGAAGGAATGGGGATTTCTGGTAGAGCAGAGAAGGGCCATCCTCCTCCAAAACCTAATTCCAACAGGAAGTTTCTCAGTTGTTATTTGTGAAAAATCTCCCTGAAATCCATTATGGATCCACGCCAGGTCCCCATAATTCTCACCTGAGAGCTAGTACAGGGGGCAATTTAATCATAGACTATAACCATAGAATCCTGAAATGCCTAGCCTTGGAAGGGACCTTAAGGTCATTTCCTTCCACCACCCTGCCATGGGCAGGGGCACCTTCCACTAAACCAGGTTGCTCCAAGCCCCATCCAATCTGGCCTTGAACACTTCCAGGCATAGGAACAATCCAAACCTCTCTCAGCACAAAATAGGAAACCTACTGTATACAGCACAATGATGCTTAAACCTGAGGTCTCCTGGAGGTCTAGAGCTGCATTTTTTCCTACTCAACTTGTGTCCAGATGTGGCAACACTGTGCTACTTTCTATAAAATAGGAAGTGACACTGAGGCAATAAAACCATCCAATGAAAAGAATATGACCAAAAAAAGGACATTTTTCTCAGCTGGCCAGTTCCAAGGGGCCACTAACAGACATAAAACACCTAGCAGGGCAAATCTCCAAAGAAAGAAAGCAATTTTTACCAGGAGAAAAGGACCTACACGTAGTTGCAGCAGTGGCTGGAAGCAGAGTGATGTTTTTGGAGCAATTCTTCTTCACTGGAGTTGCAGGTATTTCATTTTCTTTTTTCCGCCTTTTATATGGCACAAAGAGTCGTATAGGGCCACTCTGGGTAGAAAAACACCAGAAAGAAAATGAAAAAAAGAAGGAAAGGGCATTAGCTGAGGCACCTCTTTGGAGACTTTGTGTTTACTCTCATCTTTCCAGGAACAGCAGCACAGATCCCCATGGATGATGTGTAGTTTGCAACAATAGACCAAAGCAATTTTAAAATAAAAATATTGATCCATCATAAGATTATGATGTTAGTTCTTTACAAAAATATTTTTCCAACTCAAAACATTGTGAAATTTGAGTCAAAAATCATGAACAGCATTGACATCCCCGAAAGGCATTTTGCATACATATATTAATTAGAAAAGGAGAAAAAAAAAGAAGAAAAAAACAGTAAGTATGATCTAGTTTTACTGAGGCAGTTCTGCAATAATGCCAGCAGTTCCTTATGTCCTTCTCCATGAGGCAGGGACAAAGCACTTGTCCCTGAACACTCATGTGTCAGGGCACTCAATTCCCAGGACACTCATGACCTGCTCGCCCAAGGGCTGTGGCAGCCTGACCGGTTAATTTGTCCAACAAAAATAATTAATTCCTAAAGTAATGGATGTAAAGCCTCCCACTCACCAGTGTCATGTCGTCACAGCAAGCGGCACAAGTACACGAGGCAGCATGGGGATTTAAAATCCCATCCTGCAATCAGAAGTGGCCAGATCAGCATTAGAGTCACCAAAATCATCCAGAGCACACCTTGATCCTGTTAAAAACTGTGGATGGCTCCCAGAGTGGTACCCATTCCTTCCTAGATGTTGTACAGTAACAGAGAGGCCAGTTCCCCACACCAGAGCAACGGGGCGAGAGGGTCAGAGGGAAGAAAGGGAACGCCAAACCTTTTCCACACCCAAAGGACAGGATATATGAAATTGAGATTTGATTTCTGCCCAAACAGAAATCAACTGTCAGCCTTGTGGCAATGCTAAGTTCTCCAGGAGACTCAAATAAAGGACCCAAACAATGAATGGTGAAAGTGAAGAATATGTGGCAGGCAAAGACACTGAAGGAGTTCAGGCTACTGAATTACAGTATCATGGATGAGAGCTCAATTCCTGTGGCACAGCTCAAGGCTGGGCTTCACCCTGCAGAAACTCTTTCCAGTATAAGCAAGACTCCCAAGGTGCTACTTGAGACAGATCAGAAACAACTCCCCTACGTCACTGACTCTCAACCAAACCAAGCGTTGCTCCTGGTGCCATCAGCACCTGGCTCCAGCTGCCCCTTCCCACAGAGAGGAGGGAGCAAACTTAACCTTACGTGGATAAGGCACTGCAGGGGCCGCCCGGCATAGCGGATGCTCCTCTTCCAGTCCTTGCTGCTGGCTCGCCCCGCCATGGCTTCGAACTCCGTGGGGCTGTACCAGTTGTCCCCTTGCTTAATGCACCTGCCACGGCCTCCTGAAGTGAAGCACCAAAATACACTCTTAGTCCAGGTTAAGGATAATTTTGCCACTTCTCTAAAGAAGAAAATATGGAAATTGCTGGACAAAATAGCGGTTAATCTGTAAGAACCACTAAAAATGCCCATTGGCTGCTTCCCATTGCTCTGGGGTAACTCTGTCCATTTATTATCATGGCTGTGACAACAACTGGGCATGGTCGGAGCTCCAACTCTGGGTCTCAAAACTAAACTATTAAAATTACTCCTCCACAAGGAAGAAAAGCCTTTATTGGATAAACACCACAAATTTAAGTCTTTCCTTGATTTGCACTTAAATTTCTGATCTTTTCTGACAGAAAGAAAACTTTCTGTCTTGTCTTTTTCTTTCTGACAGAAAGAAAACTTTCTGTCCATGAAGCAAGCTCTGCACTGGGCAGCCAGGCTGGCTGGCAATTTCTGCTGCTGCTTCCCCAGCTTCCCCACAGGGATAAAAGACAAGATGAGGAGCCCAGGAGCCCCATGAAGAGATAAACTCTGTATTTGCATTCCAGCAGGGATTCTTCAGAGCTTGGCAAAACTACAAGTCTACTCATGAGACAAAAAAATCATTAGAGGAGATGGCCTGTTACTGAGGAGACTCACTGCATGGCAACCTGGATATTTGCAGGTTTTTAAAAAAGTTAAAAAGCCTCTGAAGAAAAAGCAAAACAAAAGGAAACAATAAAATCAAAAGGCACTGGGCTGGCTTGAAAACTCTCTTGTTTTTTTTTTTTCTCTCATGATCAGCCCTTAAGAACACCCTCAGCCCAGGTGGCGGTTACCTGAGCCCAGCCTGTTCTTGTACAGAATGCCACTGATATTCCGGCACCGCACCGGGAGCTCGTTCTCGTACACAGACGGGTCCCAGTTGTACTTGGTTCCACTTTTCCCCTGCACGGCCGTCAAAGGGGTAGGAGGA
The DNA here is from genome assembly GCA_013400075.1 of Hippolais icterina. Classification (NCBI taxonomy): domain Eukaryota; kingdom Metazoa; phylum Chordata; class Aves; order Passeriformes; family Sylviidae; genus Hippolais; species Hippolais icterina. The sequence goes on along the minus strand of VWYN01004415.1, from coordinate 55,617 downwards.
GACTGTGGGCCTTGGAGAAAAGAGAAAAGAAAGGTGAGAGCAATCAAAAGGCACAGTGGTGTTCCATCCCATGCTTGGCTGGGTGATATACCAAGGGGCTGACTGGAGCAGCTGGAACCCCCCCACAATGGAGCAGCCCAAAAAACTCAGCCTGAATGAACTGAGAAGGGCTGATAATTAAGCAAAGAGGACCTAGAGGAAACAGGCTCTAACGGGGAATAAACGCTGAGATTGTGACCTGATCCTCACACCTGTAAAGGAGCTGACTGGAGATTCCCCTTCCCCGAGCCCATGCTGTGGGGAGTGTCAGAGCACCGAAGGTTTGCTCTGCCATCTCGTGGGCAGCAAGGAAACTGCCAGGCCGCCCTCAACAAAACCTCAGCGACAGAGACACTCAAGTATCACCCAATGGCCTGAATGGACATGAAAATGTGTTCCAGGACCCTTGGAAAGGACACGTGCAGAATTGGGAGACTCAGACTTTTATTAACCACCTTAAAATTATCCGTGTGCCCTCGGGGGTGGGATGGGTGTAGAAAGCCCAGTAGCAGAGCAAAATTTTCCAAGCAGCTTCTTTGCCAGGGTTAGGGCAAAGAATGAGAAAATTAAACACATTTCTGACAGGAAAAAAAATTTTAAAAAAATTAATAAGCCTTCTTTCATTCCCAAGAAATACACAAAATACTGTGTGAGGACTTGGCATTAAAGGTCTTTTCCAACCTGACCAACTTTATGGTTTTAAGAGAGGGCAAACCATCCTTATAAAATTATACACATATTTTTAGATTCCAGAAAGACAAGTAGAGAGGAGAAGAAACTATCCCTCTGGGAGAGTGACCCACCACAAGCAGACCATCTAATACCTGGTGTGAGAGGTGCTGAAGGCCCCTTGATCCCAGTGGTTTCGACGATGCTGCCATCCGTGTGCACCACTATCAGAGTGGCTTTTTCAGGGTTCAAGCTGTCCCCAATTTGGAGGGCTGTTCTACCAGACTACAGAAGAAATAAAGAGTTTAAATGGATTAAAATACTTCGAGACAAATTGATTTCGGTAGCCCATAGGTACCCCAAAACTCCAATCAGAATGGCATTTATTTGGTTAACTTTTCAGTTTTCAGACAAGCAAATTCAAAGATTTCATGTTCCAGGCCACCACTTCTGTTAGAGAATGAGTACTTGGGGGTGGGAAGGTAAAAAAGATGGGAATAAAACCCCTCTATGTCCCCCAGCTAATGATTTTGTGGCTTAAAGCCTGGATATTACAATGAAAACAAGCCTTTGACCTCACTACACTGAGAAACTGTCAAACGCCCTCAAATGAAAGCACAGACTTACCAACACGTGTCCTGAAATTGAAGCTGCATTGGCCACAGATGTGGTGAAAACATTGTCTGCAGAGGCCCCCACGTTGGCCACTGTCACTGTGGTGACTTCTGGAATGTAAAACAGGATTAATTTAATGTTCTGCTGCAGGTGGAGAGCCTGACGAACAGCTAACAAAAATAAATTCCCTCTTCCTTCCTATTCGAAATTGATTTTATTTTTCATGGCACTTGTAAGTTGTTATGAACACCATCATTCTGATTTCTATTAATCTTCGGGTTCAACAGGTCTTAACCTCCTTGAAACCAGGGCAGTCACTATCAGCATGTGATGAACTAAGGGAAAAATAAGTACTGCACCTGTATTAGAAATACCTCACGCTGTGGCGCTTTTATTTAAATAGGGGTGATTGGCAAACATCAGGATAAATTGAACAACAGACTCTGCTTCTCTCATGTATTAATTCCCAAGGTGCCATGGCCTGTGCATTCGTCCGGTTAAGAACTGCCCGAATTTACAGCCCAGCGTTTCTGTGGTGTGCAGCACTTGGCCTGGCTTGAATCTCTGGGTTTCCACGTGGGGTGAAGGTGAAAGCACAACAGGCGCTCGGGCGAAGACACCCGGGCGAGCGACAGGCTCCGGACTCTGTGGCACCGCAGCCCGGCCGCAGGACCCTCCTGCGCGCCTCGGGGCGCTTGGCTATGGGCACTCGGGGCCGTGCCTCAGGTGCACTGGGCGGCTCCCGCTCTGTACTGTGCGTGAAGGGGCGGAGTGTAGGACTCGGTGAGGGGGTGGGAGCGCTCCCCGAGGGAGCTCGCTGTCCCAGCCCGAGCCCCGGGGGCTGCGTGGGGGCCGGAGCCCGGGCTCGGGCGGCCCTGGGCGGGCTGAGGGAGC
>VWYN01004415.1:6538-53118 GCA_013400075.1 Hippolais icterina | reverse complement strand
CGAAGGCGGCTGGCGCGCGCGCTCCCTGCCGGCTGGCCAATGGGGCGCGGCCGAGTCCGCGCGGCGCGGCCCGAAGCGGTACCTGATGGATCGGGTGAGACCCGAGCCCGCCCGAACGCGGCCGAGTCCCCGAGCGGTGCGGCCCGGCGAGGCGAAGAGTCCCGAGCGCGCTCGAGACGTTTCCGATCTCTGCCGAAGGCGGTAGCGAGGAACACCGATGTGTCCCGAGTCCTCTCCGATCGCTCCCGAGCTCCGCTCGCCGGCCCGAACGGAGACGCCCGAACGGGCAGCGCCCGAATCCGCCCGAAAGCGACCGAACCGGGCCGAACGCTCCGATCGCGCCCGAAGGCGGGTGGGCGGGGTGAGTGCCCGCGCGCGGGCTGCCGGGACGGCGGAGGACCTGCGGGCGGAGCGTCAAGATGGCGGTGCCGAGCCGAGGTGAGCGGTGTCGCGATAGCAACACGACAGCAACACGACAGCCCTTTCCGGGGCACCGCGGGGGGCTGTTTCCCACCGTGCTAGAGCTGGCCTCTCGCGGGGGGACACGACTAGAGCGAGGCGGGGCCGAGGTCGAGCCCAGCCCTGTTGGCATATCGCGACAACCCCGACACGCTGAGGGAAATCCCGGGGGCGCCGTGAGCAGGGCGCCGTGTGTGCACGCTGACCCCGGGAAAGAGGCCTTGTGAAAATCCAGATCTTTGCTTCAATTTAAGAACTGCTGGGATTCAGAGAGGGGAAAAAAAAATCATCCTTAGTGTGGTCAAAATCATTAATTTCCAAGTCTTTCACAGAGGTCAAAGTTTTCTCCCAAAACCGTAAATTTCCGGGTGGTTTAGAAATTTTTTGCCGAACTTGTAAAAAAAAAAAATCCTAATTCCAAGTCTGTGCAATGAGGTGCATTAATGTGCATCCTTAGAAGGATAAATCTGAGTGTTGTTAACCACAGCCGCTGCCTTTAATAACACTTTTATGTTAAAAATTAAACAACTTTGTTAGAAAATGGGCCATGTTCCAGCTCAAATCCCCATTCTCAGTGTCACTCACTCTAAAATCAGCACCAGCCTGAATAAATACCCACGATTTTGTTGGGTAAAGCACTGAAATTATCTATTCAGGTGGTTTAATAATCCCTCTTGACTTAGAGTCCCTCTGCCAGCTGTGCTGTGGTGTTTCAGGGTTTATCCCTGTGAAATGTCCCAGTCGCTCTGAGGGAGGCAGCACATCCTCAGGAACAGTGGCTGCCATCCCGGCTGGGAACAGCTGCAGGAGGCTCACTGCCCTCTCCTAGGAAAGGATTAAGGAAAGAAGAGTTCCAATATGAAGCTGGGGAACTGCCCTGAGGGAATTAATTTGGAGTTGCCTGTGGGAATTCCATGACTCTGACTATCATACAATTCAGCATCAATGGTGTAGCTGCAGTTTTGGATATTGAACAGAATGGAATCATGGAATCTTGGAATGGTTTGGGTTGGAAGAGACCTTGAAGCTCATTCAGTCCCACTCTCTGCCATGGGCAGGGACACCTTCCACCTTGTCCCAGGTTGGTCCAAGCCCCGTCCAGCCTGGCCTTGGACACTGCCAGAGATGGGGCAGCCACAACTTTTCTGGGTACCCTGTGCCAGGGCCTCTCCACCCTCACAGGGAAGAATTTCTTCCCAATATCAAAGCCATTCCCTCTTGTCCTGTCTCTCCTAAGTGACAGGATGAGTGCTAGGAGCCCCCAGTCCCTATAGAGAGATGAGAGGATCAGGTCCAGGAGACATTTCAGATCATGGGCACATGAATCACCTAAAATCATGTGCCTGTTCCCACTGTGTTCCCAAAGTGGACAACTTAATTAGCTGCCTGGAGTTAGGGGGAATTAATTTGGGCCTAAATGCATAAAACTCTGAGGTGAAGAGGACATTGACCTCAGGAATCCAGGGATGAGGATGGCGTTGTGACAATGACAAGCTGTCCCTGAGGAGACAGATGACATGACCTTTCAGAGGTTTTACTCCCCCTAGAACAGAAATCCCAACTGTGCAATTCCTTGTGTCTGAGAGAGGCCGAAAATATTAATGAGGAACTCAAAGAGGTGCTTTAGTAGGTCGGTGCCATGATGTTGCATGGGAATTTTATGTGATTTTTGCAGAAAATAATATGGAAAAAAGTGAAATGTGTTGGTTGGCTCATTGGAAATGCTTGATTTTATTTCTATTGACCATCACAACACACTGAGGTTGGATGTGGAATGACTTTGTGAAGGGAACTGCTTTGGTGGGATGACATTTGGAGAGATGGTATTTAGAGGAACCCCGGGAGCCCTGTGTTCTCCACAAACTTTCTCACAATTTACAAGCAAATGGATCCCATGTTCACCTCCTTCCTGCATAGTTAGAGGAGTGAAGTATCATCTGCTAGGAAAGGACAGGATGAACAAGTTCTGGATAATGCCTGTGCACTCCTTCAGGCTTTGAAAGAGCCTAAAGTTCCTCACTGAAAGTGGCTTTTCCCAGTAGGGATTTTCCCCAAATTATTTGAGGCTTCATCTAGTTGAAAAGGTTATTTTGGAACCTGAAGTCCACAATCTAGAAAACAGTAAATGTTCCTGGGAGATGAAAAAAGAGATTCCTCTCAGAATTTAGATACCATTGTTAGAATGTTTCTGGATTTAGATTTATTTTCTTCTCTTTACTTTCTCCTTTTCCATGGAAAGGAAGAACATCAGAGATTGTATCCTTTCTGTACAACTGCTCCCTCCATGTGAGAATCCTGGAGAAGACTGCCTCAGGTGGATTCCTATCTTCTGCCCAGTACATCTGCACAGTGCTGGGTCTGTGCTCCTGAATTTTCCATCAGTGTCACCTACAGGAAGCTCAACTGGGACCACATTGCTTCCAAGGGAAGATGTTTTGTGCAGGTTTAGCTGGGATTTGCCCCTGATGGGCTCCTGCTCCTGCTGAAACCCCTTCAGCCCCTCTGCAGTCGTGACTTAAAGCATTTTCTCAGGGAAGGAGGTTAAAAATTTGATTTATGGATTGGTGGACACACCCCCTGCATCACAGCTCGCAGACAGCTGACACAGCTGACAAGGGGTAGTAAAAGCAGCTCTCAGTAGTAACTTCCTCCTCTCCTGTGGTAAGTCACTCCACCTTTACTCCTGCCAAGATCCAAGTAACCTCCTAGGAGGAGACACCCTTGGCTCTGGAGATTTCCATGCTTAGAACCTATCTAGTAATTTTTTGCTCCACCTTCCTTCAACTGGAAAAACCCCCAAACCTGGTTCTGTGTTAATAAAATGAGCTGCTCTGGGAACTGGAATCCATCCACAGCGCGTGGGTGGGTTTAGAAACGGGATGGGCAGTTCCTGTAAAAGATGCCTGGGATGAAATCCCTGCTTGGAGATATTTGTAGGATTTGAAAAGGGCTGGGGGAGAGAGGGGAGTGAATTAAAGCTGTTTCTTAGGAATTTGCATCTCAAAGCTGGGCTCAGACAGGTATGGAGCAGTGTTTCTATGCTGTGGGCAGGAACAAGGCCTGGCTCCTGCACAGAGCCAACTCTTCTCCAAACACAAGTTTGATGGAGTTTTCCAACTCTCTGTCAACTTCCTTAAGATTGACTAAGAAGTGTAGAAGTAGTCTGAGGCAATGTACACATGCATCCCCCCCACTTCCTCAGGCTAACGGATGCCTCACTACAGACCAAATGAAATTCCTTAAAGAAGGAACTAAAGCCAAGCCTGAAACAGCAAGCTTTTATCCCAGCCTGTGGTGTTCACAGCCTCAAGTTCCTTCCTGAACCCTCCCCACAGGCCAGGCATAGCTGGACCATTCAGTCTAAAGTGGGAGTGCAGTATATTTTGGGGTTACTGGGAAATGGTGATTTTGTGGAACAGGTCCCACCTCATTACTATGAGGAATCCTTAACAACAGTTCTCAGCTGTCATCGCTTCCCTTACAGATCCTGCTTTATGTAAATGGCATTTACTACATCTTCTACTTCTTGGCAACTCTTGCAATGATTATTTACAAAAGTAAGTTGCAGGTATTGCCCCCAGAGCAGGCTGTGCTGATGCACAGCTGGGTTTTGTCCTGCTGTGTTTTCCTGCTTTATTTACTCTGGTTTGTTCCCCAGGTCAAGTTTTCAGTTATCCAGATGATCTTTTGGCTCCTGATCTTGCCGTGCTTTTCCTTATGGCCATTCTGGAAGTGCCTCGATTGTACTTGGGTAGGTTATGTTATCAGTGCAACTGGAATGTAATCTGTAAACATGAATCATTTGGAAAGGGACTCTGTCAGTTGAGCAGATTCTTGGAGACCCCTACACTTTTCCTTTCACTCCTGAGGACACCTGCAATGCGCTCCAACACCTTTTACTAGGACAGAAGAGCGGGAAGGGCCTCCTGAGCTTGTCCAGAGCTTTCTAAAACTTCTTCAAGTCCAATTTTTAAAAAACCCAAATCACTATTAAAATCTGCTCAATATTCCCCAGACATTTATGCAGGGTGGGGCCCTTGAATCAATCTGAGTGGCATTGGGGTTGGATTTATTCCACTGCCTTAAAGCTCTCTGTGTATTTTCTTGGAGCCTGATCCATGAATAAAGAAGTGGGTTTCAACTCTAATGTAGTTAAACACCAAAATCTACTGAGCTGGACTTGGAAATAAGCTGCAAGGAAGAGAGAAGGACAGCTTCTCCACAGTGACAGTCATCTGAAACAGGAATAGATTAGCAGGGGATAAGACTTGAAAATTGGGACTAGACTCCAGGAGTGCACCAAGGTCACTGCATTGAGTGTGGTTCTGGGGGCTCAGGGAGAGTTTGATGGTTGAAGCCTAGGAGGATGAGGAGAATGCAGCCTCAGAAGTGATTCTCTGTGATAAGAAGAGGTGCTCTGGCTGTGACTATCACATGATGAACTTACTTAGATTAATTTTGGTTAGTTTTCCTGTTTTGAAGTGGATTGTCGATTGGTGTTTGGCTTATTTGCTGGCAGCACCTTGATTCAGGCTGATATTTCAGTGTATTCTGAGCTTTTTTAGGACTCAGTAAGAGCAAAGTCAGAACCAGGGCCTTTTTTGAGCAGGAATATTCTCGAGTTACAGCTGGAGCTGTTGTCAGAACAGATCAGACTTGTGGTTTCTGTTTCCTTGCAGGATTCAAGGGTAACCTGACGGAAGCGGAGGCGCCGCTGGGGCTGAGCCTGGGGCTCACGGTGGGCAGCGTGCTGCTGTGTGTGTACCTGCTGCTGTGGCAGACCTACGTGCTGTGGGCAGACGTGCTCCTCAACGCCGTGCTGCTCTCGGCCTACGGGCTGGAGTCAGGGCTCAAGGTCACGGCCATCGCTGCCTTTGTCAGCTGAGCCCGGCCCCTTCCACACACCTGCCACTCTTTCTTCTCTGAAAGAGTGGGGTTCATTTGCACTATTGAATTCCTTTGTATGTAAAAACCCTGTAAAGCCTTGCTCTGTTTAAATTAGAAGTTTTGGGGACATGGATACCCTGCCCAGGAGCTGTGTGGTGCTGCCCACCACTGGCTTATTTACGGGCAAAGGCAAGGGATGAATAGCAAAACACGTAACACTCTGCCGTTCACCAGGGATCAGTACTAAATACCCATTCCCAACACAGGATAGGAGCCAGTGCTGCTGGCTTGGTGGGAGTTTTCATGGCACAGCAGCAAGACGCAGCCCAAGTGACACAGAAATGAATCAGGCCAGGGCTCACTTGTGCCTTGCCACACACACACACACGTCCGTATTTGAGGGCACAGCTGCTCTGCTGCTCTCATTTGTTTCCAGACCTCAGTGGTAATTTCCCTGACTTTAGTAGGGCAGAACCTGATGTATCCCAGTGGGGGAGAGTGGAACTGGGTTTTGTGCATACCTGGAGAGCCAAGCCACAAGGTTTGGCAGCCAGTTCTTACACACTGCGTGAGGGGATGTTTGGGTGAACAGGATGGCTTTAAAATGAACAAAACCATTCACCATTCATTCTCCCTTCTGTACTGTTTAAAAGTCCAACAGAATGTTGGCAGTTTTATTTCTATTTGGTGTTAAATGTGCTTATGTCCACTGTTTTGCAAAAATTACTACATTCAAGCCTGTCTTTTAACTTCTAACTGGTGCAAGTGCAGAGTTTTTTACTGTCTCAAAAATACGTGTTAATGGAAAGCTTTGTGAGTTCCTGGGTTTTTGAAGATGCCTATTTTCTATTCAGAATTTTCTATTTTTGTATTTATTTATTCATTCAAATAAATAATGGTTTAGATCTAAGGAGTGTTTGAAATGCAGAGCATCTCGTTCAGATCTTGAGCTCCAGCTAAGTCACCCAAAGGAAGACTTGGGCAAGCCTGGATGTGTGTGAAAGCCTCTTCTGATCCTGATCCTGCTTCTGTGTGTAGTCCCTTCTCCTGCCCTGAGAAGGTCTGAGCTAATTTGCATTCACCAGGGGCTGAAAATTGTGGGGTGCAGGCCTGTGGCACCTCAGCCACACTGCTCTTTGCTTTCTGGTGGGGGTAGAAAGGGAGAAAAGACACTCAAGTTCTGTGGAAGGGCCCAGTTTCACCCCTCAGTCATTCAACGGTTGGACTTGATCTTCATAGAGGGCTTTCCAACCTGAAGGATTCCAGTACCTAAAGGGGGCTTACAAGAAGGCTGGAGAGGGACCTTTCACCAGTGCATGTAGTGACAGGACGAGGGGGAGTGGTGTCAAGCCAAAAGAGGATTGGTTTGGATGAGATATTAGCAGGAGATATTTGTGACTCAGAGGGTGCTGAGGCCCTGGCACAGGTTGCCCAGAGAAGCTGTGGCTGCCCCTGGATCCCTGGAAGTGTCCAAAGCCAGGCTGAATGGGGCTTGCAGCAATGTGGGCTGGTGGAAAGTGTCCCTGCCCTTGGCAAGGGGGATGGAACCAGATGAGCTTTAAAGGCCCTTTCAACCCCATCCTTTCTACTCCCAGGCCAGGTAACAGCAAGTTCTGTCCACATTACACCACTTGACAGTCACAGAGTATCCACAAATCTGCTTGGACAGGTCCTGCCAAGCCAGGGCACAGCTGGCCCTTTGCTGCTCCCACAGAAACATCACAACAGCAGAACTGGGGCTGCAGAGCACCCAGGAAACTGAACGACCAAATGTTTCTGTGCTTAATCTGCCTGAGTGGAGCCCCCACCTATTTGTCCTCCCAGATTTGCTTGGCATGATGGAATGTGCCATCACATGCTTGTTCCAAGGAGTGACCAACATACCGAGCTGTCCCTGCCCCATTAACGATCAAAGCACACAAAGAAAACTCTTCCTGGATAGGCACAAAAAAAAGCACAAACTTTTCCTGGTGTTTGCACCTGCCTTACACAAAGTTGTTCTGCCCACAGAACAACTGACACGCTCTAAAGGGAATACTGTAAAGTGGAATTTTTACCTGAATACAAGTGATACAGCAAACAGAGTCACACAGGTTAATGTTGAGTCACAGCCCCTGTGCTTCACCTTCTTGGAGTGATCACCACAAACGAAATAAACACAAAATAGGAATTATAAAACATCGTGAACTCTTTGCTCCCTCCCCATCACCCAGGTGAAAAACAAGGATCAGCAGAGAGTGCCAATACTTGCTGACAGTGAGGCATGGGGTAAATATGCACACAGGATAACAAACATGAATTTCTGGGCTCGTTTCAGAGCAGGACTTGATGGCTGCAACTGCTCAGAGCCCTGGCTGGCTGTCGGTGCCTGCCAGGGTCAGCTGGCACCAACCTGGACTTGCATTTTTACAAGGGCAGGACAGCACTGCTTTCAGTTTTCCAATTCCAGATAAAATTGTCCATGAACTTTCGTGGGGTACTGCTGCTGCTGACAGCCCTGTGCTCCGTGATGAAGGATGAAGCCTGGAAGCTTCAGACAACCCCTTCATCCCAAGTATTGCCAGGCTTTCAATGGGAATTGCCATTGTGTTGCTGTCCCTGATACCATGGTACCATCTCTCAATGCTGAGCTGGTACAAAGACCCAAAGTGAATCAGCTTCAGAGAGTTTCCCTAACCAGGAGCTCCATTCCAAACCGTTCCCACTGCTTGGAGAAGCAGGACATACATAGTGAAGCCATTGATGACATTTGCCAGACATACAATCGCTGGAGCTTTTAATTACGAGGCCCAGCCCTTCTGAAACAGGACAAGCAAGTTGGATGCAAACAGCATTAAAAATTTAGAGGAACACATATTTTGAGGAGCTGGGTTTGGGTGGTGTTTACTCGACAAGTCTTTGTTCTCGAGCCATCACAGGGGTGTCTGCCGCCAACCTGATTTAAAAGGCTGATCCCAAGAGGCAAGTCAGCCTCCTGGGATTTCTAAATTGGAGATACTGGGAGATAGGCTGTTATGGGTCCATGTCCCTCTGGAGTGGCCTGGTGCTCCAGTGGAGGAGGGAGGCTGAGGACATGGACTCGGTTCCACACCTGGGAGCCACGCCAGGAACCGCCACCATACCACAGGGTGATTCCCTCCTGCCAAACAATTCCACGATTCCCTGGTTGCCTCTGGCCCACCCCCACAGGCACCAGCTGTCAGGTGAGACAGCAGGGAAGGTGTAATAAGCTGTGCTGTGGTTTTCTTCCCTGCCCAGAGGAAAAGTTGCTGCATCTGCAGAGCAGTTAAGAGATTTGCTGTGGGGCACAGCAGCTCACAGTAGCCCTGTCTTCGTTGTTAATGTGCTGGATAGGAAGCAGTGCCTTAAAACACCATCCTGTCAACTCCCTGTTTGTATCCCAGGAAAGATAGCCCAGCCCAGCAGTCCTCCTGAAATACCCCAGTGATGCATTTCAGGCAGTAGGGATCTTCTGCACAAAACCTTCTGGCTGCTGAGGCTCACCAGGCTCCAGCACAGCTGACAATCCCATTGCATTTCCCTTGTGTTGGGCTGATACTCCTTCTCCTGCCTGGTACGGCAGGCATTCCCTAAATCCTGCTTTTCCTAGGGCTGGCCGTGTTTTCACAATATATCCCCTGGGATCCTGGCGAGGAGGATAATGAGGCAGTGGATGGGAGTGTCACATCGAGTATCGGTTCGTGGCAAGGCGCAGCAGGAGAGGTCGTGGTGCTGTCAAACCCGAGCTGCCGAAATTGCGACTGTCAGGCAGGGAGCTGCTCTCCCCCTGCCCGCCCGGCTCACCCGGCCGCATTCCTCCCACAGGAACTCACCGGGGCGGCTCCTCCGTGCGGCGCCGGGACCCGTGCCAGGCCCTGCGCTGGGCATAAGCCCCTCAAAGGAACCCACAGCAGCGGGGAACTCAGAAAATGTCAAGCTAAGGAGTTTAATCTTCTCCCAGACCGCTGTCCTGAGTGGGAAGCTTTTCCTTGTTTTTTTTCCCTAATGTCACAGTTACAGCTGTTTTCTCCCAGGGCCAGCGACACGGGGTCTCACTTCACATGTACATGGCAGGGGTTCAACCCACAGCGTGGGCATGGTGGGGAAGCCTGCAGACACGTGCACTTCCATAAAACACTCTCAAAAGCCTCAGTTTTGGGAGAGGAATGGCTAACCAGAAGGATCCCACCCTGCAATGGACACATCGGTCTGACCCGGCTGGTATTTTCCCTGCCAAGGACATCTTCCACTATCCCAGGCTGTTGAAGCCCTGTCTAACCTGGCCTCGAACAATTCCAGGGACGGGGCAGCAACAGCTTCTCTGTGCCAGAGCCTCAGCATCCCCACAGGGAAGAATTTGTTCCCAATATCCTATCTAAACCTACTGTCTTTCACGGAAGAGCTGGACCAAAACGAGGGGCTTTATGGCCACATAATCCCAAGGAGCACAGTGCCACAGAGAGGGTACCCCAAAGGGGACTCTGCACCCCTGATTTCCTTGGGGAATGTAAAAGAAAGGACGCTTTGCCTTCTCCCTCCGTCTCCCAACACTTTTCTTTGCCGCAGACGTCGGGACAGAGAGCAGGCAGGGGCGATGCTGAAGGAAAACAAGCCGGGAGCCAGCGCTGAGGAGAGCCCTGCGCTGCACAAAAGGTGCCTTGTTCCCCCTATGAGGCGGTCGGGCAGCACGTCCCCTCCCTGACCGGCGATGGAAAACTGAGCTCCAAGCGCTCCTTCACCTCCCCTCGCCACCTTCAACCTTCCCATTGGGTACAAAATGTTCTCGGGAGCGAGAAACCCCAAATTTAACACGTCCCTCCTGGGCTCTTGGTCGCCTTGCCTGGGGAGTGGGCGAGGGCTGCAGCAGCCCCCGGCGCTGCCGGGGCCACCGGCTCTTGGTTATACAGTAACCTGTTGCTCCGGGTCCCAGCTCCACCTCTCGCTGCCTCCACATCCCTCCCCTCCTCTCTCCTCTGCCAAGGAACCTCTGTCACCTGCTCTCAGACACCCGGGGCGAGCGGCACCGGGAGGAAAGGGCAGCGGGGAGCCACGGCACAGGGACCCCCAGGCCGGGGCGCTGGGTGGGCTCTGCCTCCCACTCTCCTTCAGCCTTCGGGGCATCGGGCTCACAGCCTGAGCAGGGAGGGCAGGGAGCTTGACTGCTGGAGAATGGCAGCAGGATTTAACTAGGAGAGCACGGAAAACTGGGAGAGAACTCACGGGAGCTGAGCGAACTGCAGGAGACGAGAGCGGCTTCTCAGCACCGGTGAGTCCCTCTTTGCAAATCCCAAAACTTCATCCCCCTCCCCAGCTTTTAGCCACTTCAAAAGTCTGTCTGATTCTGCTGTGGAGGGAGCATGGCTGGAGAGAGGCTGTGGCTGGGAGAACTATCGGTGTATTTTTCTGTTGTTTTAGTTAAAAAAGATGAAAAAACGTACTTTTCCCAGCATTGTGTTTTCTGAGTTTGTTTCCCGTCCTGGTGATTCCCCACCGGGTGAGATCCAGTAGGTGGCACTTTCTTGGCAGCAAAATGTCCATTTGGCACAGAACGAGGCATTTTTTTCTGTTCCTAATGAAGTCTCGAGACGTAGTTTTGAGCAGCTGTTTGTTTGCAAACCTCGGGGTTTCCTCTTTTGGGGACATGTGTAGAATTTCTGGCCGTTCCCCGCCGGACCCCTCAAAGAGCTGCTGCTCTTGGTGGGCGAGGTCTCCCTAGCCCTGACCCTGGCAGGATTCACCACCCGATTTCAGCACGGAGGGAAGCTCGGAGCTGCCCTGTTCCCTTGCGTGACAGCTCTGCCTCCTATTGAGATTTCATCTACGTTAACCAGTCACAGCATTCCCGGCCCCTTTCTCTTATTTTCCTGGAAAATGCCGGTGCAAACTCCACTGAGGACAAGGCTCAGGGACAAACGATGTGACCGACATTATTTTCAAATACTGGAAATAACTGTGACACAGCACAGTAGTAAAATCCAGTGATTGCCCTGCTGTAATTAGGGCAACAGGGAGTTAACACTTGTGTTGCTGGGCTGCTCCAAAAGCAGGGATCTGATCCATCGGTAGTTGCTCATCCAGGAGTGCCAGAACTTGGCTGGGATGTGCCCCAAAAAAAGACTTTTTCTGAGGTAAAGGAGTGACAGCCAGAGGCTCAGCCCCCAGCTGATACAGCAGGGACCCACGCAGGGTTTTGCCCACGGATGCCACAGGCAACAGCGCATTCCTGGCTCTGTTTTGCTCTGTGACTGAGTTTTCAGTTGATTAAGAAGGAAAATTAGTCCTTCACAGACAGAAAGGGCAGGGCAGCAGTGCTGAGTCAAGGCGCCCTTTTAAAACAGGACTGGGAAGAGGGACTTGGGATCCACTGTGGGAAGGTGTCTGTGAGAGGCAAAGGTTGTTGGTTGGCCATGTTTAAAACCAGGGCTTGAACTGGTGTTTGGGACAACACTCCAGCTCAGTTCCACTGTGGTCAGGCCTGTGTTGTTCCTGCAGCTGTTTCCACAGCTGAAGCCTTGGGAAGGAGCTGATGTTCTTCCAACTGAATCTCAGCCCTCCAGGTGGTCTAGAGCAGGATCTGCTCTGCTGTACTCAACAGGGCAGGGTGGGTTTGTCACATAATCATAGAGCTTAGAGGAACAGAGGCTGGTTTTGGGCACCCAAGGAAAAGTTTAGCACCAGCATTGCTGAACTGGTTGTTGGTGAAGTCCTGGGAAGGGAGCAGCTGCGAGTGACGCTGGAGAACGGCTGTGACGTGCGTACACTGCTTGCGTGGGACAGTTTGGAGCAGTTTTCCAAGACAAGCTTTGAGTCCTTGGCTTTCTGCCTCTCTGCCATCTCTCCCAATGTCAGGGTGGGCACAGACATCATGACAGAGGAGGGCAGCCTGGATCCTTCTGAGTACCAGGAGGAAAAGTCTTCTGAGCCATGGGATAGGTATTGCAGGGGCAGACAAAATGTACCTTCAGTGCCCACCTTTGCTGACTGCAAACCACTCACCATCAGAGTGACAAAGCCCAGCCCTGAGCCTGAAACAGCTCTGCAGATCTGGGTCTCCATCTGCCCAATCCCTTGGATGGTGTGATGGATTGAGGGTAGGACTAGATGATCTCAAAAGTCTATTCCAACCATGATTATTCTGTGAGGGACATTGCAGAGCAGATGCTGTCTATGGTGATGTCACAGCAGCCACCATTTTGTCAGGCTGTGACAAATTGTCATGGCTGCCTGAATTCATCCAAAGGCATGAAGAAACAGGGGAGGGTTGCACAGGAGGAATCCCAGCCTGCTTCCTCTGCTCTGGTCACTCAACCAGGCTGTAGGTCCTGAGAGGAGACTCTGCTGGGGCATGGCTGCAGGGCCAGCCCTGACAGAGGTTTGTTGGCATCTGCCCCTGGATGAGATGGCTTGGAATGTGCTGGAAAACAAAATGCTTTTCATAGGGTCACGGGATCATCCTGGTAAAGAAAGATTCAGAAGAGACATTAGTGCACTATAGGACCCGGGAGGTTTCAGTCCTTGTGGCAAAAATGAAAGGAGTGAAACAGGGAGAACAAATGCGTTGGCTTGTGTGGGCTTGAGAAACATCCATATGAAATAAATCCTGAGTGCGTGGGGGACTCTTGGAGTATTATTCCCAGAGGGCTGGATCCGGGGGTGCTGCTTTTGAGCATTTTCCATCACACTTGGCTTTCTCCCTTCCATGGTCTCTCTGAAGTGCTGGGTCAGGACAAATTTGTGGTTTTGAAGAAGACTCAATGGTTTTGTCCTTGAATGGGGCTGATCAGGGCTCATGACTCCTTTCCACAAGTGCAGTCAGCAATGCTGCCCTTCCCTCCAGGATGGACAGGAATGCATGGCCTTTAGCCTGCGAGTTTGGTGACATTGGCAATAAAACAATCACTCCTGGAAAATACTTGAGCCTAGCCGAGTGACCCCCAGGCAGAAGTGCCAAGTAAAGTCCACAGACTTCCTGGAACGACAGGGATGACCTCCTGCACTCTGCTAGGGCTTTACCAGCAGCGCAGTGTCTGCCTGGCATGGCAGCTCCCATGGAGCGCCAGCAGATCCAGCAGCACTTGGCTCTGCCAGCACAGCCTCCTGAACCACCTGTTTGGCCAAGGCGCAGCAGGTGCCCAGAAATATACCCACCTGCCTGCCCAGGAGGTATTCATGTTTCCCATTGCAAGGGAGGGGAGGGTTGGTACCTCCAGAAACCCCCCCTGCTCATCTGACTGCATTGTAGGAGAGTCCTTGCACCATCAGAAATGGTGCCAGGCACTGTACAACACCTGAGAGACACAGGAGATGAGATCCAAGGAGACCCAGGAGGCCTGGGGGCACAGTTTGGCTCTGGATCTCCACCTGCCCACAAGACCATAGTCAGGAACGCAGCAGAGCAGAAGGATTTTCATGGAGTGGGGAGGCTGTGAACAGCATCTCTGTCTGCTTGCAGCAGGTTTGAAATGTCAGGCTCAGGGAAAAAATATGCCGTCACCCATCCCTAAAATATTTAGGTGTTAAGAGGGAAAAGAAAGAGATCCAGGGAGAGCTGTTCTTCCATGGACATGGCCACCTCTGCACATAGGTGAAGGTTTGTCTTTTCCCAAGGCAGCGAGAGCTTTCCTTGCTCCTGGGCTGGCGACAGTACCGCCTCCAAAATTGAAATGCATGATGCCAGAGGGGTAACCAAAAAAGTCCTGGCATTTTACTTCCTGGTAATCCAGATAAATTTGGAAGAATTGCAATTAAGAAGGGAGGAAAGGGTGTGTAGCTGAGCTGGACCGGTTTGGAGATATTGCCCATTCACCTGAACTACAGTTCCCCAGGAGAGCCCAGCCCTTGTTCCCATTCCCCAAGTGCTCCCAAGGGCGTTACTGCAACGTGCTCACTGCCACTGAGGATCTGCTGAGGAACAGAACAAAAGCTTTCAACCCCCAGGAAGAAGTGGGGAGTCACAGGCTCTGCCTGCTCAGCTGCCCTGGGACAGGGACTGAAGTGCCCAGACAAGCTGCTGGGGCCCTGATTTGGTTGGAAGTACCAAGTGAGGCCTGGCAGTTCGTGCAGGCACAGTGGGATCAGGGAATCCTCTCAAGGCGGCACAGAACGAGGCAAGGCTGGGCTGCTCCAGCCCATCTGGCACAGAGCTAGAGCCTGCCTGGGATGCTCTGTGCCCTTACACCCATCCCTGCCTTCAAAGGAGGGTGCAAATCAACCCCTTTCCCCAGCATCTCCCACAAAAGTTCTTGTCCTGCTGAGACGGGCAAATACATCTCACATGTGAGAAATCCTCATCTCCAGTGACAGGAGCACATTTCCCCCATCCAGTCCACACTTGGGGTTTCACCTGTCGAGGCATTAGTCCACCTATTCACCTTGCCTTTCCCACTCTGTGGACACTGCCACTGGACATTGCCAGCTTCTAGCTGGAATGGAGGAGCTGAGCACCCTTGGGGCCATGGGATAGGATTTTGCAACAGCCTTGGCTGTTGTGATGGGCAGGTGTGGCACAAATGAGCCCTCACGGCTCCTGGGCCTCCAACCCAGCCTTGCCTCAGGTGAAGGCAGAACTTTCCATGGCTGGTAGATCAGGAACACTCCACATTTGTGGGCTGAGGTCTTTCAGCACTGCCTTGGAATGGGACAGCAAATTCTTTCCTATTTTTGGTTTCTGGTTGGGGCACTGACTCCCAAAAGCTTTCATAATTTGAATTTAAGTTTAGTTCTTCCTGCTTCCTTTTTTCTTTTTTCCTTCCTCTGTCTTATCAGTCTCAACCTGTCCAGATTTATATCCTACAAAGGTAAAGTGCAGCCCATCTGAATGGCAATAAACCAAAGTTCAGGCACCACAGCTGATTCAGAAAGTGAATTAGTGCTGCTGGTGGGATTGTGATTAGGATCAGGCTGAGTCAATACCACCCTCCCCCAGACTGTTTACATCTAACTTCCTTGTCGATCAAGATGGACAGAAGTGGGAATCATCTGGGAGCTGAGAATCTCTTCATGCCTTACAAGTGTTGGCTGCTGGAACTAGAGCTGACTCCTAAAATCGTGGGTGGCTCCAGATTCCCTCTCCAGCAAATACAAAGTGAATCCCAAACCTGACCCACCTCACTGCTGTGGACTTGCCAGCGGCTTGTCCTAGCTTGTCACTCATTCCTCATTGCCACCATCAGGACTCCCTTGGGTCAATCCTCATCCCACCACTGCTGCCAGCCAGAACTGTGACTTGTGGACACCAACTCTTCCAAGTCCTCCAAACTCCTCTGTGTCCTTTTCACAAGGGCATGGAGTGACAGGATAAGGAGGAATGGCCTTAAGTTGAAGGAGGGTGGCTTTACACTAATTATTGGGAATAAATTCAGGTTGCCCAGAGAAGCTGTGGCTGCCCCATCCTTGGAAGTGTTCCAAGGCCAGGCTGGACAAGGCTTGGAGCAACCTTGGTCTAGTGGAAGGGAGGGACAAGGCATGGACAGGGAAATGGAACTTTTTTCTGACCCAAACCATTTACTTTATGACATTATGATAAATCAGATTGGAGGCTTTCAGTGGTGACTCTATGGAGGCAAAGCAGTGACTTTGCTGATGGTGCTGAGATAAACACAGAGGTGTCCATTTGCCTGAGCCTGAGACAAACCTTTCATCAGTAAATTCACTTCATAAAAACACCAGGGAGAGGAGAGGAGAGAAAGGTAATTGCACCCACGATATCCCTTAATAAATCATAGGCTGGAGCCTACTCTCATTCCTGACACTGCTACCTCTTAATTATAGCTGTGTTCAGCTGAGGAGACAGAGGAGGAGAGCTGGGCTCTATGCAGAAGGGAGCACTAATTAAAACCTTTTTTCTCTGGGAAGATATTAATGTCTTCCTCTGGGGCAGAAGCAAATGGCCTTGTCCATGGCCATTCCTGCGGGTTAACCTGTAACTCTGACTTTCACACAGCCAGGCAGTTTGTCCTGTTTTTGGTGCCTGGTGCTCTCAGTGTTGCTTCTGGGCTGAGATACGGGACTTTCAAAAGTCCTTGAAAAAGGAAGAGGAATAACATGTACCCATGCAGCCTGTGCAGGTGTGGAGGTAAGGTTAGGTAGTAGGGGTGGCTCCTCAGTCCAGACACAGATGACAAAAGGATTCTACACACTTCATATATGACACAGGTAGGATTTCTGAGATGGAGAGGGTATCCCAGATGAACCCAAACAAATCCTCTCATTGGAGTTATGTGGACTTTAACAGGCATCCATGAGAAGAGAGTCTGTGTCCTCAGACTGGTCGGGGGAGGAGTCTTGTACCACCAGGCACCTGCACATCAGCACCTCTGCCTGATCTCCTGATGGGTTTGGGACCTGGTCATGCAGGCTGGCACATTCCTGATTCACATCTTTTTCCAGCACAGGAGAACAGAAACCCTGGCAAACTGCAGGAGGGGAGTGGTACATCTGAGCCATGGAAATGACATTTTCAACCATTGAAGTCAAAGGGCTGATTCTATGATTCTGTCTATTTCTTCTGTTTCCATGATTCCCAAAAAGAGTAAGTCAGGCATCTCCCCATACCAGGGAACCCAACTGGTGAAGGAAGGCTGTAGTCCAGCATCCAGGTACATGCTCACTCCAAGCTGGCATTCAAGCCAGAGTCAAAACACAAGGAAAATATTGGGTTGGATTCCACCCCCCCCCCCGCCCCTTTCTCTTTTTTTTTTGCAACAGAAGGTGCAGGGCAGGAATGTAAAAGTAGCATTAAAGGCTCTCAGGGATAACTTCAAGACTGTCAGGTTTGCTGTGAGTTGCTGCTGCTTGGAAAATAAATTGATAAAGTTTCGTAGCTTAAAAAAAGCCAGAAAAGCTGTCAGAGAAGCTGCTGCATGGAACGAGGCAGGAGCAGGTTCAACAGGATAAATTGAGAGCAAATGTACAGAGCTGTGCTCATTGCTGGTCTCTGCCAGAACGAGCAGGTAACACCCAAGGTGTGGTTAAGCCATTGGCTGCCTGAGCAATCTCTTGACAAGGAAGCACCTCTTGCCACTGCTGGGTCTGCTCCGAGCTTAAAAACAAACCAGGAACAGCCCCTCTATCTGTGACTTCAGCCCTGAAACTTCCAGTGCTCTTCAGCTTGGGAGAGGGACACTGAGGTGGTGTTCTCCTTGAGATCTGTGATACAGCCCATGGCACAGAGACAGGGAATGAGGGAACAGCTGCTTCCTGCTGACAGAGCTGGGGGGCATCCCATGAAACCAGCAGCTGGTGAGTGCAGCAGGAACAAATGAAGGTGGCTGAGAACACCGTGCAGAGCCAAGCACAGAGCATCTTGCCACAGGCCATTCAGGATGTCCAAAGTTTACACAGCTTGGCCAAATGCAGTTGGAAAAATTCAGGGATGGAAAAAGGTACCAGGAGATTTTCACTCCCACTGCTGGAGGCTGGAAAAATTTGCAGAGAGACTTCCTGTGCTCCTGTCCTGTTCCTAGCTTCTCCTCCAGGTATCCATGAGTGCTGAAGCCATGTGTGCCCCCAACCCACCACCAAGCAGAACTGAGGGCAGGTGATGGGAGAGGTGATGGACCACCCCACATCCAGGCAGCTGTCCCTGGCTCCTCTGAGCCAAGGCGGGGGTGGAAGGGAGGAGAAAAGCTCCAGCCTCAGTGACTGCTCAGTGGAAGGAAATGTACACATGTTGTACAGGTTTAGTCACAGCCCAGGAAGGGAGACCTGAGACCATCCAAGCAGCCAAAGCCCTGCCCCAGCCACATGCAAACTAGACCAGACAGGTCCCAGAACATCTGCTCCACACCTGGCACGAGCCTGGAGACACTCCTGCTCTCCCTGATCCCTTCTCCCTGCCTGCCAACACCTGGTGTGCAAACAGTCAGAGGTGAGAAGGTGAAGCAGGGGAAGGTTGCAGGGGAGATCTGGACTGCCACCATCCTCAGCAGTCCCTGGTATTTTCCCAGAGCTGCCTCTGACATGATCTGCCCTTGCCAGGTGCCTGTGGCTGCCAGGATGCTGCTCACAGAGGCTGTGATCTGCTCCAATGCTGTGTGGATGATGGGCACACAGCTTCTTCTCTTGGAATCCTGTCCTGACAACTCAAGCTAAAGGAGGACTTGGGTAGCTCATGACGTCCCTGAGCATCCATAAGCTCAGCAGTAGGTCTCCAGGGCAAGATTCAGAGCACCTGGCTGGGAAGCACCAGGAACAGCCCTTTGTCCTTCTCAAACCACAGGTGTTCCTGTGCTCTCAGGGCCACCTGTCCCTCCCTTCAGAATGACCTTCCCAGAATATGCCAGGCTCTCCAGTGTGCATGTTTAGACACAACTCTGCTTCTGCAAGCCTTTCTCTGCTCCAGAGGGGACGCATAAACCTGTGTCTCGTTAAGGATCAGACCCTAATGACAGTCAGGCCAGCAAGGAGAGTTCAGTGGTTTTAAACCCCAGGTCATGGTAAGCACCACCTGGCTCCCCTTTGGCTGCAGAAGCATCCACGTGGCCTGTGTTGGCCCCACTGCGTGTGAACAGCCCTGGTCCTTCCACACACACCTTGCCCACTTGATATAAAAGGGCTTTCTTGCTTCTTTCCCCCTCTCCTCTGGGGATTACAGGGTTATCCAGGCCAGAAGGCACCTCAGGAGGTCTCCAGTCCAACCTCACGCAGGGTCAGCTCTGAAATCAGAACAGGCTGCACAGTTCACTCCTGCTATTCTTGAAAACCTCCAAGAATGAGACGGCACAACCTCCTGGGCAAACCTGCTCCACAGTGCCGTGGTTCCCACAGCAGAAACCCTGTCCTTCCTGTGCCCTGCACAGCTTTAGCCTTTTGGGACTGGAAATCTCCACGCCAAAGACCCTGTGGGCACACAGCAGTGACCAGGGAAACCTTTCCTCTTTAAGGTGCTGCAGGAAACTCTTCTCTCCCCTTCCCAGCCCTGGGGAATCAGTCTGGTTCCTCCTAGCCCAGCCCAGACTCCCATCTCAGCCTCTGCGTGGACCAATTGTGCTTTTTCCTCCTAACCCTTGTGAGAGATTAAATTTTTTTTTGTGGCAAGATTGTTAAAACATTTCTGCACCGCAAGATTAGAAACTGCCATTTGAATTATTTTGATAAACCCAGCCTCACACATCCTTCTATTCTGTACAGAACAAAGGGCAAAAGAAATGAGGTTTATTTTGGTTTTGGAATGATCTCTCCTGGGACTGTTTTGGTTACTGGGTAACTGGATGTTCAGGCTGAAAAACCTTTCTGTGGTCTCATCCAGAGCTTCACTGAAAGCCCAAACATTGGAAATCAACCCAGTGATTTCCTGTGACTGTACATCTTGTCTTCAGACCCCAGAAACAGAGCAGGGCATCCTTCAGCTGAGTATGAGTATTTTGAAGCAGAACATGTTTTGTACCGTCAATGAATATTATGGTTCCTACAGGGACTCTGTGAAAATCCAAAAATCTCAGCATTTTGCATGTAATACAAATTGATGATGGAAGCAAAAGTCCTTTTGCGTGAACTCCCATTTCTGCCTTTCAGAGGTGAATGGGAAGGGATAAATCACCATTTTTTCCATTTAAAATTGTATCTACCATGATAATATATATGAAAATACCAACTACAGAAGGAAAAAGCTACATTAGACTACTACTAAAAAAGCTCAAGTGATGTTTTCAGATCAAAAGCTGACCTGAGCCCCACCACGTCTCCAGGAGCCACCACTGAGCTGGTTAAACTGGTGTCAGGCTGTTTTCCTGCAGTGACACTCAGAGCCGATTTCCCATGTGCCAAGTTTTAGCTCAAATGAATTGTTACAAATAGCCAAAAATACCCAGACAGGATATGAGTAGGAAGCACAAAATAGGATGGGAAGAGATAGCAATGAATGTTGTCATGGTTAGCTTAAAAAGGCTGGAAAAGCCTTAAATATCAAATGGGATTTTTAAGAGATGAATCTCCTCCCTTAAATCTTCTGCCCCACCCTCCCAGCAAAAAGCTCAGGATGCATTTTACAGCAGGAAATGAAAATTACTGATGCTTCCCAAGCCCCTATTGCTATGGGCAGAGGTTTGGAACAGGCGCAGAGTGAACAGCTCCTCACTGATACAGGCAGAGGGAGATGGGCTGCAGCCCTCTCCCTTTCTTTGGGGAAAGATGGGATGCTGTGACCTTCCTATATAGGCAGAAAAGGATTTTTAGTTCAGATTGACCAATTACTTTGTGCAGATTTATCAATCCTCATCTAACACCAGAGACTTTGAGCTGATATTGCTGGAGACAAACTGAAGCTAAACGTGACTCCAAAGTGGCTCTCAGCCTAATAACAGCTTTTCTCTGATAGAGAAAAAGCTTTTGGCACACCAACTGCCCTGCTACATGCCTGAATTTCTGCCAGGGAAGTGAATCAGCATTTCAGGGAGTGACCAAAAATGCCCTTCCTTTAGGAGGAGGTGGTAGAAAGGTCCCTTGGATCTCAGCAGCTCTGTCTTGCTCACGAACCAGTCAGCATGGGGGAGTGCACTGACAAACAAGCCTCCCTCTTTCCCCTCCTGAAGGGATGAGGAGCCAGCCACATCCCCCAGTTTTGCTTGGTGCATTTCAGCCCAGTTTGGGCTGGCAGTAACCGGGCAAGGATGGTCAGGTGTATCACACTCTGCCTGGGGCTAAAAGTTGGGAATTACTGTGGAAAATGAATCTGCCTGCCAAATGCATCTGGTTAGGCTTTACAGCTGTCCTGTTAGGGGTAAGGAAGCAGGAATGCTGAGGCTGGCTCGTAGGGATTGCACAGAATTTAATTTTCCATTAAATGGTTACAGCAATCATTTAATGGAAAATTAAGACACTTGAGTGATTAGCTCAAACAGCAAGGCCAACCTGTCCCCTACCTGAACACCCACACCTAGTGAGAAATGATTGATGCCCACCAGACAAACCAGGACCACCCAGGGGATATCAGCGTGGTCCCTGTTGGACCAGGCAGCTTTGAAGCTGGTTTTGTTTGAAGAAGAGGTTTTGCTGTGGTGCTTTGCATAAACAGAGCACCACCTTCCAGCATGGATGTGACATCCTGAGCTTTGTTCCTGGAAATCCCACTGTGACAAACACCACTCCACTGTGCTTCTCTCCATCAGAATTGTGACATTACTGCACAAAGCAGTAAGGACACAATAGGAACCCTCACAACTCCATCCCAGCTTTAGCCCATCCTCACAGGTTCTGGGATGGTTTGGGTTGGAAGAGACCTTAAAGCCCATCCAGTTCCACCTCCTGCTATGGGCAGGGACACCTTCCCTTAGACCAGGTTGCTCCAAGCCCCGTCCAATCTGGCCTTGGACACTTCCAGGGATGGGCAGTCTGCCACCCCCACCAGTGCCAGCCTTTCACCAAATCTCCCAACTGTTCCACAGATGCCTTCGAGCTTGGAAAAGCCATCAGAGAAATATTCCAGCTCTACCAGAGGTGCACATGAGGAACAGCTCTGAGAGCTGGTGCCTGCAGCCAGGGACACGAGCACAAAGCCAGTTTTAGGATTTTGGTGTTTTGCCTGAACACAGAGGTGATTCAATGCCCTCCTCCAGGCTGGACTCAGCTGTTATCCGTCCTGCTCTGGAATATGACACACACAAGCAGAGTCACTCCCTATTTTTACTGGCCTGATGTCTGAGTCCTGATTTTTACACAGAGCAAAGAAAAAGTTTCCCTTTCATCTACAGTGTGAAATCCTTCTCATATCTAAAAATCACAGCTTTAAACCCCTTGCTGCTGGTGATCCAGTGCCCAGAGTACAGCACCAGGCTGGGAAAAGCGATAATTTTGGGGGGTTGTGGGGTGAATAAGGATGCAGGGCAGAGAAACCTTCAGCATGACAACCACCAGTGCTTTCTCCAGCAAACCTTTTGGATACCAGGGCATGCTACACCCACAGGTCCTGGCGGCACTGGAGCCATCCAGCCTTTCCCTTGCATCCTGCCCAGACAGTCCCACGACCAGCTCCAACCTCCCACAGCTCCTTGGCTCCCACCTCCCAGGAGCTGGGTGGTGCTAGGGACAGGATTAGCTCACAGAAGGTGTGGGCACAAAACAAAAACAGGACAGAGGGGAAAAAGCTACAAAATTCCTCACAAAACTTCCCAGGAAGCCGAGGGAACGCGTCATGCTGGTTTTTCTTCCTGGGGAGTACAAGTGACTCACATGACACTTTCTCCCAGTTGGGTAGTTTTGAACTGGGGTCTTTTAATTTAAACCATTTAATGAGGTTTTATGTAAGGAATACTCATTCATCTCCCTTCGTCTTTCCAAAAGCATCCATTAATATTTAATGTGCTGTTTCTGGGCCTGGCTCTCTAGCTTTCTAAACTGCAGCCCAAGCATGGATAATGCTCACCTTGGAACCCCTGGCAAGACACATAGCAAGCCCAAACCTGCTCCCTGTTTTCCTTCCACCCAGCTCCTGCAGAATTCCTCCAACAGAGAGGAAAAGTGTAAATCCAGGAGCTGTCACTCGGCACTGGGACTCTGCAAACAAGTCTTTCTGAGGGGTAGTGGAACCAGCTTCCAGTTTTTTCCCAAGATCTTGGAGACTGTGGCTATTTGTGCATTTTCCTTGGGTATTTATAGAGCAGGGCGCTGTCCAGACTTGCTTTTGGTTGTAGTTCTGGGAGGAAGGTTTTACTTTCTGGCAGGAATAGAAAAGCTCCTCATTTTTTGTTCAGATCTTTCCCATTCCAACCTGTGGGCACCAAGGGCCTCCAGTGCCACTGGACTCCAGACTGGGACCTAAATTAAGGTCTGTTTATGGATAACCATGGACACATTCTCTCTGTAGGCAGTTCATTAATCTCTCATCAGGAATCTGTAAATACTGGCACTTTTGCTCTGTAGTACCAGTTTGTGTTTCTGAGCTCCCAAGACTCCATTTCAGCCCCTTGGAGACCAACAGTAAATCCAGATGGGATTCAAAGGGGGGTCAGGGTCCACCCAAGCTGTACAGGGGTGGCTGTAGGTCTGAGATGCCTCAGTCCAAATGAGCTGCTGCCACTTCTGCCATGGAGGCTGAAGAACACTTGGTTCCTCTCTGCCCAGACCTGTTGGGCTGGGTTATATTTATCCAGGTGCCTGTCTTCTGGAGAATCTCCACAATGTGAACAATTTGATGTGCAGAGCAGGGAGTGTTTCCTTCAGACACCTGGCAGGCTGTACTTGGGGACTGCCTCTGCTGGAACATGGCACATGCCACACACACCCTGGAGCTCCACACACACGCTCTCCTCTTCCATAGGCTCATGTCTTTCCAAAGGGATCCATGATCCCGAGTGGCTTTGTCACTGTAAAGGTAACTTGAAAGGGTGGAAGAAGGAAAAAAACCAGAGGACTTGCCACTTTCTCAAACTTGGGGTGCTGTAAAGGCATCTCAAACAACACAGATAACAATGGGGACTCCTATGGCCACCAGGCTCTCCAGGAAGTGTCATCTGGATGTGTTCCCTTTCCAAAGCAGGAATCACCAACATTAAAACAGAGTGGCAAAGTTCTGACTTGGTCCTGCTGAACAACCAAGGTCTGATTTTACAAAAGCAGCATTTGGAAATTTTGGATGGGACAAGATCCTGGCTTGCTTTTCCAAGGAGAAACAGCAACCTGTTCCTCTGTTTGGCTGTCAGCCTCTCTGCTCTGGATTTGCATTTCCTGATGCCTTCTGACTAACTCAAAGATTATTTTTATTTATGAGTGCATGTTGCTGGCAGAGACCCTGAGTTTCTTCTGGTGAGCCCTGAAGCCATCCCTACGTGCAGGTTCAGAAAAACAACTAAAAGCAGGAGAAGGGTGGTTCCAGGAGGCTGGACCAGCAGACCAGAGATCCATGTGAAGTTCTCAACCACAGGCTCCAGGGGTTCCATCTCACAAACACTTTGAGAGATCTGAACCAGTTTGTGTGAATTTAGGACTCTTGGTGTCTCATGAGGAGCCCTGAGCACACATATTGCAGCGCCTCACTAATGCCCCAAATCTGTTTTGTTAGTGGATTAATGTGGAACTGTGGCCTTCCCTACCTGCCAGCTCCTTCCATACTATCAGAGAGGGTAGGATGGATTGTGAGAACTGGTGGGATACTCCCAGGGGCTGGGGGAGCTGTCTGGAGCAGGACCAGTGCAGGACACACCACAGTGCCTGTGCTCCCTTTGCTCTCCTGTAAGTCCAAGCAGCCCAAGCTTTGCAGCACAGCCCATCAAACAGTTTTCTCCAGCGTGACATTCCTGCAGCCCTAACACCCTGCAGCCCTAACAGAGGGCGCTTTGTGGGCCTGGGAAGTCTAAGAGATAACATCGTGTGGTGGCCAGCTCATGTTTCTCCCTGATGCTTTATGTTACTCCCAAGGCTGCTGCCAATCCAGCATTTCTGCCTGCCCATCCCCCTGGCATGGGATACACACACAGAAAGCAGGGTTACATGGACCCATCACCCCAGGCAAGATCCTAGGGAGTGTTTCCTTCACAGGGATCTCACCAGTGCCCATCACCTCTTGGTGCAGAGACTCCCTTCAGCATGGCTGATGGGGAGTTTGGAAGTCCTGTTGCCCCAGGCAGATCTCGGTGGGATGACTGATGGAAACACAGACAAGGTTTGTTAGAACTGGGTTAGAACATGTTTGGAAAAACTAGCTATTACTCCTGGATCACTTAGCTTAAGATTTTTGGGGGTTTTGCCATGTTTTTCTACTGTTCCAGCAAAAGCTGTTCTGTTTTGACAAGCATAAGTCCCTGCTGCTACAGTCACATCCTTATATTCTCTGATACCAACAAACCCAGTCTCAGTCTTAAAGGTCTTAGACCCATGAAGAGAAAAACCCACAACACCAGATGCGGCAAAGATTAATGCTGATAATAATAATAATAGCCCTAAAAACCCCACCAGTATTTCACATTTGCACATTGTCCAGTCTTTACCCAATTCCAGAATTTTTCATGTCCTTTCCACACCCTATAAGAAGTCTGACCACAGCAGATAAGGAAGAACTATACCTAATAAAAATAAAGTACAACAATAGCAGAGATCAGCCCAGAGAGGAGAAAGAGATATTACTCTTTCCTTCACTAAGTGCTTCTCCACCCTTGGAGAAGAGGGATCAATGTCACAGCTCCCTCTTCAAAGAGACTCAGAGAAAACCAAAACAATGCATGGCCAGCTTCCATTTGCTATAAAAGTGCAGAAATGTGGTGCAGACAATGCCAGGCTCCCGTCACGGCTCCGTGTGTCTTTGGGAGGATATTTAACCTCCAAGGATAAGACCGGCCGGAAAGTCAGGGAGCGGAATTTCCTGTGCTTTAAAGTACAACATGTATTCACCCACCTTGATGGCCTTCAGCACTAATTTGTGCTGGCCTCCCTAAGTCCCTCTGGGACCTCTTGGCCTGGGCCAGATCAAGGTGCCAGGCTTTAGCCCTGCAGTTTTAGCTTCCCTGTAGTTGCTCCAGCAGCAGCAGACTGAATTTGAGCCTGGCTTAGCTCCTGGAGTCCGTATCTCATTCCACACCATGCTCATGTGCAAGGCTCAGCTGCCTTGCTTGGTGACCCACGCAGAGACACTGCCCTGCACCAGCAAAAGGGTGGGTGATGGTCTTGAAATTGGCTTTGATTAGGCTGAGTCAAAGGTGACACCTGCACAGCCACACATTGCATGGTGACACTTGTGTCTCGCCTCCCTTCCTACGCTCGTCCCACTGGGGAAGGAGGAGGCAGCAGCCACACCTGCTGGGAGATAAGGGGAAGATCAGAACCCTCTAATCAAGGCAGGGAGAAGACAACATCTGGCTGAGGCTGCAGACTGTGGCAGCTCTTAAGGATGCTCCCAAGGGGAGGGAGAACCTAGGGAAGGCCAGCCCACAGCTTCATCTCTCACATCTTTGGTTCTGTCCACATTTCAGGTGAAGTGCTCTAAGCCCTCCTTCACCTTTAACAAGCTCAGTTGCCTCTTGATTTAGCAGATTCATTAGAAAGTCTCCAACCCCTTAGGAACATGCCCTTCCCCCTTGCAGTCTTCCAGTTCAGATTCAATTAATATCCGGCAATTAACGCTGAATTAAAAGCTTTGGCATGAGGCTCCATCCTGGTTTCACTTGGCCAGCACCACACCACGCCCTCGCTGTGACCAACGCAAGGCCGGGCACCGCCACGGCCTGAATGCAGCAGAGAGAGCCGAGCAAAGGGCAAATAGGAAAATAGCAGGAATAAACAAAGAAAAGGGAGCCCAGCATGATAAGGACCTGCTGACTTGGCAGGTGTTTGCACTGCTTCCAGTTCCACGGGCTCTTGGGACACAGGCATACATCCAGGTTGGCTTATCATTTGGGGAGCCCAGCTGATCCCATCAGTACTTTATTAACCACCATGAGATGAAGAATTCAGAGCTGGTCCTGCTTCACCCATGAAGCCAGACTCCTCTGCCACTGCCATGGAGTCTGCACCTTTGGCAGCCACCTTGGGTTGCACCAGGTGGGCTCCTCACGGAGCAGATCCCAGAGGTTTATTTTTTGGACACAGCTTAGGAAAGAGGAGTAAAAACCAGGGTGACCTTAGCTGGATCCCTGGTTCCTCCTCGTGCTTCACAGCTGGGGCTGGGGCCAGGTCTGAGCTCCATGGGCCAAATTTGGTGACACATTCCTGCTGGAGTAATGTGGATTTCAGTACATTAGGACATGGCCCTGGGGCAGTAAGAGAAAGGGAGCTATATGAAATATGACACTAATATGCAGAAACACTCCCAGTTATCATCAGCTGTGGGACCCAAGTGGCAGTAGGGTGGTGCAGAGCAAACAGGGCAGAGTGGGGGTTTTTAAGAGCCCAAGTTCTCTTTTCCAGGTATCTCATGCTAATGCACAAAGAGATCCAGGAGATAGGAACAGTTTGAGGACTGTAAAAGGAAACCAGCAGACAGCTATTAACAAAGGAAAAATTCACAGGTACCCAAGCTTGGGCACAGGGATGGGTTTTATTACACTCAGAGGGGTTGGCAGACCACCAAGTTTCTATTCTAATGTGGATATGAATTTATATCTCTTACAGGTGTGCATAGGGATTTCAGTATCAACTGCAAGAGAGACAAAAAAGGGAGAATTTAACATACTAGCTGCTAAAATGCCCTTGAGAATCTTTTCTAGCAATGTCTCTGTGCTGAGTGTGTTACTGTGACAGACAACAGACTGAAAGTTGTAAGGCTGAGCCCAAAACATGCTGGGGTTCTCCATGCAGTCTGTGTACAGCCAAATATTTCACTGGCATCCCCATAAATGCATCCCTCTGACATCCCACTGACAGTTCTGATAACATCAGTGAGAAAATTGTCTCTGCCTTCACCTCAGGGTGAAACACACAGAGCAAAACACCACAAGTGTTCCAACGCAAGGAATAAATACGGATACGTAAGGAATCGAGGGCAGCTCTGCTGATGACACAACAAGCCCTGCAGCAGATAGTCAGCCTCCAGAGGGGAAATCCCAGGTGTCAGGGATGACTCCAAAGTATTCCCTGGGGATTACACACACTTTAGCCTAGATTCAGTGAAGACAAACCCTTGGAGGAAACTCCACTGCCTGCCCATGGCTGTCATGGCAGCCCTTGGCACATGCCAAGCACACTCAGCAGTTCCCTTGCAGGAAATCCCACTGAGGACAGTGAGGAATTTCTTCCTTTAGGCCAGCAATAAGTATTTCAAAGCGAAACCATTGAATTCTGACAACCTTATCATGAGGTAAGCAGGGTCTGACCCAGGCACAGAAGTGCTCCTGAACATTCTAAAAGAGACTTAAAAAATTTTTAGGACTTTGCCTTGGCTTCCCTTCAGCTCACACATGAAGTAGAGGTGAAGAGCTTGAATATCAAAACAAATAATTCTCTGAGACCTTATTGTATCTCATTTTCAGGTTTTGTTTCTCTTCCCTTGCAGTTCTGCTCTCAGAACAATGCCTGGATCTCTCTCACGTCTTCTCCCACATTCTAATTCTCATTGGAAAGAAGAGGAAAATAATCTGCGCTGATCCTGTCTGCCTTTCACTAACCACTCACTGCAGTACATTTTCCTTCCTCCTTGAGCTGTCAGTGGAGCAGCATTCAGTTATCCCATTTTTCTTTATGTGGGCAATCCCCTCGTAAAGACACTTTAACAGCTGGTGTAGAACTTAAAATTACCACATAACAAAAGCCAATGGCATTCTAGGCATGAAAAATGACTTGGGACACACAGCCATGTAGCACATGGACACGGGGATCCAGGACAGACCATGGGAGCAAAGCCCACCTCAGTCCCTGTTTAACCTTAGGCAGGACAGTGCTGCTGGAAAAAGATGTGCTGGAACACCACAAACCTGGGGTGTGCCTAGAATGGAAGGGCAAGAGAGAGAGGTGGAAGTAGGCTTTGAAAAAGCATCCTGGGATGTGTCACCTTCAGCCTAGGTGAGAGCAGTGAGAGGTGACTGAGAGCAGGGAGGAAACACCCTTGTAACTCACCTGACTGCCCCATCTGCTTGGAGACCCCAGCTTGGAGGCAGAGAGGGCAGGATGCATATGGATAAATCACCTGAGAGCCTGTTCTATAACCACTGACCCTGTCTTTTTTGCCTCTGCTGCAGTTGCCTGGCCTGTGAAGCAACATGAGTCACAAGGGATCCCTCAGCAGCAACCCCGGCTCATCAAAGTAAGGACCTTCCTGTACCACTCCTTCCTGCTGTTCAGGGGATACTCTAAGCAGTTCCACTCATCCCCAAAGTCCCTGGCATTTGTTTCACCCCTCCTGGGCACCTCATGAGCTGGCACTGCCTCACACATCACGTGCTCTGTGCACTGGGGTTTGATAATGGCACATTGGGTGGAGAGAGCAAAGGGACACCAGGAGCCTCTCCACCTGCAGCCTCAGGCTACAGCAGCCCATGGCAACTTCCCAATGGAGCCAGAGCCACCAGCTCTCTCCCTCCTTCCTGCACTGGGTTTGAGCACCTGAACCACTGCCTACCCTCAGGGGACACAGTGACAGAACACAAAGCAGCCCCTGGGCACCCATGGGCTCACTGCCCTGTGCAGGACAGCCTGATCAGAGCACCTCAGATCCTGCTTGGATCCTCCACTGCCAGAGAAAACACTGTTATCTCCTGGGTGCTCATTCCTACCCGTGACCCAGGTATGGGGGATGGCTCTACAAGAGACCTGATGCCCCAAAACTCAACTGTTTATGCACAATCCCACCCTCCCACATTCTTACATGGGATATGTTCCATATCCGAGCACCTGCCTTCAAGGGGTACATCTCCAACATGCCCATTGGGAAGGGATCATCACCTTGGCTCCTGCACTGCCTCAGGTTCAGGTGGACTCAGGGATAACATGGAGAGGGTCTCCCTGTAACAACCCTGCTTATGGCACACTGGGAGCCGCTGTCCTTAACCCAGCCCCTCCAGAGTGCTGTCCTTCCAGGGGACATGGTGAAGGTAACTCTAGTGGGGACAGGCCTGGCTGGGCTGCTCCGTGTCCTGTTTCCACCGCTGGGTTCAGTGACATGTGCCTGTGGTGTGGA
This sequence comes from Hippolais icterina, assembly GCA_013400075.1. Classification (NCBI taxonomy): domain Eukaryota; kingdom Metazoa; phylum Chordata; class Aves; order Passeriformes; family Sylviidae; genus Hippolais; species Hippolais icterina. The sequence goes on along the minus strand of VWYN01004415.1, from coordinate 23,237 downwards.
TAACGGGTAGGGTTGCACAGGGAGCCGCCAGCACGGCCCAAAGGGAATGCTTTGCAAGGAAGGGAAGGGCTGGTCCCTCTGGGCAGCTGCAGAGCTGCTGTGTGAAAACTGATGTTAAAAATATTTGGGAGCTGATGGTTGATTTGCACCTTCTTTCTTTTCCAGTGGCAGCATGGGCAAAGCTGAGGGAGCCTCCAAGCTGAGTGCAAAGGACCTGTATGGTGAGTTGTGCCCACAAACATATTCAAAGTTTCCCATGGCAAAGGCACTTCTGGAGAGCTGGATGTGGATGCTGGGGAGCTTTAGGCTGGAAACTCAATCAAAGCCACGTGAATCCAGAGTTCCATATGCAACAGGCTGGCCTGACCTTTCAGCAAAAACACACCTCACATCTGTGCAGACACCTCCCATAACACCTCCCACACTGGGGACAGTTGGGATTTTGTGGGAACAGAACGTGTCTTCTCCTACCCAGATCCTCCCCAGGTCTGTTAGCAAGATCACCTGATAAAGGGCCTCACAAAAGAAAGACTGTCCTCAGCAAGTTAATGATTATCCTCTTCTAACTACTCAGTGAACCATGAAAATTCCATGCCCTTTGGCTCTTTGGAAGAGCAGGGAATGGGCAGGATGGGTGTTTGTGCACAGTCCAGTCTGAGAGGCAGCTTGTTTGGGTTGAGCACATTTAGGTATCAACAACAGTTATTCCTGACCTCAGCAGATCCAAGTATCCCAGGTGAAAATGTGGCCACTGGGCTGGGCAGAGCAAGCATAAATCATGTGAGAAATCACCTCCCTCAGTTATTTCCTGAGTGAGAAGTTGGGGATTATCTGGGTAACACAAGCAGCTTTTGGGGAGTCCAAGCCTGCCAGCTCTCCCACCTGAGAGCTGTGGATTTACCTGGTTGATGTTTAATTGGGAAGGAACAGGCTGTGTGTGCTTTTCCTTGGAGATCTTCTATTTGATCAGAGATTGTCCTCGGCAGCTATGAACTGCCAAGGTGGTTTATTTGTCCCTGGGAAGTAACTCTGTTTGCCCAAGGGTTTTGGTTGGAGGTTTATCCATGTGGAGTGGCCTGGCGCAGTGTCCAGAGACACCAAACTCAGCTGGGGAGAACTGGGATGGCAGGGGCTGTATTTAGTGCTAAACAAAGCCATTGTTAACATCAATTAGCTTCCAAGAATGAAACATGAGGATAATGGCAGAGCAGAAATTTGGGCTGTTTGTGGCCTGGATGCTGCGCGGTGGGGAGGTGCCAAGCAGGGGTTTGAACTGTGTCAGTCACTTCTGGAGATGGAAGGACACATGATAAAGAAGCGAGAGGATGAGGTGGAATTTTGGGGGCACACAGGGCTGCTAGGGCAAACAAACTCCTCCTGCTCCAAGGCAGTGCACATTCCTTGGGCTGTGCACTGACACTGCAACACATCCTGTCAGGGGCAGGAGGGCTGTAGTTGCCAGGTAAAAACAGCCCTAGAGAGATGTGTAAAAATGAACCTGGGAGTTCACAATGGTATTAAAGACAAGCAGATTTGCAGGCTGGCACCCATGGGTGCAGGCAGCCCAGGGCTCCAGCGATCAGAGTTCCAGAGGGGGATCTAATGGTGCCATGGCACCGGGAGCACCCCTCAATCCCGTGCCACAAAAGCCAGTGGAGGGAAAGGCTGACAGACTGCCTTGGAAACAAACACAGCTCTCAAATAAGCACTTTTCAACACAGAATTTCATCTTCTACATTTTTTCATATGAACACACCTCAAAAGCAAATTCACCAGGGTTGGGACCTCTGACCAAATTCCAGCAAACTTAAAATGAGGACTGTATGTCCCTGGGCCAAATCCTCAGGAGGAGTAAAGCAGCTGCCTGCTATTTCTCTGCCACTACTGTAACACAGAATGAGCTCTGCAGGCATTCCCTGCACAAATCAGTGCCTCTTGGCCAGCCCAGCCCCTGGCATGAGCACATCCAGAAGGATTTTGTTTGGCAGCACTTGAAACCCACCCGCTAATTCAGCAAAGGACACTTAGCACGTGTAAACCAATATTTAAATGTCTTGGTCCCTTTCCCACTCGGATCCTCCCTCCCCCAGCATTAATTTCTGCTGTGAGCTGGCACATTTGGGGGTAGAGGGCAAGCAAGAACTAAAATTCCAGGGGGAATTATGTTTCATAATGAAACAAATCACACCAAGCTGAGCTGGCCTTGATTATGTGATTACAACACTGCTGAGGGACATTTGGAGCTGACAAGACTTTTCATATTTTCATTTTCCTCCAGTGGAATCAGGCTGGACCCTCAGCCTGTGTACGCTGCCAGAGCTCTGAGAAGAAATTCCCAGCACACAGGCATCCACTCATTTAAAGCTTGCTGGGTTGTTACGGCTCCAATGCACACAGGTGTCTAAATATTATTTCTAGGTGAACAAGGTCTTGGCTCTAGCTTTCTAAAGATGCTTCTTCTACAGTAATACTGGCCTAACATGACAGGGGTGCCAACTGTGGGTACACAAGTGCTACCTGAGGGCCAAGGTGTCCCCAGTATCAACAGGGACTTACTGGGAATATTAAACCCACCTCAGAGGAGACCCTGAAGTGGGATATTTAAAATTGTCGTGGTGAGGCTAGAACACAGCAGCAGCTTCAGGCTGCACCCAGATGGTGAAGGTGGAAGTTCACTCTGGGGGTGCTCCAGGGCATAGTGTGAAGGTCCTCACAGGACACAGCCTCATCACAGGCTGTTGATGGGTGGGGAAGGCTCTGGTGTCACACTTGGCCTGCTGAAATTGCTTTGATGACCAAATATGTTGCCTACCACTGTGCATCCTTCACTGTGGTGAGCACAGAGGGATGCAGAGAGATGACCAAAGAGAATTCTGCAACGAAACTGGCTTAAAGCCCCAAGATACCTCCCCAGGCTCTGTCCCTACCACAGTTTGATATGCTTTCCAGCTGCTCTGCCATCCTCAGTGGAGTTTCCCGGCTCTCATAGGAGTAGGACACTCCTCTTTTCCTCCCCCCTCAGTAAAACAGCACCACATTCATTCGGCTCCACATTCTGGAGGGGTCTGTGGCTGCAGGGAGCAGTCCCGCCTCAGCTGGCAGCAGGGAATGGCTGGCCCCTCTCAGGTTGCCACCTCTCTCCCCACACAGCCACCAGCTGAATAAATGTTAATGCACACCATAAATAAATTAGGCTGCTTCTCTGCTTACGGGTGTCTGTTCCTAGCCCAGATGAAAGCCTGTGGGGGGGTAACCAGGCTAAAGCAGAACCCATGGGAAGGACTGGCAGGAAGCATTTCTGCACAGCACTTCCCACAGCAGAAAAGCTGCTGCCACCCCTTTCTGAGGTGACTCCAGGTGGGCTTCTGCAGGTGTTCCCCTCAGCTGCTTCCAGAGCTGTCAAACAGCGCTGGCTGGCTCTCCTGATGGATTAGGCAGCGTAGCAGGAGAAGTTGAGGGCAGTTTGATGATTGCAGTGATTTCACATAGGGCTGGGGGGAGGAGCAGCTCATTTCTGTTTGGCTGCTGTCTGTCCCTGCGGTGCTCAGCCTCCTTCCAGCCCCCCACGCCAAGCCTGTGAGACTCAGCCAGCTGGTTCCAGCCTGCCCACCCATCCTCCACACACTCATTTCTGGGAAAGAACCAGACTTGATAAGGCACAGGGCTGGAAAAGGGGTTTTGGAGCAATGAGTTAGGCTGGAGAAGCGCAGTGCTGACACCGATCACTTGACACTGCACCGTAACCCAAGCCAGGCTGCGGCGCTGTAACAGGACACGAGGCACTATCACAAAGAGAAGAGCCACTTCCTGCCCAGTGTGGCCCTGGACAGGGATCATCTCCCTGGGGAGCCACGGGCAGAGAGGCTCCAGTGGTGCCAGCATCACCCCTGAGCCACAGGCAGCTGCTTGGTGCTGGCCAAGCCGAACACACCAATGGAGAAGGAGTAAATTACATTTAATGGTCATGAACCAACTGCTGGGGGTCTCCACAGACCCTCTTGTATTGCAATGGGGCCCCCAGCCTCATGGAGGGGTCTCTGAGGTGAGACCCTCCAGCCCTGAGCACAGTGCCCAGACTGTAATTCCCTGCTGCAGGCTCTCCCACACCCTGCCCAAACCATGAGCTTGTTCACAGCTCCAGCTGGAGACCACATGGCTGTCACATCATTATTGACAGGAGCATGGAGGGACCATTCCTTCCCCACAACCTTTAGGAGAGGATTTGTGCAGGATTTAACACACACTGGTATTGTCTGCAAGAGACAACCCAGGCAGGGGCCGTGGCTAAACCCAAGCCTGCTCAGCCACATTGCTGGGTCAAGAGGACCGTGTCTATACCTAAATCCACAGGGATTTGGGCATCATCTGAACAGTGCCACTCACTGTCATGTCTTTAAAGGCTTCATCATACTGGAGAAAAAGCTTGAGGTTAGCAGAGACCCAGCCTTCTTGCTCAGGCCATTAATTCCCCATGTCCTCAGCTGCCAGCCCTGAAAAACTCCCTTGTCCTTCCCCACTGCTTCCTCGGTGCCATTCCAGCTCCCTTCTTCACATCCTCTATCCCACCCAAGATTCCAGCTTCAGATTCCCCTGCTCCCCTTTGACACTGCATGTGTGGGTGACCCTTGTATTCAATGCCTTGGACAATTCATACACCAGCTGGAAACAGGGCTGGAAGAAAAACTGGAAGCCAACAATCCTGTTGGTTCCTGGAGATCAAGCCCCAGTGGTGGGTGACACAGGGAACACAGTGGCTCAGTTCAGCCCTGACTGGAGCTACTGGGAGGAGCAGACACTGCTCCAGGTGCTGCTGGCTGTGAGTTTGGGATGGCAGTCAGTGACAGGGATGCTGTAGAGAGGGATCTCCCACTTCTGATGCTGCTCAGCATCTCCAGTGACACTTTTTCTTTGCCACCTTGAAAGTGCTAGGCACAAGTTCTCTTCTTGCATGGAGTAACTGCTTAAAGCTCACACAGAGGAACCTTTTCCTAAATGGAAATGGGATTTTGGATATGCTCAAGTAGCTTGGGAACTGAAGTTGTGATAGTTCATAAAAATAACAACAACAAAAAAAAAGGAGGAAGTTTTCATTGTGAATTCTTTCAAAACTCAAATAAAATGAATTAATTAAATCAGGATTCCCCCAATTTTACTACATTCTGACATTCAAAAAATGCCATTACCAGCTATAGAAAGTTGAGTAAACACCACTTTGGGTTTTTTGGTGAAAAATAATTTGGGAGGTTTCTTCCAGGTCTGGTTGTAAAGAAAAAAGGGAATACCTCTACCGGTGAACTATAGCTCCTCAATGCCCTGATTATCCTGCTCCAAGCAGCCCGATGGACATGGTGCCGCCAGACACACTGAACACAAACACACACTGTTCCTCCATGTACTCAGTCCTTGCACAACCCAGGAGCTGCGCCAGGTTTTTATTTGCTTTCCTAGAGTGGGTTGTGTCTTCAGCTAATAAACCAGGAATGTGAGCACTTGGGGCTGAGCTGTGGCAAATATGAAGCGTGCCGAGCAGGAATTCAGCTGTGTGAAACCCAGAGCCGCTGCTCCCTGCTGCCAGAGCCCATTCACACCTCAATGAGAGCTGTTCATTCACTCCAAGAGCTTCCAGATCCATCTACACACACCAGCCATGAGTGAGAGCTGACCAGCAGACATTCCCAGGTCCTGCACAGATCAGCTCCAGCAGTTTAGCAAGTACCACGGATCTAAGAGCAAACCCAATGAGCTCGATGCTCCCTAAACTGCAAAGATATCCCAAAATGGAGCTCTCTCTCTGCTGGCCGTAAAGAACAGGGAAGGAGCAAGGCAGGAGCTGCAGATTCTGCCCTGTTGGGAGCTCAGGCACTGCAGGTCAGAGCAGGGCTCAAAACCAGATCCTTGACTAACCCTGGGTAACCTGGAGCATCCCATCCTCCTAGCTGGCGAGGAAGCAGGAACCTGGCAGATGCTGTGTTCAGCTGCCACATCTGGCCCCACGCTGGGATCCTGGAATGGAGGTTATTCCATACTGCTGCTCTGTAAGCCAGCCTGGCAGGTTTCTGTGGCTGCCATGAGCACACAGAACATTTGCTGCCCCATTTCTCCTCAGCAGGCTGGTCCTGACCTGCCGTTTGGCACAGAGCAGCTCATGCTAAGCTGGCAGGTTCCTATAAACAGTGTGTGCACTGCTAGATCATGTATAGATAATGTAAAGATTATATAAGGAACTGGCAAGCTCCAGAAGTAACTGCCAGGACTTCCCTTAGGCTGCTGTAATGGATGTGGAGGCCAGGGATTCAGGGAATGGAGGAGAGGTCCTTGGTATGGCACTGGCAATGAAAACAAATCCAATACCTCTCATACCTCACAGACTGCTCCATACTTGTCCATACATCCCGCTGTCTTCTGCTGTGCCTTCTGCCCAGCAACAGCTGTAAACAAATGTGGGGAGGGACAGGGAGGATCAGGTAGGATCCTGTGTGGTAAAACTAATTAATCAGAGAAGGATGTGCCTGGAGGGGAGGCAGGGGCCACTGACAGTTTGTACTGGGGTGCTGTGCCCCTCTGGCTTGACAGAGGCTGTGCATGGAGAAAGACAAGCCTGCTCCTGCCCTCCTTGGCACTGCTCAACATTCCCAGAGACCTTAACCAATTATCCTGGCTGTAAGCTGGTCCCACAGGCAGTTTATCCCACTAGTTGATCTCCTGTGCTCACTGAATGCGTTTGCAGCCACGTCCCAGCTCCCTGCTAAATCAGGTTTTGCATGGAAATGGGGAAGGAACTTGGCACTAAAGATGTGCTTTGGCTTCCTGGACCAAGCTGATAACCCCAGCCCTCCAGAATGTGTATCGATCCTGCTTTTTTTCCCTTTATTTATTACTCTCTTTCATCCTTTCCACTCCTTAACATAAAGCCAAACAGGACTCTTTCCCTGCCAGCCAAGATTTTAATATCGTTACTGGGATTTCAGCCCAGCACTGTTTTGAGCCCTCAGGTACCACCTTTTACCTCTGCAGTGGTCTCAGCTCTTCCCATTTCCTCACTGATGCTAGTGGGAAACGCCATTCCCACACCATTGTTTATCTGTAAGGTATCAGTGGTAGAAAACATTCGTTGCCGTTTTCCCCACTCCTCTGGGTGTGAGGCAAGATTAAAGCTACTTGGTTAGGAGAGAACTGAAGTGAATTCTGTTAAAGAACCATTTATAGGGCTTTTTCCCCTCAAAGGATTGTCTTAGGGATCACCCTGAGAGGCAAGAGATGAGACAGAAGGTATGCATGTCCCACCTGTTATCCATGCTCAAGGCATTCAAAGCTTTCTGGATTCCCTGTCTCATACATACAGCAAGTGTCTGGGATCAGCACAACTTCTCCTCAGGCCACAGGGGATCCCACCAGCACCTGCCAGGATACCCATGCTACGAGTTGAGTTGTTTCCTTGCCAGACACAAAAAGGACAGGACAAAGCTGTATTGTTTTCCCATCTCTTTGGCTCTCTTGGCAGACAAAAGGCAAAAAGGACAGTGGTGGCCACTGTGGGCTCATGCCAGCTTTATCACCTCTGGATGTTTGCTGTACCGGTGCCACAGCCCTGGGGCTCTCCCTGCCCTTTGCCTGTGTTATATCCAGAGTCCTCCACTGCCACAGACTCTGAAGGTCATGGCAGGAGATAAACGAAGGTGCAGATGGATGTCTGAGCTAATTTGGGGAAATCATCACTACATTCCTGCAATGCTCATCTATCACTGGGGATATGCAAATTCTCCCCATCCAGGGGCCAGGTTAGGGGTCGGATAACACCTGAAGGTGCCGAGGAGGTCCTGTTGCAGGACGCTGTAGGAATGCCAAGTGTCCTGGTGTGAGGTGTCAGATGAAGCAGGAGGAAATGAGCTGCTGCTGCTGCTGCTAACAGGCCAGCATGCACTCATACAAAATACAGCAGGTCAGGGACAAGGCTGTGCAGAAGGGCAGGGTGGAGCCACGCAGGACATCTGACCTGCCTTCTGAGGTATGGCTGGCCAAGGGAGTTCACCTGGGCAAGGGAAAGGATCCCCCTTGATCGAGGAGTCAAACAGCCACAGATTTTGCTAGAGACATCATTCACAGAATGCCAGAATGGTTTGGGTTGGAAAGGACCTTAATGCCCATCTCATTCCATCCCCTGCCATGAACAGGGATACCTTCCACTGTCCCAGGTCGCTCCAATTCCAGTCCAGTCTGGCCTTGGACTCTTCCAGGGATGGGGCTTCACCCATAGCTTCTCTGGGCAGCTTATGTCAGGGCCTCATAAGGAAGAACTTCTTCCTAAAAGCATTTTGGGATCAGCCCAGGCCAACCAGAGTCAGATTTAATCAAAGACAGATAATGATGCATCTTGGAAAGCCCGGCAGTGTTTCACCACATTGCTTTGAGTAAATAAACCAAAAAACACTAGTTTTCTTTAAAGCACCCACACTCCTTGGACAGATGTGGCCCAAACCTGACTCTTTCATGATCTGCAACCTGGATCTTTAATTATTCCTGTGTTTAAATCAAAACTAAGTTCTAGGAAAGAAGGAGATTTCGGTGTTTTGGCACCCTGCTGTCCGGAAAGTCTGGCTGATTCTAGACCTAATGGTCTTGTTTGTGGATGCCAGCAGGAAACACAAAAATAAAAGTTTCCATGGGTGTGGGGGCCAGGTAGAAGCCAAGGAGACTGAAGGGATTTCAGGAGAACATGCAGAAACACCCCATTTCTTGCACTGGGCAGCTTCTGGGACATCACTTGAATGACATCGGGAGACAAAATAGAGGCACTTTGTTCTAGTTCTGTGACTCATGAAGGTAATGCAGAAATTCCCCCAGGGAAAAGTCAACAGAGGGAGGGGAAACATCTGCATTTCTCCATGTCCCAGGGCTTGCTGCTGTCTGAACAAGGCTGCAAAGGGCTAAAGAAGCCTTTGCTCTCTTGCACTCACTGAGTGCAGGTGATGGGAAGTTGGGCTATGCAGAGTTCTGAGGTTTTGGCCAGCCCCCAAAACTTCCAAGGGCTTCTCTGCACATTTTCTCAGCAGTACATACTGAGATCTCCCCTGACTGCGACACGTGCAGCTTCTTTGAGCTTGGAGGAGGGGGAAAAGGCATTGGAAGGGATCCCAGAGAGTCTGAGGGCAACCAGCTGCTGCCCTGACCACTGTTACAGCTCCATGGGCTGTTTTCCTACCAGGAACACAGACCTGTGCTAGCCTCCCACTGGAAACCTCCTTCCCCTGGTATTCCTTCCCTCCCTCAGGGACTACCAGTTCCCAACACAGCTCCGCACCCTTCCTCTCAGGGCTGGAGACATTTGCCTGTCCGAATGTAAACTCCCTTTCTTTCCAGACCACCCACTTCAGCCTTTTCCACTCCCTTTGGAAAAGGAGGGGATGGGATGTCTTAAAACTCAAATCTGTCTCCATCCCACATGAATGTGGTGTTCTCATTTCCATCAGTGTCATCTATTTACATGAGAAATGCTCAGGGAGGAAATTGAGGTTACTGAGAGGAAAAAAGTGCCTCACATCAGCCCAAATCCCTGTGGGATGCGCTGCCTGTGCCCTACCCCAGACCTTGCTCCACATTTCAAGTAGGACAGCCTGCAATTAAAGCCCCCAGCAACCAGAAAGTGCCACTGAGCCTTTCCTGCCAGCCTGAGGTGGGCAGGGGCTGTGGTGCAATGTTAATTCATTTTTTCAAGGTCACTCTGGAATGGCTGAGCAGGGAGCTAGGCTGGGTGGATGAGGTTTTTCCCCTGAACCATCCTCACTCCACCTCTGAGCTGGTGCTGGTGGTGTATGAGACACGGGCTCAGAGCCCTGCAGTCTCCATTAATGCCTCTGCCAAGGCATTAATATTCCCACTAATAAATCAATAAATCATTTCTGCTGGGGAACAGCCACTACTCCAGGGCTGTCAGCAATCAGGCACAGAGGCAAAACACTGCTGTGTTTTCAGCCGCAGGAGCAGAGCTAAAAGGTGTGAAGTACTCGTGTGTCCTGCCAAGATGATGGCACACCCTAAAGAGTATTAGGATAAGTGTTTAAAAGCTTTAGAAATCGGCTTGAATTAGCTTGTACCCACTCTTGCCAGGCTTCAAAGAGCAGCAGCATCATCTTTTCATGACCATTATCGCTGGGATATTTCCGGGTGCTCAATATGCTCCCCAAGCCGTGGGCAGGATTGTGTTCAGCCCAGTGCACCAAGAGGAGCTCGATTTAAAAGCTCTTGGCTAGCCAAGGAGAAAGGTGAAATCCCCAAGGCAAAGCTCAAGGAAAGGCAATGCTTGTTCTGGAGAGACACCTGCTGGCAACGCCCGTGGAGCCTGAGCTGGAAGCTCAGGAACTGTGAAAAGGGCTCAGAATTGTAATTCTCAGATCCAAAGAAAAACAACCAATGCTTCTTTTCTTGTTTCTTACAGAACAAAGGAAAAAATACTCCAACTCCAACATCATTATGCACGAGACTTCCCAGTACCACGTCCAGGTGAGCACACACACGCAATGGAGTGCTAAGGGGCTGAGAGGCCAAGGTCAGTGATAGGTGCCCGTGGTGCAGTGTGTTTCCTGTGTCCTGGACCTTCAGGAGGCCAAGAGGGAGTTGGGAACCTCCTCACCATTAAAATTTGAAGTCACTGAGTAAAGGAGAATGTGGGGGGAAAAAGTTTTAAATAAACAAGGGGAATTCTGTACAAGGAAAGAGGAAATGGAAAAGCTCTTGTCTTCTCCCTCCTCTTTGCCTGAAGGAGAGCAGGAAATGTCCCTCCTGTCACCCTGTGCTTCAAACCCTTCTGATTAGCACAGACAGGTTAAAAGCATAGTACCCGTGGTTCAGACCAGAACTCAGCTTTCCAAACAACAGAGACCACATGGACTATCAGCTTTCAGCTCTCCTCAGCTACTGCGTCCTCTCAGGTAACACAAACCCCTTCACACAGGACAGGCAATAAGCCAAATCCATCTCCCACTGCCACAGACACCCACCCCAAAAAGAAAAGCCAGCCTGGCCATCCCGAGCTCAGTGATTCCTGTAATGCAACTTGGTGGTGCAGGACTCTGTGGAGGAGTTGGGGCCATTCTGAAAACTGAAGAACACCTGATGTTCATATTTAGGGGCCCTTTAAAAGCCTACATTTAGACTTGTAAAGTGCCTGTTTGGAAAGAGGTCCTGGTTTCCATTGGAGAAACCAACTCAGTGGCTCTGAAGTAACTCATGGATGCAGAGAAGGGACTTTAAACGGTGGCATGTAAGTGAATTCTTCATTAATTATGCCATAAGCCACCCATTTGTGAGTCTCTCCCCTGAACTTTGACCAAGGCAAACAGGATTGCAGTGGCAGGCAGTGAGATAGAATGAGGTTTCCTAATGGGAGGCATTTTACACCCTTTGAAGTAATCTGATCAAAATTTAATGGTGGATGGAGCATTGCCCATTCCAGTAAGAGCTGCTGTATTTCGATGTCCATCTGAATGAAAGGGGGTTTTAAGGAATAAAACAAAGACAGCAGCAAGTTCTGCATGTTCTCCCTCTCAATCCACCCAAATCTACAGAAAATGAAAAGCAGAAAAGTATTCTAATGGTTGAGTCAGACAAGTAGCTTCCCCTCCGTAGCTGAACAGTAAACAGCAAAGGAATTTATGAAGCTTGTAAAGGTGGTGGATAAAATAATAGAAGAGATAAAAATGCCTGTCATCTTGACTAGACCCATTCTCCACACTGCACTGAAAGAAGAGGGCTTGTCACCTCTGCACAGATAAAACTGACTTGGCAAATACCTTCCCATGCACTGTTTTACAATTACAGTAACATACACCCAGCATATTTTTCATTCGTGATTACATTGCTAATCTCAGCTTTCAGCTCACACACCTGCCAGTTCTGTTTAGACAGTGCCTCACCCCATACCTTTGCTTGATGAACACAGGAATGGGCCTTGCATTGTCCTCTTCTCTGCTTCTTCCTCCAGCTTTTGGGAATCATCTAACAGCAAAAGGATCACCACAAACCTTATCCAACCCTAATGCTCAAGAGCATGTTTAAAGACTTTCAGACAGTCAGGTCTACCAGTGCTGTAAATCCGAGCCTTTCCCTGCAGCCACCTTGTGTGGAGCCAACTGCAGCAACAGTTCTTACCTGTGCTTCCTCACAACCATCCATGTGTGCTCCAAGTGCACACATCCCTCTTGGGGCATTCTGGTCTGTGCCAGACCCCAACATCCACAGCTTCTCCAAGGTTCCAGTCCCACAGCAGGACATGCTGGAGCAGCATCAGCTTTTACTGCCTCTTAATCTGCTTCCCACTTTGCATTCACCTGGGCTTTTACACGGAGAAAGGAATTCTTTCCCAACAACTCTGTCATCCTCCTCCATGGCCCACTGACACATATGTCAACTGTGGACACAACCCACTGGGTTACTGAATCAGCTCATGAGTGCATCAGCACCAGAAAGAAGCTACTTGATCCCTAAAAAGGTTGTGTCTGATCACTGGGAGAAAGCAGGAAGAGTCAGGATGAAAGGGAAACAAGCCAGGCAAACTCATGACGTTACTACAAATTTCCCATCACTTTAGGATTTTGTTTAAAGCACCCTCCATTTTTCCAGCTCTTGCTTTGAAACCAGACTATAGGATGTGTGCATCAAAGAGAAGCAGGCATTTCACTGCCCCCTCCCCACAAACTCTGAATTCGTGGCAGGACCATTTCTGGGGTGGCCACACTGCTGTCCCTGGTCCCCCAGGGCAGCTCTACCTGCAGCACCTGGCTGTCTCTGCTCCAGGGGTTTATCTGCTCCTGGCTCTCCAGCTTAGCCATTGCTGTTCTGTACCCTACTGAGCAAGGAAACGAGCATGAGAGGGTCATGCTGGTGGATGGGCCTTCGATATTCCAGGGACAAGAGAAAAAGCTGGGACCTGGCCCAATGAGCCTCCAAGGGTTGCAGGCCTTTGGACTGCACAGATGCCTTGGGCAGGCCTGTAATTTATCCATCCAAAAACTTCCATCTTTTCTCTGCTGGAGAAAGTTGGTAAAGACAGGGTAAAGCTTCAGCTGCTTTTTGACAGTCAGGCATGTTCTCCTTCCCTTTTCACCAAGAACACAGCTGAGCAACAAAAGAACAAGGTGAAACAGAACCATCTCCTTTTCCTTCCTGAGTTTTTTTCCTTCCCTGCTATCACCTGAATATGTAGCCTGGCTGTGCTGTCACTGCCCCAGGGACAACAGCTGGGCAAACAGCTTGGCTGCTCTGAGGCCCAGCTTTTCCTGCCTTGCAGTCCCCTCTGCCAGCAGACACAACCAGTTCTTCCATCTGCAGGGAGCAGCACTTACTCACCTGGATTTTTGGAGTGGCCTTCATCCACTGCTGGCAGGCACACAACATTTGGATGTGACACATCTCTCCTTTCCACAGCTGCCTCCCTGCCCAACATTCCCTTCCCATGGAGCCCTAGGAGCAGACCAAAGTGCTGCCCCATGACACAAACTCTGTACATACAGGTGCCAAGAGCAAGGCTTGGATCACCTCACACTTCAGGGTGCAGTTGGAGCAGGGATGTGGCAGGAAAGCAGCCTGGATCGTTTCCATCAGCTGTAGCTGAGCTGCTCCTGGCCCAAGTACACACAGGAGGCTGCAAAGGAAGGGAGCACGGAAGCCTGGCTGGGTTTACAGGACAGGTGAAGGGAGGTAGGAAAAGCAGGATAACCTAGCAAAGCTACAGAGCAGGACAGAGGCAAACAGCAAAATATCCTTTCCTACAGTCAGCAACACCCATTTTCACCACTGCGAGGGCTGATTTGGGTATTTTTGGGGGGAAGGTAACCCCAGCCCTAAGGGGAGCTTAAAGGGCTGGTGTAGAGTGAGCTGCCAGGTTTGGAGCTCCTGCAGGCTTTGCAGCACAGAAGCTCTTCAGAGTAGCTGTTCCCACAGCATGGGACCCCACACATTGCAGGGATCCCACTTGGCAGAGAGGACCAACACTTGCCCATGGCTTGTGTGAGCTCTCTGCCTGGCACAAATCCCACACAAGCAGGTTTGCTACACAAGACAAGCAAAACACAAATGCTTTTATAGCTTGGCAAGCAAAGCATTAGTATGACTGCCATAGTTCTACTTCCAAGCCAGGTTCAGAGGGGCCTGGCCTTCACACACTCATGTATGTGAAGCATTTGCCCTGCTGGACAGGGATCAAGCTGCTGGAATTGATGGGAGTAATATGTAAGTGGTGAAACTGGTTATGAAAACCCATTATGAAACCCAAATCTTTCACGGCCACAAACAGTTGGTACCAGGCTGGTACCAACAACCAAAACTATTTTGTGCAGCAATGCCTTCACGCCTGAGCTCTGAGAAACTACAAACAGTACTTGAAGCCTCTAGAGATGCTTTCATCACTGATTTACACACCCCAACAAACATTTTCCACCTGTTTTTATCTCCTTTCTCTCCCCAACTTCAGCACTTGGCCACCTTCATCATGGACAAGAGCGAGTCCATCACGACAGTGGATGATGCAATCCGGAAACTCATCCTGCTCAACTCCAAAGAGAAGATCTGGACACAGGAGATGCTGCTGCAAGTGAACGACAAATCCATCCGGCTGCTGGACTGTGAGACACAGGTACCTGGAGCCCTGTGGGTCTGAAGTGTGGGGTGCAGTGAATGCCCTTTCCATTCTGCCTGGGAGAGGGCAACTTCTAAGGAACACAAACAAGGGTGAATCACTGTCAAAATCCTCTCCTAGATTAGAGTCAGCCCTGCAGCATGGGAACAGGATGGTTTTAGCAATGACAAACTAAGGAAGGTCAGCCCAGGGATCCCAGGAGTTCCTGCACAGGGCTATTCCCCCTCAGTTTAATAGCTCCCCCTGGCCTGACACCTTCCCCCTTCTCTTGCAGGAGGAGCTGGAGGACTTCCCCCTGCCGACAGTGCAGCACTGCCAGACAGTGCTCAATCAGATGCGCTATTCCTCCATCCTCCTGCTGGTGTGTCAGGATTCTGAGCAGCACAAACCTGACATCCACTTCTTCAATTGTGACGAGGTGGAGGTGAGCAGAGCCCTCCTACTTGGCATGAAACAGAACACAACACTTCTTGCTGTCTGCCCTTTCCCCCTTCCTCCAATCCTTCCTAGATCCAAGCCCTTATAAACATATCCCTGTTTTATCCTTGAGGCGGAGATGGTTCACGAGGACATAGAAAGTGCCTTGGCAGACCACAAGCATGGGAAGAAGATAAGGCCACAGACACTCAAGTAAGTGCTGTGGGATACAGCTGGGAGCAACAACAATAAACCCCTGCTTCCAGTGGTTTACTCACAATCCAGTCTGTTGGAAATGGGATCTGCAGCTGCTGATGGGGTTATTCTGTGACATTTTCCTTGCAGGGCAAACCAGGAAAAGATCAAGCAGAGACAATCCATCCTCCCCCCACCTCAAGGACCGGCTCCCATCCCAATCCAGCATGACATGCGAGGCTCAGCAATGAACAAGAACAGGGTGGCACCTCCTTCTCAGCATGATCCAGGTACAGGGAGCACTCAGAAAGTCTTTCCTGGTGGTGGGAGACTAATTAACCCAGCCAGCCAGCCAACCTTCCTGAAGTGGTCTGTGGTGAAAATAGGTGTTGTACCCACTGGGCAACTTCTGCTCAACCAATAAAAACTCCCAGGACTCCATGGACTTGTCATGGTCAAAAGTCCTTTTGCCAAATCTGCCTCCCTAGTTCCCCACTTGGCAGATCCTGCTATGCTGGCCCATTCCAAGACCCTGCCCTGACTGACACCATTTGCTTTGCATGAGGGGCCACGCCAGTGATTGTTCCCACTGGAATATCCCTCCCACAGTGGGCATGTGGCTTCTGGAAGCCAGGAGGTGCCTCGGGGTTGGGTTTTTTGCAGGATGATTGGGATTTAGCACCTATTACAAACATTATTCCTGAGGTGCCCTCACAACCCAGAACAAACACCCAAGCTGGGAGCTACCATCCTATGGATCCCTGCCTTTCGTGGAGCCTATTTCCATCCTCTGATAGTAAATATATTTTTCTCTCCCTTGTTTGCAGACTATGAACGACGAAGCTCTGGCTCTCACGACCACGAGGAATCCCGTGCCATGTTAGCACAGAAGATTGAAAAGGAAACGGTGGGTGACAGGGACACTGCACAGTCCACAGGCAGGAACACAGGCAGGGAGCATGGGGCTCCTCCATGAGCAGATATTTAATGCATCATCAGGCATTTTTCCAATTGATACCTGCTGTGCATAAAGATAAGGTGGCCAAAAGCAAGTCTTCATCACTGCGTCAGTGACAATGTGCTCTGACCTGAGGCAGCTCTGCTGATTCCAGCTCTGCTCCTCCCATCCCACTTGGGTTATTTTCCAGCTGTCCATTAGCAGGGGTCACTTGTCACATTGGTAAGGACAGCACACAGCCAGGTCCCAGGCCAGCAGCTCTGTGCTTGCAGAGGGATGCATTGAGCTACATTTCACACCTAGACTGCCCACTCATGTGCATTCTCCTGGGAAATGCAGCTGGCCCTGGGATTCAGTCTCCCAGCCATGTGCAGCCCAGGCTGCACACAGCTGGGAGACTGAATCCCAATATTGGTCATATTGGGATATTGGGTCATATTGGGATATTGGGTCATATTGGGATATTGGTCATATCACAATATGACCTTTCACTGTGGTCC
>VWYN01004414.1:294285-335580 GCA_013400075.1 Hippolais icterina | reverse complement strand
CAGCCCTGCACAAGACACCCCAAGCATCATACCCTGTGCATGAGAGAATTGTCCAAACATTGATTGAAGTCTCTCAGTCTGGTGCTGTGACCACTTCCCTGGAGACCCTGTTCTGGTGCCCAGCCACTCTCTGGGTGAAAAATCTTTTCCTCGTATCCAGCCTAAACCTCCCCTGACACAACTTCAGGCCATTTAGTATCACTAACAAACCTACTCAGAATTTCTTCAAATGTCCAGGTTATCAGTGACAATGTTGAAGAGCACAGGGCTGTGGATATGGCTCTGTGGAACCCCACAAGTGACAGAACACCGATCTGATGCCATCCCATTCACTGTAGCCCTTTGTGCCTGACCCATGAGCCAGCTGCTCATCCATCACATGATGTGTTTATCCAGCTGTGGGCTGGACATTGTCTCCAGAAGAGTCCTGCGAGAGACATTATCGAAAGCTTTGATGAAATCCAGAAAGATCACATCAACTGGCTTCCCTTGATTAACTAGGTGGTTAATTGCATTACCCTAGGAATCCCAGGATCCATGTTTGTGTAGGATGGGCTGTCCTATCACTTGTTCTTGCCTCTGGATTTTAGAATCATTTAGAGCCATTATTTCAAACATTTCTCTTTTATTTTAGAACTGCATTTTTTGTTAAAGTCTGACTGCAAGAGAGTGACAGGTGCCCCGTAAGTCAGCCACAATGGTCTGCCCTTTAAAATTTTGTGAGGTGACAGCCCACATTTGCCATTCACAATGCTTCCTGTCTACCTCTACAAATTCATCCAGACATTTCAAGTCAGTCTCTGCACCAACTTTTTGTCTGTTTGGTTTTAAATCCAGGGTTTTTCCTCTCTAAAGCCTCACTGGATTGGGGAGATGGGCACAAGGACATTTTGCATTTGCAGGGCCCAGAAAAGCATCCCCTCGGTCCTGTCTAGCAGAAGGGGAATATTAAACCCAGAAAGAGTTCTCTTTGCAATTTTGCTCAGCCAACAGTTGTTTCACCTGCATGTTTACAAGGATGGTCCTCCATACTGAGAACACAAAATAACAAGGCATCGTGGTTTAACCACAGCCAGCAGCTGAACACTACACAGCTGCTTGCGCACTCCACCTTCCCACCACCCTGGTGCGAGACCAATGAGAATCAGGGGGAAAAAAAAATCACTAAAACTCATGTAAGATAAGATATTGAACATGTTCCTGGGGACCCAAGAACATTGTACCCAGTGGTGGCATTGACAGGGCCAGCAGAACATCTCCGTTCTCAGCAAAAGGCTATGGTGTGGTACAGGGATCAGGAGCCTTTTGGAGGAGATGATTACAAGCATCCCAGTTTTTTTTTCCTCTGGGGTGAAATTTTCAGCAGTAAATTTGGGGGGAAAACCTTGCACTGGTTAGGACATTCAGCATGGGCTGTCCTCTCACCACTTGTCCTCTGTGGGTGGGTTTTCTATAATTTGCCTATAAAGCCAAGAACTAGACTAATCTTGCGGCTGGCATTGGTAAGTTCCTGGTTTAAGTCATGGTTGCAAGAGAGTGGAATCCACCAGTTTGAATCGAGCCCTTGAAAAACATCCTTCTTAGATGTGTGCTGTGCTGGAGGGAGGCGTGAGAGGGACAGGCAGGATGGCAGCCAGAATTCACAAGATCGCAGCTTCACAGTCACCTGCTCAGAGCAGAAGCAAAACAAGCCAGTTGTTATGAATACTGATCTCTATCTTCCTACCATTCTAACAGGGAAAGAAAAAAAAAAAAAAAAAAAAGAAGCCAGGAGCTTTCAAAAACTGTGCTTTTCACAGCAAGCTGGGGAAACAACAATCCTGACAAGCAGACGGGAAGGTGTGAGTTTGTGGGTTTTCCTATGCTTGCTTCTAAAATCTGAGCATGCACTTCCCGTTTTCACTCC
This sequence comes from Hippolais icterina, assembly GCA_013400075.1. Classification (NCBI taxonomy): domain Eukaryota; kingdom Metazoa; phylum Chordata; class Aves; order Passeriformes; family Sylviidae; genus Hippolais; species Hippolais icterina. The sequence continues at coordinate 333,674 of VWYN01004414.1, read as the reverse complement.
CCTTCCGCGGGAGCGCGCTCTACAACATCGGATTCCTCTCTACAAACCAGTACTTACACACTGAAGAGATGTATTGGCTGTTTATCGTAGAGCTGAGCAACCCTGGTGGTATTCCAGAGACGGAGCGCGCCCTACCGGACTTTCGGCTACATAATTTGCACGCACAAATTCAGCGGCAGTGACTTCCCAAGCACAGCCCCGCTGTCAGGATGAGTTTGGAAATCTCCATACGTTACGTACCCTGGATAACTTCTACGCATGCTCGAGGGGGGGGGTCTTCACCTGGTGAGGGCTTTTCTGCTCTACAGGCGTGACTTTCAGTATTGTTATGCACAGCTATAGGATTCATAGACCTTGAGCGTATTGCCAAGTTGTCAATGTGTACAACAGACATGCACCAACACCCTGATGTACTACATTCTTAAATCTCCTCAGTTCCCGGATGTCCTGAACTAGGCGATGCTAGCCGCTCCCAGTTCCACGGATTAGTCTCCTTTCTTGCTGATTGGCCTTGAAAGCATACAACGATCTTACACCAAAGCACATCCTGCTGTAAGGCACTCTTGATACATTCCACATTCTGCGACAGGAGGGGTGCTCCGCGGGCATGCAGGCTCCCGCCGCCCGCACTCGCCGTCTGCCGTGCNAAAAAAAAAAGAATTTCAACACCACAGTGTTGGAAAGTAAACTGCAATTTTATAATGATGGCGTTTGGCACAAATATAGCCACAAAACAGCCACTGGACTGGAGTGCAGTGTGGTGTTACAGCAGCTTTGGCCTCGGTGCTGGTATTAAAATGCATCACCAGGCTTGTGCCATCTTTGGGATGCTGCCCTGCTGCGAATTTTGTTCCCTGTTGGGTGAGGCAAGTTTCAAAAGTACCCAGCTGATGAGAATTTGGCCTTTAATTTCACTTAATTACTGTGAATTTCATTTTCTGCCCCACTCATGCACCTCCTGCTCCTTCTCTGTCTCTGACAGAGAATTCTTCAGAACACACAATATATCAATGGTATGATAGACCCCTATACATTACTCAAATAAAACAGAATCAACGGAGTTCATGAGAGTTGCTAGGAAGAAACAGAAGATACCTTATGTGGAAAAAAAAAAGTATATTGCTCAGGAGCCATCCCTCTATGAAGATGAGGGCTGAGTTCTTCAAACCCCATAATTTTGTCATTTTCTGAAGTTGCTCCTCTCATGCCAAGGTGTCTATTGGAATAAGCTTTGACCATGTCAAAAAGCAGTGAATAAGTACATTTTCTCAGCCACTGCCTGTGAAGGCTTGGCCCAGAGCCACACCATCCAAAAGTCACTTCATATTTTAAAGCCAGATTTTGAGAAGCCCTGCAGCCAGACAGGACCAGAAAGAAGACAGGCAGAGTGAGGAGATAAATTGGAGAGGATCAGAGGCAGCAGCAAGAGAAAGAGCACAAAAAGGGTGGTTTTTCACATGGCGTAAAAGCAAGCACACCCGCGAAAAGGCTCTGCTGCTGCCAGTTTTTTTAGTGGGGAGTGAGAAGGCAGGAGGTAAGTGGGGAAGAGGAAATTTGAGCTCTCACATCCAGGGAGAGATGTGCTGTCATACTCCAGTGGAAAGATCAGTTACAGTGTTATAGATAAGGAGCATAATTAATGAGGTTTCCAGGACTGTATGCACTTTGCTGGGCTGTACAGTCAGTTGCAGTTCCCCAGTTGTTAAAGCTTAAGGAACATTCTTCATCCAGCTTGCCTCCTCTTTCCTAAAAGGTTCCCAAATCAAATTGCAGGCAAAGGCTTTTGTTTCCATGGCACACTGCTGCTTGTGCCAGGGGCACTACTGTTGCCAGGCCTGCCTCCTGTAGCAAGTAAGTGCTGGTGGATGGCAAGGTGCAGAATGGAGGACAAAAGGCTCCCTAAAGCTGCTTCTTAGCAAGAATTAGCTGCTGCCCTCTTAAGGGACTAAACATTTTCTAATCCTGCTTTTGCACTGCAGACTGCGTTGCCCTCCTCATCTATGACAGGCATACACTCTGCATGCACTATTGTCTGACACAAAAAGCTCACCAAAAGGTGAGTTTTATGAAACCTCTGCCTTTTTGGCAGGAAACTGGCCTGGACTCTGAGCAGGTGGCTGCAAATGCCCAGCTGGTGGCACTGTGTCTTCTTCAGTCTGCCTGTCTGGAGGAGAGTGGTGGGTTACCTGCCTGTGATCCAGTGCCTTGAAGGATTGCTGTAGCGCCAAACAAGTCCATGACTTGCCATTCTTATCCTCTAGTTAACACTGAAGAGGGGTGCTGGCACCTGGAAACTTGGCAGAGAAGGATGCTCTTGTGCATGCAAGGAAGGTAGCTTGGGCACAACACAGCTGGAGGCTGTGGCAGAGACAGTGTGTGGAAAAATTCATGTCACCAGAAAGGAGACAGAGGAGTCCTGTAACTTTATTAATGAAAAAAGGGAGAGGCCATGGAACTTTTCCTCATGGAGTCTCTCAGNCATGTCAATTAGTAACATTTTCTGAAACTGATAGTTTCTCCCATTACTTCCTTATCTAGAAGTCCCTGGCCCTGTCTACAAGTAGATTCACACAGTCTGTTTGTAAAGACACATTAATCTTATTCCTTTCAACAGCAATCTTGGCTCTCCTTCTGGGAGATGTGGGTGGTATGAAAGCCTGAGGAGCAGCTGGTGATAGCCCCACACCTTCCTCTCTAGGGCAGCCAGCTACAACTACAGTGGAACATTGTCAGCACTTCCTAGGAAAGAAGACCTGTTCCACTTCCCCATGGCATTTGCCTGCTTTCCTGGGGAGAATGAACCATGCTGCAACTAGCTGGAGACTTTCCATGCCCACAGCCATCCTGATCAGTGAAGAAGTTCCACAGCATGCTCCTCTAGAAGGTGTAACTAGAGACCCACCATGCAAATCAGACGGTCATAGGGCTCAAGAAAGCATCTGTGCACTGTGTACACCTTCCTTCACAGGAACAGGTGACTACTGCTACTGCAATTTGAATGTGTCTGGCTTGAAAATCCTGCCATTTGCCTGCTGGTCAAATGCGTGGCTTTCTGATCACTGACAAGCATTTATAATAAATAGCATTTTTTACTGAATCCTCCTAGGGCCCTGTCTTCTTTTGAAGTAGTTGCAGTTTTGCTCAGGCACAGAGAGTTTTACTAAAGTTGTTGGGGACATTTGAAGTACTTTGTAAAATGTTTGAAGTGCAGAGAGAAGGCAGAGTGATGGAGGTGATAAATTTGCAATCATTTTTGCTGTGACCTGTGTTATCTCAGGGCTTCTGACACATCCCCACAAGTACCCCAGACCTGGGTACCAGCAGCACTCATTGCTGCACTTCCTGTCCCCAACATGCCCCTGTGTCCTTCAGTGCTTATTTCTGCAGGCACCTCTCTGGCCCTGAGCTCCACAGCCCTCACCCACTTGGGGATGCTGAGGGTCCATGCAGAAGAGGATGTCATGAGATGGCTCAAGGGGCACACCTGCCATTAGAAGAGCCTACATGTATATTGGTCTGTGTGCCCAGGGTCATGGGGGTGTGCTAGCTGACAGCAGTGGCCTCTTGGAGGTAACAACACATGGCACTATGCTCTGCTAATATCACTAACTGAAGGGAATTTTAATTTTAAAATGTTATGTACTGAAAGCACTGGTCACTTTAGGGCACTCTTGGTTTGCATTTGAAAAGTGCAGTGAAATCCTGCAGAAATCAATGTCAGTCTCCCCATGTTACTGGAGTAAGTGTAGAGTGCCTAACTTTCCTCATGTCTTCTCAAGTGAGCACGTCAAATAAATCATAGTGTTTCAATTATAAGTGGATCCAAAATAGAGCATTAGGTTTTTAGCATTAGTGTAAGGTAAACAGGTAGAAGGGAAGTGGCTGAACATGTAGACAGCAGAAGCACAGTTTGGTGTGTGGCATGAAGATCAATCATCTTTTCAAAGAACACAAAAAACCAGGACTGCAGTGATTGAGGTAAGGTAAAAAAGGTGATTCAGGGATGTGATCCTCAAGGAAAAAAAAAAATTATATAAGGGTTGAAAGTCACATTTCTGCACTTCTGTGAAGGCAGGGTTGCCTTCACAGAAGTGCAGAAATGTGACTTTCAACAATATTTGTGTGACCACTTCAGGAAGCAGTAATGGACGAAGGATCTGACCCTTTTAACTTCTCAGATCTTGAAATGAATTCTGGTTGCACAGCAAAAGAAGATTCACAGCAGGAAAAAAAAAAACAAACCAACCAACCAACCAAACAAACAAACAAACAAACAAAAAACCAATCCCACGGCACTTTTTGGGCTTGATGAGCCATAACTCTCCTCAACCACAAGAAGCTGAGGAGCATGAAATCCTGTTCTAATCCTGTCCTACACTTAACCATAACTGAAATTCAGAGGCAGCAGATCACCTTTGCCCCAAACGCTAATTTTCTGCTACCTCCTGGAGAGCAATAACCTCTGGTGCATCACCTTGGGTTGCAGTCTGATAAGCCAGCAGGAGGAGGCAAGGACAGAAGCTGGGGGAGGGCAGGTACTGTCAATGCCAGTGCTTTGTGCACCGTCTCCTGACTCTGGGCTGGGCCAGTCGGGAGCTGAGCTTCTCATCTGTTCACACTTCTGGCAGCACTCATAGGCTGGCTGTGTCCAGTACAGAAATCATGCGAGGTGTGTGTCCCACAGGCTGTGGGGGGAGACAATTGCTGACACAAGTCAGCTCTGCCGAGGAGGAGGAGGGAGGAGGGGCACAAAGGGTTGACATCTGTCAGAAGGCCATCAAGCTGTCAATAGTCCTTTAGGTAAGAGGCTGGCAAAGCTCACAGCAATCCTGACACATTGTGAGCCCATCCTTGGGACAGGCTCAGAAGGCAGAGGGGGCACAGAGGTCTCAGGAAGGGTCACTGGAAACCACACCACCCAGCTGCAGCACCACATCTCATCTCAGAACATGGGTTTCCAGAGCTGGAGCTGGCCAAAGAGGTGCCTTTGAAGACTGAAGACTTCATTGCAATGGGATTACTTTTGTGGTGAAAGATTTAATGTTTTGGCCTCTAAGGAAATGAACTGCCCTTTGCTGGTTTGTTAAAAACCTAGATTAGATATAAAAGAGAGCAGTTTGTTCTTACAGGAAAAACTAGAGGAGAAAAATGCTGCCTTTTCCTTTCAGAGAGCTGCACTCAGTCTCTAGTTCGGACCATGAGAGAGAGCACCATTGGTGGGGAGCTTCCAAATCCAGAGAGTGCTGTGCATCCATGCATCTGTGGGAAGCAGTTGTACCTTGTCAGGGCATTAAAGGGCATTAAATTACATTCCCTAATGAGCTCCGAGCTACTGCTGAGATCCAGCAGCCCAGGCTACCTCCATTTTCTAGGAGCTCTCTCAAACAGCTAGTTGAGCATGGCCCGTTTGGTCTCCTGATCTTCATGCATAGGGGTAAGAACAGGCCCAGTACCCCACAGGAATAAATATGACTCAACACACACTGTGTTGAGCTGAGCTATTTATGGAGGATATGGCAGAGCCAGTGGGCTGATGAACAGCTGTGGTGTTTCTCCCAGCTGAGGTCTGTGAGGGAACTGTGGGCAGCCTAAAACCTTCACAGCTCGCATGTGTAACCATGCCCTTCTGTCTCTGCTTGGGGAAGGGGGCACAGAAAATTTTCTCATCAGCATGGGTGTGAGCAGAGAAATTGCTCCTGCTGACAGCCCCCAGCAAAAATCAGTTGCTAGCTTCTTTGTAGTGTTGCTTAATAAAAGGCACAATGAGTTTCAGTGAATATGCATAACCTGTGATGCTATTTTGGTATCAAAATTACTTTCAGCAGCCTGTTTAAAATGGGGTTATGATGGAGCACTGATCTTACTAGCTAATTGTGCTTGCTAGTCCATGGCTCTGTATTTCACAGCCACATTACAATGGTTGGCTGATGGGCTCTGCAGCCAGGATACTTTTAATTCCCACTGGATTTCATTATTGTGACTGCAAAGGAAGAAACAGAATAGCAGATGAAGCTATTGCTGTTTAGGCTTATGATGCTGCCTATGCCTTGTACTGAGCTGTGCCCTTAGGCTGAACAAGTTGGCAGGACTCATCTGGAAGAGTGAAAACAAAAATTTTGTATTTGTCTGGGTTTGGTGATACAAAAAAAATTTAACCCTTTGACTCAGGAGCAGCTGCTTTTTTTTTTCTTTTTTTCCCTAAGAGTAGACTACTTCAGTGTGAAGTGCTAATCATTTTTAATAGCTTTCACCTGCACAAGCACACCATAGGGTACATCTGGACATATGTGACATACTCAGTACCTGTGCTTGATGTGTTACTACTATCACACCAAAGTGCTCTGTGTCCTGGCCTGCAGCATTGCATCATTTACCAGATCTTCTTAGCATTTTTAATATCAGAACAGGCAGCAAAGACAGGTTTTCTCCCTTGCAAAAGTAAGACACTCAAGGGAGGGTGTCTCCAAAAGCTCCTTCTGCAAATTCAACAATGCTCCAGCAAGGGCTCATTTGTCTTCATATGACTTTTCAAAACACCTTCATGTAAATACTTAATTCTAGCCAAAGTAACTTAAAAAAAAAAATCCAGTAGCAGTTCGTTATAGCAGTTGTAATTGGTGAAGGCAAGCACAAATACCCTGTAAAGAAACACGCCACTGCCATACCTCCAGTAAGCATGGCACAGAAAATGCTCCTGGATCCCCTCCGAGCTTTCCAGCAGCCCACTTCTTAGGAGGGTCTCTTGAGTTCTGGCTTCTCATTTACTTCTTATACTTATGCCCTTTCCATATTTGCTTTTCCACTGCCTTTTCCCTGCCTTACTGCTTTTCTAGCCTGATCCTCCAGAAAGGTTAGCTGGAAAACATCTGCAGGACCTCAACGGGGGTGGGCAGAGCTGCAAGGTGCAAATACAAGGCTGCTCCACAGCAGCCTAGACAACAAACAAGGTTTTGCCATTGCTGAGACTTACCCTAATTGATGTCAAGCCTCTGGCTTGGCAGGTCATCAGTCCATTCCCTCTTTACCCCCACTTTCTTCACCGTGTCATGGCTGGAGCCCTTCTGGAGCCCAACCCTTGTTTGTGGCCACATATACAAATGTTTAGCTTTTTTCAAATAAGAGTTTGTTTTTCCTTATGGCTCAAAACCTCAATGTGTGGTTTTTACTTGCCTTGTTGTGTGCTATTCTTAAAGAAAGTTCAGGTGGTGATTATGGAAAGGTGGGATGCCCTAGCCCATGAACACAATGAAGTGAACAAAAACTCAGGCTTGTGCTTAGTTCTCCTACACTCTTCATTCAAGCTTTGATTCCTTATTATTTCTTTAAGAAGCTTAATAGCTTTTCAAGCTGTTCATCTTCTAGGCAATTCAGACCTGTAAGTGCTTATGCTGGTTTCTTGGAGAGCAAATTACATTTTTATAAAGCTGTCAAGCCTCATCTTCATCATAAACAGCATGAATGTCACATGTTCTTCTGGCAGCCTGGTCTCCTGCTGCAATGTACTGCAGATCGTTCTGAAGTTTTCTTGTCCTTGTGTTGTCCCATAATGCACAGATACAACACCACAGCTTTCAAAAGTAAGCTGTGATGCTCCTGGCCTGGAGGCAGTAAGGCTTCTGTGCCCATAAGGAAGAACTCCTCTGCAGACCTCCTACCCAACCTTTCCAAACAGGCAACAAACGCATGCTTTGAAATCCCTTTACTTCATTCAGCAATGTTCATTAGGTTAGTACATTAGGTACTAAAGTTAGGTTTTTTGTTGTTGTTGTTACTAGGGGCAGTGCAATTTAGAGAGATTTGGAAGACACCCAGCATGCCTTCCAACAAGTGGATTTTTCTTCTTGCAGAAAGCAGGCACAGTGAACTACCAAGACCCACCTGCCAAAGGACTGGAGGGGATTTTCTAGTGGAGGATTGAGTTTTTAGATATTTTAACTATCAGAAGAGGAATGAGTTTGTATGAATGTCTATATAATTTCTCTTGCATAGGACACAAATTCCACCCAATTCATTGCCTCTTGCAGCTGGAGAGGCATTTTTAGATCCCAATTTCACATGTAGACTTACCTGCCTGTATTTCATTCATTCGTCCTCCTGCAGTATCTGAGTACTGACTGATCTTTAACATACTCAGCCTTTATGGTATCCCCACCTTCAAGGAAAGGGAGGCAGAGAGACAGAAATTGAGAAATCCCAGGCAACAGAGGATGGTTTTGGTGGAGCAGCAAAGGTGCACCACCCAGGTAGGTGTCCAAACCCCTCTCCTACCTGGAAGTAAAGAGGTACACGGCAGGTCCTGCAACCAGGAGCAGGCCAGACCACCCTGCTCCATCTGGCATTGCCAATGCCTAGCAGATCTTTTTTGTCCAAGGTTTGTATTCAGGACTTAATATTTAAAACTAGAATACAAGTAAGAGCTATCAGAAAAGTAATTAAAAACAGGTGACATCTATCTTGCCACTATTTTTGGGACTGTGACAAACTTTTTTTTTTTTTCCCTCCCCTAGGGCAGAGGGTTCAGGTCTGTGATTTCTTCTTCAGAGGACTGCAGTGTGGAATACTTGCTCACCCATTTGTCTCCCACTTGATTACTTTCAGCTGTGGTAGTGAGATACAACAATTCAATAGCTTCTGTCACAGGCTTTATTTCTAGTTTTGACTGCTCTGGTAAGGGTCTCAGAAAATCTGCTCTGGTGCTGAATTTCCTTCCACTTTATTTTTACTGTAAGGTAAATAAGCATAAGCACTAGATGAAGATTATGGCAGTAGGTGTCAGAAAAACTGTCTTTTTAGGTGTTCTGTGTGTGGGAGTGCAAGCTGCATCCATTTCACACATTTGTAATTTAACTAGTAATTAGAAATTTAAATAATCACTCCCTGGCCACTAGCTAATCTTCATTAAACATCTAAATACCAGTGACTAAAACTGGGTCAGTGGCCCATGGTGGAGGGAAGCAGCCATGCCAGACTCCAGCAGCACAGGATCTGGGCTCCCTGGCTCAGAGGAGCCTGTTTGCTACACACTAAATGGTGCATACAGAGGGTCCCATCCTTTACATATGGCAGGAGAGCTCCTTCAGTGGTCAAGGACATGTGCTCTGTTGCTATCAAGGAGACTAGTCCTTCATCTCCAGTAGGACAGCAGGGCTTTTCTGGGAGTGGAGATCTGAGAAGGCATCTGCCTGTGCTATTCTGAAATTGCCAATGCCAGGGGCTGAGTCCTAAGGCTAAGTGGTCAGAGGTACATGCCCACTGCATGAACAATGTCTTGGCAGTGGGAACTGGTGTGTGGTTGAAGGAAAAAGCCTCCTTCTGCAGCTCCTGGACCTCTGTCTCCAGCTCCCTGCTAAGAGCAGGAAAAAAAGGGCTTTCTTCCACACTCCACCACCGTAGCCTGAAATTTCCCTTCTAAGTCTCATGTCCCATTCTGTTCTCCCAGCGTATGCCTCTCTTGGTAGGCTTCTGCAACACACTTTTAGGTGTTTGTTTTTTCTTTTCTCCTGCAAGTCATGAAATTCTTGTTTCAGAGCATTGATCTCTGCAGACAGTGCTTCAGTCCCTTCAGAGAGGGTAAAGAAAGCTAAAAAGCTCCTGTTCTGCAGTTCTGACACAGGCAAAATACAGTGGAAACCAGACAGGGTTTGTACAACCTGTATGTTTCATGCCTCCTACCCCTAACACTTCTACTGATGAAGGGTATCTCTGAAGCCTCTTTTGCTCCGTGCAACTAAACCCTTCTAACCATGCAGCTTCACTGCTAATAAACCACGAAACAGACACTCCAAACCAAGGGGATGTACCTGCAGTGGAATTGCAGAACACTGACACACAGCAGAACACTGGGCCCACAGCATGCACCCTGCCTGTGTGCAGAGGTCCTGCCTGATGGGCTGTCCAGTCCTTTTCCTCCTCATGGTATTGGCTGATTAGCCACAACAGCATCAGTCTCAGTTTCAGAAGCAGCAGTAGTTTCCAGGTAAAGTAAACCATCTTGTGAAAATACAGTGCTGAAGTGGTTTGCAGTGAAGAACAATACAATCAGAAGACATGATTCAGCTTGGCTTATTAGTCCATTAGTGTATTAATGTAAAAAACCATGGCAGCAAAAAGCAGAAGTATGCTGTGCCTATGGGATAGAGAGGAGAGGGGAAGCAATCTTTGTGACTGTGTGTGCCTCTGTTATTCCTTCTACTCACCATCCATCTTTATGCCTCCAAGCTGTTAGAACAGCTGTGCAGAGTGGGGAGTGTGTACAGGTCCTTTAAGAACAAGGAAATGGTGCCACAGAAGGTGGGATATGCAACTTGCATGGCTCATAATGTGTAACAAGATCTCCTTCATGCCACCCTACTGTTCATTGCCCCACAGCTGTCCTGGTAAGGCAAAGCATCTTAGGAGCCAGTACACTTCACATAGCCTTACGAGCCCTGAGAGTCCTGCTTCCTGGGGATGAGCAAGGACCCTTTCTCATGTGAGACCACAACCTCCCCTTTCACAGTGAAGAACTTTCCAACTGCTTCCGTATGTGACTGACTTCAGCATGCCCTGTGGCCTATCAGAGGTGCTGAGGAATGTGATGATGGGTGAAACTGTTAGCCTAAAGGGGCAGTTTCCAACACTCTGGAGAGAAGCTGAGGTGCAGATGTGAGAGGATCAGTGAGAGAATCACTGAGGATGAGTGAGAAGAAAGACAGCAAAAATATCCTGCCTTTGCTCTACCAGACCCCATTCACCGTCCATCTCAGAAAACATTAGCATCAGAATGCTTTTCTTGGCACCAGGACAGTATGTCCGGTGTTACTACAGCTACTCAGCTAAAGAGCAGGAACAGAACAAAATAAAACTTCAGCAAAAGTTTGGCTTGCTTCTCAGGAACATGAGATTGTATTGTTAATTAGAACATGGCTTAAACTAACACCACATGGAAGATACAGAAATTTCTTTCTTACTTAAAAGGAAAACTTTATTTTGATACATTAAAAAAATCTATACATTTCTTAGACTAAAATACAGTTTTGCATCAGTATTCTGGCACAATGTCAGTTTACACAGAAAATCTAAGATTAGATCAGCACTGTTAATTTCTTTTCCTGCATTCACAGCTTGCCATATAAAATGGTTTAGGTTCTCAAGACAACAATAAACAGTGTTACATTTACTTTTCCCATTCTCAAAGGAGGTGGCATTCCACTGGAAAAAGGAGCACTTGTTAGTTTATCTTGATTGAATGTAAATCACTAAGCCAGTCCATGGATTGATTGCCCTGTTAGAAGCATGAGTAAAGGTGGATGAAAAATTCGTTTCCAGATGAAGCTTTAACGGACTTTGACAATGCAAGTACTGTCAAGCCTTTAAAATCTGTTCAGAAGATTCTCCTTTTTCCTTGGGGTAGTTTCCGTAATCAGCAACACAATTCATTATATAGAAATAATTCTGTTCTATAGGTATATTATTCCACCTTCATTTTGCTCTGACAAGCTCCAGAGTAAAATTGAAGTGGGACAGAGGAGATGTTGCTGTGAGATGTCTAAATCGGAATAGAATTTTCTTAACTACTGTGAAGATCCTGCAGAGTATTTTCTATCTGCTCTCCATAGTTCCACCTAACTTCTGGCAGCTGCTTTCTCGCCTGTATTAGAAACAAAACCACCTGTTTTCTTTTCCCTCACTCCCCTAGGAGACACTGTGAAATTGTCTGTGGTGTTGTTTTTCAACTGAGATATTCTCCCGTTTCAGTCTGAGCAGCAGGGAGGGACTCAACTAATACTAACATGGAGGACACATGGTATTTGAGAGTTAAAAAACATGATTATAGTGGGAACTCCAGTCCATGCAGAACTTCTGCTGGGTTTCATAACTAGTCAGCTTCCTAATTTCACCAAACCATTTTGAAATAAGCTGCCCCTATTCCTACTCAACTCAGAAGAGAGGTGGTACACTTGAGGAATGGTAGCCACATATGCTGCCGGCATAAAACAGGAATGCTGTTAGGTATCTACTTATAAATCACATACTTAGAAGCCATAGCTGTCTTTAATTTTACCTAAATTAGGCTAGTTTTGTTAAAGTCAGCTGGTACTTTTACTCTAAATTCTTGCAGCTTTGGTTCTAAGGGGAGTCCCATGTTTCTGTAGAAAAGTATCAAACACTTGTAACACCAAATTCTGCTCATCACATTCAAATTTGATAATTTGACCTCAGTGAGACAGGGAAGTAGAATCTGATGAGCATTTGCTGGTTTTCTGCCAGTTACATTTTAGCAGATGTCTGTCAAATGAATGCCAGATAGTTTAGCCTCCAAATACGTATTTTCAGATCAATTCATGCTACCAATTCTCCTTAGAAATATTTTCATAATACTGGTCCTCTGAGGAGCTTTGGCTTGATTGTATCAGATTGCAAGACTCATCACAGCTCCATTCCAGACCAGAAATTTTGCTTATTATATGACCCACATCAAAAGAGATTAGTTTCATCTCTTCTCTCATCTCTTTAAATATAAAAGAAAAAAATACCTTGAGAACAGTATTTGCTATGGAACACAAGAAATAGATATTTACTAGTCTCCATAATCTTGTTACATGATGGAAATAACAGCAGAGATTAAATAGTTGGAAGAGCATTTGAAAATTAAATACTTAGAGTAAACTTTCAGAAGCTGAGTGCAAGAATGTTTCAAATAAACCTGTTGGGGTTTGTGTTGGGAAACATGAGGGATGTTTTGTTTTTTTCGCAGAGATGAAACAGAATTTGTGTTGACACAAGCTGTTCAAGAAACAATGGGCTAGTGATATTTAGATTTAGTAAATGGTATCTGCACAGGCCAAGCCATGATTTAAAAAACAGGAATGCTGTTAGGTATCTCTTATCTAAGACTGTTTCTTAAAATGACTGTGCCATATTCAATATAGCATGTAATATGCTCTCTGAACTAAATGCTCACTAGATGGTGATGAGTATATGTCTGCTACATGCATTTTATTCTGACTCTATAACATACATTCATAGAATACATCATAACCATTCAGAGCAAACCACTAAAGTGCATGCCCTGAGGGCACATTAAGTATATTGTCTCCAACATTGGCTGCTCAATTGCCAGAACACTGATACAGAAAGGGCTAATTTTTTGCTTTATATCCCCATTATGTGCTGAAAGAGTAAGAGCTAACATCCCCTGCTCCCTCCATGAAAGGGAGCACTGTGGAGCAGGCTAATTGCCTGCTGCAAAAAAAGCCCTTTCAGAAAGAAGTAACCACCCTGAGAAGATGCAGGGAGAAATGCAGGGAGTAAGTCTTGGATTAATTACTGGGTAAGTGGGCCGGTGTACTGGGTTAGGCTGATTTTCTTTTCACCTGCAAGGTGCTGTGTTTTAGATCTGCAACCAAAACAGCTTTACCTGCTGCTGAGCAGTGCTTGCACAGGGTCAAGGCCTTTTCTATTTTCCACTCTACGACTCCAGCAGTCTTTTAGTGTTGGGCAAAAGGATGAGAGGGCACACAGCCAGGACAGCTGACCTGAACTGACTGAATAAATATTCCACACCATATAATGTAACATTCATCAATCAAACTAGGGTGGATGTAGTTCCGAAGCAGCTGCTGCATGGAGACTGGATGGGCATTGGTTTGCTGGTAAATAATTGCCTTTGCTTTTTTTTCCCCCCTTATTTGCTTAATGAACTGCACTTATATCAATATTTTTGCCCTTTCACTGCTCTCTCCGATCCTGCTGCAGGGACTAAGCAAGCAACAGAGTAGCAGTGTATGTGACAGCCATGGTCAACCCACCACAACATTTAACTGCATTTCCCACTGTTGGTTTTCCCTTCTAGGACATGCTTTCCTAATGCAGAAAGTCTTTCATTTACTATGCCAATCTAAGGCCACATTTTGAAGCCCGTCCTGGTTCTGGCAGCTGGAAGCTACTGGAAAGCTGAAGATTCAATTCTAAGCTGATCATCCTAGATGTGGAGCAGCAGTGAAACTCTAGAAGTGATTGGCTGCACTTCTAACCACAGTGATGGAGTAATACTAGACAAAAAGAAAAAATCGTACCTCAGAACTTCAGCTTAGCACCAACTCTCCCTCTCATTCAGTCTAGGTGATATCCTGAAGCATTGCCTCGAGAGGGTAAAAGGGAATGTGGTGGTAAGATCAAGGGACAAAGGGGAGCTGACACTCTGCCACTCTTTTACTCAAACAGCAGTATGAAATGAGAACCAAAAGAAAAACAAACTAACAAAAAACCACATTCTCCAGGGCTGGAAGAAGCAGTAAAGATGACATGGTACTGTTCAACTTCAAACAGAAAAAATAATGTGGAAAAAATTTTAAAAATTTAAGGAATGGTATGCTTTTTTCTATTTGAAATCTAGCTGGTCAGAGGGTATGATGCAGAAACCAAATGCTGGGAAGCAGTAATCACAATGATTGTTTCTAAATCCAAATTGTCCAGCCTAAATCTCCAGTCTTTGAGCACTACTCAATTCAATGGACTTTCTGAGGAGATGGTGTCTCTGTTTTAGCTGTCTCGTCTGCTCCTCCTGCATTGTTATTCTCAGTGCAGCATCACTCTCTACTTAGTTTAGACTGCTTCCCACAAAGCAGACCATACACTGGTTTTAATAACTAACAGTCAAAAAAAGTATTTAATCCATCACAGCTGGCAGATCTCAGCACCCCTACTTCCAAAATTTATGTATGGGATTTACATGCCAAAATGTCCTCCCATTCCACTATCCCCACTAGGAAAGGAAAGCAGTCTAAATTTGTCCTGAAAAGTTGTCTTTTCAGAATTCTGTCTTCTGCTTATCTCTGTGCACAAGACAGAGCTGGAAGAGAGCAACTTGTAGTTTGGTTGCAAATGAACTTCAAAGGACATTTGAAAGCTATAAAGGGCCACTGGAAAGCCTGTGCATGGATGGAATGCCTTTTTGGCAGGACTGAAAAGCTCTACATGCTGGATATACTCAAGAATGGTGCACATGTTTTTATTAAGAACTTTGTAATGATATAGATTTCTCACTTATAACATTACAACTACCCATAGAAAAGTGTTGCCTGTGTCTTTCAAACACCATGTAAATAAACATCTTATTTTTACGACAGCATAAACTGCTATAAAAATGGTGCACAGTCAAGTCATACAAAAATACAAAATTTGTTACCAACTGTAGTCCTAGTTGCAATTACAGAGAACAGTTCCCACTCAGGACTTCCAGTGAGCAGAGAACACAAACTTGTGGAACCAGTCATGGCAGAAACTTTTTATCAAAATGAGCAGAATACAAGGCTTCTTTGATTAAGCACTTCCAATAACCTCTAAACAAGATAAAAACTAGATTCTCTGGAAGAAACTGGGTACTTGATAAGTCTTTTACCCTTGAAAACCAGTTTCTAGGATTTACTTTTTGTGTTGCTAAGCCCCTCTGATCTACACAAATACCAGTGTTGAGTACCACTGCTATCTTAGACCCTGGTACTGCAGGAATGTCTCCTCTCCACAAAAGTAAGGCTGCTCCAGTGTTTCTTCTGGGCAAGTCTGACCTCTAACTTGCACTGAGAAGCCTCACATATGCTCCAGTTTGAATCCCTAGGCCAAAGCTCTAGTCTAGTCTGCACTTACACAGATGTGTATGTTACAATTTCCATACTTAGAGTGCCCTCCTGATGCCAGTAGAGCTACAGATACAGTTCACTTAAATGAGTAAGTGCTTCCAGGATTGGATAATTCTCTTTGCCTCCCCTACTATCCTTTCTAAATGTATTTTTATTTTTGTACCTTTCAAATAGTTTGGAATCTGTGATATGAAAAGTGTAAATTGTTTTAACTGGCTTACAGGAAAAAAAAAAAGTAACAAATTTAAGTTATCAAATGACTTCTGGAAGCAAAATGTTTTACTACTGCCAAAAAAGATAACAGCACTAGTTACGTAAATGATACTACACCTTTTTTTGAACCTTCAGCAGCAATTTAAAAGTCTGATAGTCTGAAAGGAAGCACAGTTAACTGCTTACTTACTAAACCTTGTTTACACGAGTTGTGCATGTCTTTACCTAGACATAACTCTCTATCTCATAAAGCTTCTGTAGAAAGGCTCTTACTCTTTCATAAGATTTTCTGGAATGGAGTGATTGAACCATTGAGGCATCATTATTTGTAGACAGCTTGTATTTAGTGCAATAAGTTTAAAAATTCTGCTCTGAAATATTAACTTTACAATAACAAAAATAGTTTTCTTAAAAAAATGTTAAAAGGAATATATAGCATAGACAGATCATTAATTCTTAGCAAATACAGTTAAGCATTTACCATTTCACTGTGCTGAATAATTGAATATTAGCATTCATATCTGGTGAGCTTCCAGACTGAAAAGATATTTATGTATCTAATAATAATAAAAAAGCATGTTCTTTTGTCATTATTTAATAACTTCAGATAACTATCCTGGCAGCTACACTTCCAAAGGAATGTTTCTCTGCCCCTTCTGGCTTTAGTCACCCACTACAGTATGTACAAATATGGATCACACAACAGGCAAGGAATAATCCCTTCTACCTCCCAGAGCTCTCTCATTAGATGAAATGAAGCATACAGTACTTTTTTATGTACTGCAGTACAATTCATTTATCTTCCCATCCTCAGCATCTTCGTATCTAGTCATGAATTAATCATGAGTATGGCTAAGACTGAGCTTTAACAATCTGTTACTTCACTTGCCCGTATGGAGAATCCATACCCTTTCAAAGGAACACAGCTGAAGTGTGAAGGAGGCTACTGAACTCAAAGGGAGGATAGAGGGCAATGGGTATGAGGGCTAAAAGTAGGGTAAGCAGGAAGTTAATTGCATATAAAAATTATCTGTCCCCATTTTATAGGCTCTGTTTAATAGGAGATGCAACGGCTCCAACACACCTAAATACCTGAGGAGTTGGTTATTGTGATATCTGATACTGGTAAACAAAACTGTGCCCTGCCAGGGCTGTAAAGTAAAATAACTGCTTACAAACACATTTGAACTGAACGAGTTTTTGCTGAAACCACCTCTTGAAAAAATAAATTTGAGACTTTTCTTGATTTTAAGCTTTTCTGTACATGTCACTGTCCCAAATTTAATGCAAATTTAAAGAAATTAAACAAGTAAAACTCTCAGCAGATTAGCAGTGTCATGGGAAATCTGTCTCTAAACCCAGTCATGATTTCAGATTATCTTTACAATGATACTTCCTCCAGATTTTAAAAAATCAAGCAGATAAGAACCAACATTTCCATGACCACAAATAATTTAAGAAATGGAACAATGATAAAGCTGCTTGTAAAAGCCACCCGTATGAAAAGAGTACATGTTTCACAAAAATAATTGTTAAAAAAAGTTTTAAATCCCTGTTCCTTTTTTCTGATTTTGGCTGTTTATACATACATATATATATATATGTATGTATGTATGTATGTATGTATGTATATATGTATATTTATACTGTTTTGGAATGTCAATGGGTTCCAATATGGCTGGCTAGTTTCAAGATGAACTTGCTCCAGAGGCCTAGAAAACAAAGTCATACAATACAGTCTTAGATAGATGCCAAAGGACAAGGAGAAACTGAGTCAAAGGGGTCACTGGAAGCCATAAAGAAAGAAGCATGAAAAGGTGGCGCTTTTTGTTGTGCCCTGACATAAGAACAGAACTTCCTGAAGTGTTTCCTCATCTCTGCTACTACTATCTACTTTAAATAGAACTGCACTTAGGGCATTTCACTTTAAGAAATAATTGTCACATCTAAGAAATACCTGCATTTCAAGGAAAATTAAGCAAACCAGTAAAGACTGTATTTGTAAAAGAAGAGAAAAAAGTAATACTGATCGAATTTTCAGACATGCCATTTTGGGACTGCGGGCACTACTGTTACATAACAGACTTATGAATGATCCTATTCTAGATATAACTGAGGCCCTCTCTCAGAACTTTGGGGAAAGGTATCAGAAATTTAACTGCTGTGTCCCACTGTCATCAGGAAGTGAGATCCTAGTATTTCAAAATCAAATCAACTGGAGCTGAATGCCCAAAAATGGAAAATCACAAAGCCCAAACAGTTTCAAACAAGACAATCACAGTAGCAGCAGAACTGGGAGTAATTCAGCAGGTGACTTACACTCTGAGCCTCAAGTGCTCAGCATCTTCTCCAGCCATCCTATGAGGACTTCCAGCCAGTACTAGGCTAAGAGCCTAGGAAAAATTTCCTTTAAGAATAAGACCAGCTTTGGTTTGCAAGTACTTGGTTTGCACTTTCACAAGGGGTGGGGGTGAAAAAAGTTTTTTTAACATCCAAGCTTTAGGCAGTCAAGTACAAAAGTATAAGTAGCAGTCTGTGCCAGCTCTGACAACTGCATAAGTGGAAAACCACTTAAGGTAAACCAATTATTTGAAATAGAGTTTAACATAGAATTTTAAACTAATTTTTTTGTGCATATGACTAGAGAGTTTGCACACCCAGTTCTTAATCATTTTTATAGCACATTTGCATTTATGGCAATTAGCTCGCTCTGAAAATCCCAACATTAGTATCTGCTTGACCGGCTAGAATTACTCCCAGAAGAAAACAATAAATGGGCATAGAATTAGTTTTTTACATGTATAAACACAGCAGCATTTAGGCATAAGCAAATATAGAAACTGGTATGCCATAATGAAATAGCAAAACACGCAAAGCTACACATCTATCCAGTCTATAGCAGGAACCCATTCCATTCCAGCTTAGTCAAAAATTGCTCATGCAACATGGCTTCACATACATTGTTGAAAAAAGAAATTCTTCTGTTAGCATACACTTATTTAGATTTCATTCGGTTAAAAAATGATCCCTGTACTATGAAAATGAGTAAGACCCCAAACACTCTGAGAAAGTGATGATGGAAAAATATTCTATTTCATAAATTCATAATGTATGATGGCAAATCATACCTTGCCCAGCCTGGATCTCTGTTATACGCCCTCTGTTCTCCACCTTCCAAACTTATCCTCCTATCTGTTATCTGTACCATGTATAGTGTTCTTATTCCAGGCTACTCAGACATGCAATGCCTTCCTAACAGGCATACCATAAGTAAAACAGGCTGCAGAAGCATAAATGATGCATTGTTCACTGTCTGTACATCTGACAGTGTGAGATGGAAAGAGCACACAAGAGACAAGCAACACAAGTAGTAGGCAATAAAACAAACAACTGGGAGAAATGTCATTTGAGCAGGTTGAAAGGAATCACTGTATCCAATTCCTTGGCACTGTGTAAGAATTTGGTGAGGGCTTTAAATACCTGGTCTTACTTTGCAACAATGAATGCACGCAGTAGTGTTCTTCATTCCAGGCTTTTGCAGTGAAAGTAAGATGAGCAAAAATTGTTCATCTCAGGGCTGAGAAGAGCCCAGTGAATCTCAGAGCCATCTTATTTTTAGACTGTTCAGCAACTGAGGCTGTCTGCATCGTATGCACCACTAATTCTAATGAAATAATACTGCATTTGTTCCATATGAGACAGTTCCTTTCATCTTACTTTTACAGGAGATGGTCTCAGCTGTGACAAAAACTCTGCCATCCAGGTGATAGGCAAGCTCACAAACAGAAAAAGCAGAACATCTTGAGTGATACAGAGAACAAAAACTTCTCCTGAAGAAGTGCAGTCAGTAAAGACAAAGAGGGAGAAGAAGTAAAAGTGAAACTCTTGGAGGATCGCCACCTCCTCATCTGCACCTACCATTGGTTTTAGCTCTCTGCCCTCAGCTCCACCACCTCGGCCAGCTTCTTTCATAGATTTCCTACTATTCTCCACAAACTCCTGAAAAACAGTAATAAAATGGCAAATGAGAGCAGAATAGAGCTTTTCATAGAGCAGACTCCGAAGAACAATTCTCAAGACAGAATTTCAAGACGTAACTACTCAAAATATCTAGGCCATTGGCATCTCCCACTTCTCGTGCTTAGACTTGACCACTAGGTATCAGAAAAGCCTGATAAACAGCCATGAAAGTCTCCCTCACTTAATTCTGGAAGCCAGACAGATGTTTGCCTTATGTGCTCTTAAAACTTTCATATTTACCGCACAACAGTCTCCTTTATGGGGAAAGAAGGTAAAAGGCTGATTTTCAAAAAACAAAACAAAAAAAAAGCCAAAACCAAACACAAAAAACCCCACCACAACAAAAACTCCAGACAAACCAGAATCTCATTTATTGCCTTGTATCCTGTGCATAATGCTAGAACTCCATTAAACAAAAGGACTTGGAGATAATTACTTGCAAGGTTTGGCTGATTTCCCTGTCCTCAATTCAACCTCTTATGTTTTTAGCAAATCACAATCTCCTTTTCATGAAGATTAAAAATATGCTATAAATTTTTAAGCAATTTTTTTCTCTTAAAGGCAAGAATTCCGCAGAAAATGTCAGTAAACTTTAGCTGCTGGGTTTTTGTGATACTGACTGCTGACTAAAGAAACTCACAATGCTTTTACAATTTATCAGTGCTTTCTTCTGAGAGAACTTGCTGCATTTTACTCTTACTCTGTTAAAGAGCAACTAATCAGCAGCTGATTTATTATATAGTCTAGATTCTGTAGTGGTTTACAAAAAAAATTAGCACTAAATTCTTGGCATGGTTTTCCCACAATAATCATAAAAAAATATGCTAAGAAGTCATGAGAATCTTCCTCTAGCCTACACATGAGGGTACATTTTACCGAGGCATATTCTACCCCTCCCACTTCAAAACACTGTCAAGAAATTTCCTACACAACACCAAAGTGAGGGACTTGAGAAGTAGAATTTTTATGTCTTTGTTTCTAGTTACAGTGAACAGAGAATAACATGGAAAAAAATGGACAAAATTAACTGGCCTTGCAAAAGATCTTGACAAAGCATGTAGGCTTCAGGACAGAACATAAAGCCTGGTATTTCCATTTGTGACAGAGTCAAATTCTGGTTGATGTCTACATGAAAATTCCACTGTGGTCATTATCTATGCATGAGGTAGAATACTCTGATATTTTTTCTCTCTCATATCCAAAGAGAGGTTCTTCTTGGGAAAAGTACAAAACCCAACTTTTCTCCCCTTGTTTTGCTTCTTTCTATTCTGCACTGTGTCATTTACAAGACATGATACCCAAGAGTATGATTCTGCGAGATCACTGCTCATCTAACAGCTAGCAAATAGAAGCCAATACCATATGGGAAGGAAGCATCATTACTTATTTGATGCTTATCAATGATGACACTGTTTCCTGATCAAGCCACGAACAAGATTGCAACGTAAAAACCAACCAACCAACCAAACTCCACACTGAACTCAGTGCATTCATTCCATGGTCAAAATACCTATTTTAGGGAACCAGATCCTTAGACTCCAAGAGTAAGGGGAAACTTACCATGAGAACTTTATCCATGTAGAATTCCCTGCCAGGGCTCCCATCATTGTATTTTGTATCAATGGCAAAACATAAGAAAAGTACATCAACAACCATTTCATAAATGGAAAGGAAGCAGTGAGCAACCAGGAATGCAAAGAGGCAGACAATGATGAGTGGCAGCACCCAGATGGTGTAATCTCGTTGGTAATTCAGCAACATAATGCCGGCCAAACCTGTGCTGCAGACAATCAGGACCTGTAGAAGAAAATGGTAGACAACTCTAGTGGCAGAAGCCTTTTGATGTTTTTTTGTTTGTCTTGTTTGTTTTAAGGCAATATGCTTCTTGGTCTGCCAGGCTTAGAACTAGAGGTTACAGATAGTAGGTAACAAGAGCTTTACCTCCTGGATTCCCCATGTCCCTGAGGAAAAACGGCATTTACTTCATTTTTCAGCAGGTTCAAGTCAATTGTTACACATCCTTCAGCACAAAGAGTATTTTTCAGAGAAAATTACATTTATATTCTGCTGTCATCATTCTAGTGTTACACAACATTCCTGTAAAAGAGAACTTTAGCCTGCTAATTATATAAACCCCCACAACCAGATGCAATGCATCAACTAACACGCAGTTGGGATTTTTTTTATTTGGGTTGAAGGGAAAAGTTAGATATTAGGAGAATGGTATGTTTTTCATTTTGCTGGTGTAAACAACTTCCAAGCTTGTGTAATATCTATTTCTTCTCCATACAAGAGAAAGTAGATCAGAATTTACACGAGGCACTTCATGTAACAGTCTCTGCAGAACTACACTATGTGTAAGGCCCTAACAGATATTCCACTGGGTACCAGTCTGGTTTTGGCAAAACGAAGAAGACAAAATTGGTGTTGCCACTTAACTTTTGGACCATTTCTGAATGTATTATTATGAACTGCAACTAAACACAATCATAAAATAGGCCAGCTTTTAGGAAAACACCATGTTGAACTGGTAGAGGAGACGCTGATAGCATTATTTTAGCTGATACTAATTTTTATATGCATTGTTCATTTGAACATTTCTGTCACCTGAACATTTTTCTAATAATTTGAGACATCTTTTCAGGACGTGTTTCCTAACGTTTTTCAGATTACTCAGTAAACCTTTGTTATGTCATTTCAGGCTCTCCCAAGCACCTATATCTTCCTTATGTGTTTACTCCTTCTCACATCTTACTCAATTACTGGATTCAAAGTTCAGCCTGGTGTACTGTGATTTAACGGAAGTAGAGGAATGCATTAAGGAATACAGATCTGTCCAACCAGTGTCCAGGTACTTAGGCACAGGTGATTTAAGTAGATTGGTATCAACTGTTTCAGTAAATTATGGCACTTCAAAGGATAGAAATAATTCAATGGATTATGTTTCCACACAGTATCTTTCCATTAGCTGGAAACCCGGGAAAAGGCTGACTGAGCGCAGAAATTATTCTAGTTCCTTTTTAATTCTAAGAGTAGAACTAACTTAGTTGCTTAAGTTGGCAGTTCCTCATAGCAGGCTTCTGTACCCTTCCAGTCTGATTTTGTCATAAAAGGTGATTAATAATGTGTCAAATTTTCAACATAAACCTGAAGAGCCCATACTAAACAGAATTTAAAAGAAAAGCTTCATTTCCTTACAATTTTATGTCTTAACCACAAAATCAAAACCTTAGACTTTCTTGTCACTTTTCTCTTGACTTCCTAATCACCGTTCTCCTGACTTCCTAAAAAAATAATGCAAAAAGCGTCATAAACTTCAGCTATTCCTCTCTAGTCACTTTTACTAAATTCAAGCAGATCATCTGTTTATGCTCCCTATCCTGGATGGTCCCTTCCTAATATGATGCAGCTAGATGTGATAAAGTGCACACTATTAAACAGGATATTTAGGGCATTTTGAATTAGGGTTCAAGCCATTGCTAAAGAAAGATTGCTTCTACATAGGTCTGTAACAGCTGTATGCAGCAGACATACCTTTCCTAGAAACAGCATAAAATCCCCAACTGTGTTTATGGCAGCCACTCGCAAAGCGTTTTCCACTAGGATAACAAAAGCATCCTTTGCTGAGGTGCAGAAATTGGTGCTGTTGATAGCTGTGGCTGTATACGCATTCTGAGAAAAGGAGATTGAAGATTTATTCATAGAATGATCAGGTATTTCAGGTGGAGGGTGGGGAAGGTGAGGGGGAAGGTACAGCCTCTGAGTAAGACACATTCATCATATGATTTTAATGAACAAAAATTCCCTTGAGAGTTGTTGAATCAAGCAATATGAACAAGCTGACAGAAGATTATATGAGGTAAAAAATTACTATTCTTCTCCTCTCTTGCTCATAATTTATGCATTAGCAAGATTGTTAAAAAAACCGTATTAAACAGAATTTGCAATTTCTCTGCAGGAGGACGTGAACAGTAGCACAGCTACAGAAATTAAATAGTTCAAAAAAAATCCGGAAATATAAAAGAATCTGAGTGTCATACAAGTCAACCAAGATAACTTCTAAATACTTAACTACACTTCAAGGTTAGTGAGAACAATTTTCAAGGATTACACTGCAGCACAAGCATTTCTACATTTCCACAAGCAAAAGTGAAAGAGATATTATGTACCAGGTATTTATGTACCTGATATTTATGGCCCACTTTTACATGGCATCTTTTACAAGGACCAGTTAGTATGTTGCACTTCGCAACTCTTTTTCCCCTTTGAAGATGAAGATGACAATATGATGTTTTGTATAGTTTTTACACTGTGAGAATCTTAAATATTTCACATAGAAAAGCTTAATTCTCTTCTCATAGCAAAAATATTTTGAAACTCAGATACAGTTTGACTGAGTAGACATAAGGGGGAACGTCTCCAACCACTAGACACATTATATTATAAAGTTGAGAAACTATGTTCACAAAGATGAATATGGGCTATTATTTAATTCTTGTTTATATTCCAAAGGTCAATGTAGGGACTTGCAGTGTAATTTCAGTAATGGAGACAAGACTTAAGTACTGTCATTCAAGTTCAGTTCCAAACTACAATACATTATGTGTCGCCATCAGATTGCACACTGGGAATATATATACTAATATCAGCCCTTACGTAAAACTTGAATATGGAAACCTTACCTGATTTAAATATGTCAGGCACTTTTCTAGACACCAAAGGCAGCAAATGCAGGCTTTAAGCATACAGCGAGCACAAGCGTTTTCCTAGAAAAGTACAGAACATGGGAAAACAAAGAGTTTTTATAGAAACAATATTCCCTTGTGTTTCAGTAACTGATACTCAGCCTGCTAACTTAAGCAATTTGTATCAGTCCCATGGTCCTGTAAAGTCTAAATATTCATAGAAAAATAGGACGGTTTGGGTTGGAAGGAACTCCCAACACCCTTCACTAGACCAGGTTGCTCAAAACTTCATCCAACATGACCCAGAACATTTCCAGGGATGGGATATCCACAACTACTCTGAGTAACCTGTTCTAGCGCCTCAGCACCCTTATAGTGAAGAGTTTCTTCTTACCCCTGATCTATACCAAAACAAGACTTCCAACCTCCCACATTGACTAAATAAACAGGTAAACATATCAGGCCTTAAGTTTCGTAAGAAAATGCAATCTATTTCTCTCACCTTTCCTTTGAGTTGTGTGTGAATATACATAAGAATCATTCGTGGTATCTTCACTAGAGTGATAATGAAAGACCCCTTTGCTACTGTTCCTAGGTGGTAACAAACAAGGCGATTAACAGATGCCAGAATAGGAGTAAAGGGCAAATTTCTTTTCTCCCTATTGAAAAGAGAAAAAAAAAAATTAAGTAGAATGATCAGTATTTATGTGATTTCATCTAGAAGTGCTAAAAATTGTCAATAAAATAACGTGCAAAAGGAATATATTATCCTTATACTACCTTTCAGGATATATTGCTCGCTGCACCCTGACAATCTGTCTAACACAGAGATTTCTCTAATGCAGGACTGTGATAAGGAAGTGGTATGTCATACTGTCAGAGACTGAAATGTTATCGTTTATGGCTTAAGTATTTTTCTAAAGGACTTTTGCCTTTATAGCAAAACTTTATAACAAAAGCTGTATGGAAGACCACTACACCCTGAATGAGCCTCCTGACTGAGGCCCTGGAGTGCAAGTTACTTGATGGAGATAAGACAAAGTGACTCAATTCTGGGCTGCGAGAAAAGAATACATTCACTGGAGCAGTTAAGGCCTCACACCTTCGGGGTGGAGACCACAGCCCCAGGGCTATCAGCTGCCAGGCTCAAAAAGACCCTCACGCCAAAGGGTGGAGGTGAGATGAACGTGACAGCAGAGGAGGTGTCATGGCCCATCAAAAGCTCCCCCTACAAAGAGCCCCAGATACTGTACAGGAGCATTGCAACATGATGCAACAGATCCACAGTGTTGCAAGAGACAGTGTCAAACTTGCCCTCTCTAGGCATTCCCACCTGGCCCAAATGTATATTAATCCATTAGATTCTATTCTTTTTGGGGTGCGGGGCACCCTCACCACCAAGAAAACCAGATGGAGGTGAGAGGAATGACAGATCTGTCTTTACAAACAAGCAGTGGGTCTGCTGGTAGATAAAACTAGCACTGAGAGATAAAAGAAACAATGAGAAGGGTTCCACTGATTGATGAATGGAAAAGAAGATATTTGCCTTTACAAAGAAACTGTAGATTTGCTGATAAATGAAACTGGATATTGAAAGATGAAAGAAACAATGGGGAAAACCCATAAATTTCATAATAATTAAAAATTAAAAGGGGGTTATATATTAAAGGGGAGTCTTAGATATTAGGCATTCCGGTTAGTCTGCACCTCTCAAATACCTCATCCAGTGGGCAAAGAGAGAGGGAAATGCAACCAGGAAATTAGGACAACTAGGAGACTGCTGTCTTCCAAAAATATAAGAGACCCCAGGGGAAATGCCCCATGGCCTCTCCCTTTATTTGAATAAAGTAAAAGGACTCCTCTCTTTTTTGGACATAAATCTCTAGCATTTGTGGATTAATATTCCTAACAGCGGGAGGCCACAAGATATCATTGGGACCCTTGGAAGGACGGTATGTTTCTACCTAACCCCCATCCCTCTCCCAGCTCCCCTCCCTGCTCTTTTTCTCTTTTCTTTTCTGTTTCTTTCCCTTTGCCTCTTTTACTATTAAATGAAATATATCAGCTGGATTTTTTGCACCAACCTCTAACCTCCTTTGGTTTAATCAAGTTTTGGAGTATATTTTGAACCTTTCTGAGTTTGATCTGTTTTATTCATGGAGTAGTGTGGTGGTGCATCCCCTTTGCCTCATCCCACCTTGGGCTGCATTATGATCTCAGAAATGCTTTTAAAACCCTTGCTTGACAAAGAGCATCTGGGCTCAGCTCCTCAAACTTATCAGAAACATGGTCTGCTCCCAGGAACTTGTCCTGGCTAACGAGCTCCTGTTTTTAATAAACACCCTTGTAAACTTATTTTTTTGCCCGAACATCAACCTACGTAAAACAGTATTTCTGTTATTGAACTTTCAAAGAAAGTTACAGACCTGAATTGTGGACAGGATAGAAAATTACTATGACTAAAGCCAATTCTCTCGCAACCCCATAAACTACTGGACCACAGTGGGCTATGACCAGCAACCCCTTCTGAGTGGGACCTCTCTGAGCCACTGAACACTCAAGTTTGTGATACTTAGAGGACCAACGTCAAATGCTGCTGATAGAGCCTAGGCTGACACCCTACTCCTCAAGCCTTAACCCTTTGCCTGTTGAGAAGATGCAGAGGCATCTGACCTCAGCACTTCACTGAACTTGAGAGGAATTTTTATGGGCCTATACCTTTTACTGACACATGAGTGTGACTGTACTACAGCAAAAGTACTATGAACATTAGATTCATAAGTAAGTCAGGTCTAAGTTACTGAGTTACTGTTGTGCTTGTAGTAAAGTCTATAGACTCTTTTGTTAAATTCATTAAATTACACTATTGACTAAGTAATATTAAGTGTTGTCTAACTCTTTAGGCCTAAACTGTTGGCCCAATCTGGGGCTACGAGCGGCAAGAGGGCTCACTCTTAACCTTGTGATTCAATGAGAGGGTATTCCTCATTCCCGTATATTCTCATCCTTAATCTTTTCCAATCCCCAGCTTCCATATAAATAATTTTAGGTTTAGTTTTAGATTAATTGATTTTAGTTCTACTTTTCCTATTCAAAGTGTGCTTTAATCATCTACTAAGTAGTAGAGTGAATCTTGTCAATGAACTCTGTCACTTTAAATTCTATATTAACCTTTTGGTCTATATTGGCTTTTGCCAATACCTTGGCTGGTCATTCTCTGAGCTACCGAAAACACTCATTGGTGACAGGTGGACTTACTAGCAGTTGGCTGCATTACCACTATTCACAACTGGCAATTCCCAAAAAGCTGCATTGGATGGTGTGCATTCAAAACCTTCCAAAACAGTAAGAAACTGCTAATTCTTTTTTAGTCAGACTACTGATAAACTTGCCTTCTCCTCTCTTGTTCTTTTGGAGATCTTAGTGTAGACTTTGGAGAGAATATTACCAATTGATCAGGTAAACTCTTTGCCCAGATTTTTTGCATTTCTGATTTAGCTATTATATCCTCAAGGTACCAAGGGTTGAGCCTTAAAACAAGTCATTTAATGCAATGTAGCTATAATATTTTTAATTTATCAGATAAATACTCATGTTCACAGTTTCAAGCCATTTTTCTTTTCTGTGAAGAAACTCACTAATACATCTCTCTCAAAGAACAGCACTAATTAAACAGTTAAAGAATGGCTCTTCTTTATTAGAAATAAGAGCATGATAATAAACATATTAAGAACCATGTGCTAACATTCAAAAAATTAACGATCTCCCCAGCTTGGGAGAGATGAGAATTTCATTCAGAAAAGATAACAAAAGTAGATTCTTCACTCCATGAAACTACTATCTGTATAATATAATCCTGAGATGTTAGTGATTAAAATATGTTTACCCTGTGTATTTTCTTACAATTAGCTTTTAAGGGAAGATAAATTTTACTCTCTGTTAGGCAACAATCACATAAATTACTTAAGTCCTATGCCTAGGCATAATCCAAACACTTCCTCATTTTCAGGGCAAAGTCTGTAACGCAAAACACTTTGAGGCCTGTTGTTGCCTGAGTTGAAAGGAATCCATCTGGCTAGGGTGAATGAGCAGTGAACACATATAAAAGATTTCTGCATGGATAACCTCATCTCATTTGATTTGGAAAGCTGCTCATATGCAAAATAATGGGTAAGTGCAAATTAATGCCTTTTTCATTTTTACAAGTCACTTTTCAAATTATGATTGTACCTTAAAATGCAAAAAGAAGATAACAGTAGAGAGAAATTAGTATTTACTAACTTAAAATAAAATCACTGTTATGGAATTACAGGGTATGGATAAAGTAAAAATCATTTACCCTCAGGTGACAGGAAATACATAAACTTACAGATGAAGCATACACATTGCTAAGCAATCTATTTCAGTGCAGAGTTATTCTCTTTCTTCTGTATTTTCCTCATTCCATACTCAGTCTAGTTTAATTATTCACAAGATTACATCCCTGTAACATCTTGTAATAACTTCATAGACGTATTTCATTGGTATACTGGAGAACTTCATCAATAATAAAATAACAAAATTTTTGACAGCACAGTAAATTGATTGCTTGCTTTTGATATTGTTTTAAAGAGTAGGGCAGAAAAGGAGTCAAATGTAGTTCAGGTAACAGCCTCAATTAAAAGACAAATCAATTAAAATTTTGTGATCTGAATCATGCACTTGAAAAATATTTGCATACATTTTAAAAAAAACTGATACACAATTTAGTTCACAAATATAACAATGAAATATAGATCTTTAAAATTTTACTTGAATTTTTATTTGTATATGATCTTGTCAGAATCTATATGATGAATCCAATAAGATCTTAAGTAATCCTGTGAAAGAAAAATTAATGAAGATTAGTGAAGTACTGTAAATAATTTTAAGGGAACTGTTTTGCAATTAAAATAAAAATCAATTGCTTTAATTAATTTTTTAACCTCTACAGATCTTACCAGCATTAATTATTAGCAAAACAGATGACCTTCCAGGCGCATCTTACTTCGTAAACAACCACCCAGGTCTGTAGAATATGCTCAGGTTACAAGGCAAATAACACTTCACGTCTTATATGTCAAGAACATACAAGTTATTGACAAGTGTATAAATGGCAAAACAGATAGTTCAGGACTTTATATGATTTAAAAAGAGTCAAGGCAACTTAACTGTTCCCCAGCTTTCACAAT
Source organism: Hippolais icterina (assembly GCA_013400075.1). Classification (NCBI taxonomy): domain Eukaryota; kingdom Metazoa; phylum Chordata; class Aves; order Passeriformes; family Sylviidae; genus Hippolais; species Hippolais icterina. Next base: position 303,926 of record VWYN01004414.1, on the reverse strand, counting down.
GGCACATTCTGCCCAGAAACTCTGTTGCTTATTATTTCTGCTAAGTCAATGTGTAGGCTACTCATGATAGAGCTATCCAAGTTACCTTGTAAAATAGTATGTCACAACAGCCCCTGCTACTGTCATCTGCTGACAGGCTAGGATAAACTCACTGATCCAGATGAGCCCCACTATGTGGTACCACCACATGTATTTCAAAGGACCTGCCATCCGAAATTCAACAAATCCTTCTTCATTTGGAACAGGACTACCTAGAAATAAATGAGGGTAAAAAAGAAAACGATGCTTACATCAACTCATAATGAAGGAAGCATATGGTATTAGCAGTTCATAACCAGTTACAGCAGAAACTCCTCTAGTTTCTAGTTATAAACGCCACATTGAGGAAGATTGCTCTTAAGAAACATAGAGCAGTTAAATATAATATCAGACTACATTTTGCTACAAATTTAGTGCCTGTGCAGTGGTTCTGACTCAGAAAGTGAAGCACAGGGCTGAGACTTTCAGTAGCGACCACTTTCTGCACATAGCACAGCATGCAATGAAAACCAAAAATTCCATCAGTAATGAGAACCAGACACATGAATTTATTGCCTGCAACCCTTGCTAAGAACTCAGGATATGAAAAACATTTATCTTGCATTACTGTGAAATAGCTTTGTGACTTGAAACACTGCTATTTTTGGATCAGTAGCAAACAACTCACTTCAAAATTTTAAGGTATTTAATAATGAATGACAATCTCTGTTGCCTACAATGTACTGCAAAGTAACAGACTTTTAAAAAGCATCTGCTGTGGGGTTTTTTTCTGAAGTAACTAAGATTTAGGCCTGAATTTCATTAATTCTAGAAGCTCTTGTCAGACACTGAATACAAACAAAGCTTTCACCTTCTATGCACTGAAGAGCAGGGAGGAATTAGGAGTACATTGGCTGCTCTCAGAATACAGTGTACAAACAGCAGAAAAATCTCCCCAGTGATTCTGGAATAATACTGGACACTTAAATTACAAACAACTGAAAACCAAAATCACAATATTTACATTGTGGGAGACAATAATTGTAAAGGCCCTTCCCTTACTGTGTACTCATCTGGGTGAGTACTATCTACAATACTTGGTGACTCCAAGATTATGCTGTCTTTAACTTGTGTGTGCAAAATTAGACAGAATTATTTCAAAACTTGCTATAGCAGTTTTACTAATAGAGCCTCATGGTTTGCAGCAAGTCAACTTGCATCAAATCAAAAAGCCAGCCTAACAGACAAAGCACCATGCTGGGTGCACAAAATGCACAATAATCTTCTTGAAACAAGTGTTCTGAAGTTAGTGAAGCAGATAAGAATAGAAGCACAAAAAGTGGGCTTTTTTCTTTGAGATTCCCACAGGCTTTTTAGTCTACTCTGCTTGGAAATCATAAAAAAATGAAGTGAAATTCATTCAAAGTAACTGACCTGTAGTACCTAGAAAAAGCAGGACTGCAATCCAGTATGTCCAGAAGAGGATAAGCACAAAGAATGTCCAAAATGGCTGGAAGACCAACAGCGGCAGGTGAATGAAGACCTTGCCAGCCACGTGGAACAAGGCAATGGTGAGAGCTACTCTTTTGCGCATGATTAACATGATCAAGAACAAGATAACCTAGAGGGAGAAGTTTCCAAATCACATTTTACAGTACTGAAACAGAATCAAGATACTCTTTTGCACTGCTAGGATATTCAAACACACTAAATTAACACACACTCTATCTGTAAGATCACAAGACCAAAATGTAAAATCTCTATCAGCTTCTTCTGGTGATGATAAATTATTTTCCAAATTATACTCCTAGGGAATTCCATTCTCATAATTATGTGTTTGGAATCATCATCAATCTTAAGCTGATAAGACCAGGTTCTATCCTCAATTATGTTTTACAAAGCAGTGAAATCAACAAGTTTTAACCTTTAATTACCTTTAAGAAAGGTAATTTAAAATTTATATCTGACCATGGCATGGTGGTCTTATAGGATGCATGTATATATGTGTATAATAACATAGGGAGTAATAATCTAGAAGAGGGAATGAAGAGGAACTTTTGGATTAGGATGTGAAGCAACAAAAAGAACAGAAGAGGGAGTCTACAATTCCTGTGAAGTTAGTCAAACATTGTCAGTTTTTGGTAGTAAATTCAGTGACTCTGAAATGAACAGCAAGGCCCAAAGACGATAAATTGGTTCAACTGGTGTTAGTATTTCAGTTCACAATGATTTGAGAACTTCTTTCAGAAGTAGGCTAAGGACTTTTAAACACACTGAAATTACTAAGTATCTCTGAACTGAGAACCTAAGAAAAATCTCTTTGGATTGGCAGTCCAATATCATACCTATTCTTGGAAGTCCCTGTGGACATTTTACAGTAGATGAAAGTAGCTGCAGGGTTAGAAAGTCTCTCCTGACTCAAAATCAGATATTAGAGAACAGTTCCTAGAAAGTCTCCCCTGACTCATAATCAGGTGTTAGAGAACAATTCCTGAAAGTTAAAAAATAACATAATGAAAGAAAATAATTTCAACCGAAATTGTGGCAGAAATAAACTGTTCCAAAATGTGTGCAATACAATGTTTTCACCTGAATAAAAAAATAGCGACCAACAGGAAGACAAGAACAAGAAACTAATACAATCATTGGCAAAGCATACCGTGAAGACTGTAGCTGCAATGGCATAGATCAAGAGAGCCTGAAGATTGTCTTTGGCTACTTGGGTCTCAAGAGCACCAGCAGATATTCGTTGTTTAGCATAGAGCCACCAAAGGACTCCTGTACCACCTATGTTTTAGTGAGAAAACAAAAAGGGTAAATGAATGATCCACCTTTTGGGTGATACATACTGCCTAGTTCCAGAGAAATAAAACAGTTCTTTTCCTTTTAAGTCTAGTCTGGTACTGAATACTCAAGAGCACTGATGCTCAACCCAACAGGACCTTGAGAGGAGGGAGAAGTATCTAGTTCTCCTCTGCTGCCCTCTTCTCAAGTGAATGTACTCTTTTCACAGTCTCACCATACTATGACCACTTCAGAGATTTGTCAGAACCTTGGCTCTGTGTTTTAGGGTAAACGGCATTGAAGGACTACCTCATGGGGAATAAATAGCACAGCTCCTACTAGACACATAATAAAAGAAAAAAAGCAAGAATACATAGTTCTGCGGAAGGCTGTATGTATGAATGTATATGTGTGTATAATAAGGCAGGAAGTAAGAATTTAGGAGGGGGAACAGAGACAGACCTTTGGATTAGCATGTGAAATTATAAGAAAAACAAAACAAGGAGTCTACTGTACCCCATGGGAACAGTAATGAAAACAAGAACCATCAGCCTGATGCTGGAAACAACACCTTAATGACATGTAGCTAAACTTGTTTCAGATAATGATTTGGACACTGGACAAAACATTAGTAAAAGGCAGAGGCAGTGAATACAATGTGAGGTACTATCTTCTCATCTCTGTTACGTTAATCCTACCCTTATGGCCAGAATAGCATTCTCCTATTCTTAGCTGCCTTTCCAAGGTAGAACTTTTCTTGAACACAGGTCTTCAACCCCTCAGGGAGATAATGTCTCCTCTCTGGTATGTTTCCTTTCTCTTTTAAGTGTCCTTCTCTGTTCCGCTAGTATTTCTGAATCAAATGCATAAGCTTAGTAGGGAGGTTGGACCAGATGAGCCTCTCTGGTCCCTTACAACCTTACCCATTCTGTGATTCTGTGATCACATGTTTTTGCTGAACATACTCTGTTCAGGTCTAAAATGAAGAATCTCTTTTGACATCTCCCAAACAAACAATCAAGACAGAATAAGCAGTGTTCAGCTTCTAAAGAGAATATAAATGAAAAATATTCTATTTCTGTATTTTTCCTTTTCCCTAGTCATAGATTGTGAGGCCATTAATCAGAAAACCAAAGTGATCCTGAAAAAATATAGACCGTCTGCTGGTTTTTCCCATCCACTGAAGTCATGAATTGCAAAAATTGAATCACTAGTGCTTGCTAATATGATTATTCTATTTTTTTCCTTCCCTACAGTCCTCTGCCCAGATATTTTGGCTTAGCTACTCAGTATTAAGTGTAGAAAACTTTGGTTTTATGAATTTAAAAGCTAATGTGATAAAATAAGGCTATTTTCACACAAGCTACATAATTTTGAAAGAGACAACCTTTGTTTCCAAGATAACATGGATTGGTTGCATTTCATACATGATCTAGGTCATGCAGGCCTTCCTGAGTCATATGGAAATAAAAGATTTTATTAGAATTGCTAGACAAGCATCTTTACTTGCTCTCTTCAAGAACAGGTCTTACAGAGCTACTCAAAGAAAGGAAGGGCTGATGAACATGTCAGAATTGTAAATATATTCAGCTGCATAAGCAATAGCTGCCCTTTGATTTCTTCAGGCACCAGCTGTGGTGTGGGAGTGCCATCAGAATACCCAGGCTTAGCTGCCTTGCTGACATGTTTGGAAGACAGGTTAAGAAGTAGGCAACATTTATGATTGTGCTGCAAGTGCTGTGAGGAATTTCCTGAACTGACACCTGTGGGCTCAAGTGAGCTAAGCTGACACGAAGACTGCCTGCCAAGCAGGGTATGCAAATATTCAAAGTGCAATGTACTCTCTTGAGAGAGATCTGAAATTACTAAGCTAGCATTTTTGATGTGCATCTTGAAAGGGACTCAAAAAAAAGGCTGAAGAGAAAATGCATGATCCAAGATCTGTGTGGGATGTAGCTGGGCTGAGGACATGGAGCACAAGGATTAGAACTGGGCACTCAAACTGGGAGACAAACAAGACTTACCAAGTGATCCCAGAATGACAAGAATTGTTAAAATCCAGACAAGTACTCTTGAAATGTACCTTATTATAACCATCAAAATCATGGACAACACTGCAAAAGAAGACAAATAAAATAAGCAGACGAATTACTTCTACTAGATATAGCTTTCCTAATTTTCCCACTGCACTAAAATAACTGCCTTCCAACATAATTTTTACAAACCAATTTCTTTTTTGATACTTACAAACTCACTGAATAGGTAGTTAAGAAAATTAGGCACCTCTACAACTTCTGCTTCGGGAATGTTGATTAAAACAAAGCAAGCATAAATACATTTACACAATACATTAAACACAAGACATAATGCTTGTATACAGACAGAGATGTACTTAGACAATGACCAAACAGACACTAAGACATGACAGTACTTTCAGTCTGGTAACATGAGCACACCTCCTGAGGACCAGAGCAGAGTCTGCACTCAAATACACATGTCAAACAAGTGCAGTTAATAGGATATCTGTGTATTCCAAAATGTCATGCCAGTCATAAGTAAAAAGCTATACAGTCCACTAAGGCTAAGTGAATGGTGTGTACAAGTACATACTCGTATTTTAACACATACACGTTTGTACTCAGCAGTTACATGCAAGCCACTGGAACCTGGCTTTTTGAATCAGTCTAACCCACTGTTTTAAAATAAATAGTTTCTGTTTAACTAAGAAATTATGAAAATTATTTTTAAATTAACTGTATGTAAATTCTGTACTAACTTCTGACTCTAACTGAACAGTAGCACTGCAAATCAGCCACTAGCTTTCAGCTTCTGAATAGTTTTCTACCATTATTACCAAATACTGAAACTGTCAAGGCGTAAAAATAAACAGCTTTCCAGTTACAGCTGAAAACATACACAGTGGTCTTTTGTGTGTGTTTAGGAGGGGTTAATAGTGTCTAGCATCCTTATTTATTCCTTTCTTTTTCCCTTCCTTGCCCTCACCTTTTTTTTTTAACCACAACAGCAAACTGATACAGCTTTGCATTATTGTTTCTTTCTAAACAATACACTGCTCATATGCATAGCTAATGTCTTGATCATTAGGATTTCAGACTTTATACTTTGTATGAGTAAAACAGACTCACTAGGAAAGCTTTTTATGTCAGTGGGCAAAATTCCACCTCAAACGACATGACTTTGTTAAAACAGCTCTTCAGTCTAGCATGAAGTGTCACTCCATAGGGTAGAGGCATCTCACAGCTACAGAAACAATTCAGCACCTCAGCTGGGAATTTCCAGCTCTTCACAAAAGGCTGAGATTTTCAAAGATCTGAAGCTTTTAATTTTGAAGTGTGGGGAAGAAGGAGATAACATACAATGCAACAAATGGGCACCTAATTTTCTTGTTTTCACTCCTAAATTCTCGTATCTTAGTATAAGTACCTTAAATGAAGCAAATAGAATCCCCTATATCCAACAGGAGTGTGCCATTGTGCTTTTCTCAACCTGTCCTTTTTATTTGTAAAGTGTTTATTTGGACTTGAGTTGGTAGAAGATGACTGCAACAAATGGAAAAGGGGAATACTATAATAAAAATTAAGAAAAAGTGGATGCTGTCTTAACTGTATCAAAACTAATGTTGGCTAATTAAAAGCCAAAATCTTCTATCTTGTAATCAGTGTAAGAGAAACAAAACCAGAATGCAGATGTATATTACTTATGAATAAATTACCCAGCTCTCAAATGAAATTTTAAAAAAGCATTCTGAATAATTTTCAAAGGGATTGTTGCTATTATATATGTGTATTTTGCTCATACTGTGGTTAGAGTGTGTTAACAATCTTCTAATGGAGTACACTAAGAAATAGCTAGTAATGAGAAAAACAATTACCTAGTGATAACAAGCAAAGTCCCATTATAATCTCTTTGCTGGTCATAACTCCACTAATCAGCCTGTGTAAGACACTACTGTCACTGACAAAGGTGATCAGGGCCTCTGCAAACTTGGCATAGCAGGAAATGTTCACAGGAGCACAGCGATGGAAGAATGGAATAGGTGCACTGGTGACACAAGAAAAAAAAATCAGAAAAAAAATTACTCCCACTTAATATAAATGCCACATCAACACACAAATGAAAGGTGAATAGATGCAATCATTCCACCCTTATAACATCATAACCAGAAACCATGTGTTGAATGCACAAGTGCTGCAGAAATGAGGATGATCATAATGGAAAGTGATGCAGTTCTTACAAGTAACCCTGTGAAGCTAGCATGTACACTCCGATAGGATATTATTACCCTCCCACCCTGAAATGACAAGGCACAGAAAGTATATGATCCTATTTTCACTTAAAAGTCTTTCTTTCAAGTGTTAGGTGACAAACCAGCAGCTGAAACAATGCCTTTCACTCATGTTAGAATGGAATATTGGTCCATATTTGCAGCAAAAGAAATTGCAGAATAACAATATTCTTCTTGAGAGTATATATATATTGCTAAAGGACATCAGCATTCACAACTGCTGCCAAGCAAAACAAATGTATTTATTACCAGTCTTTCCCCATACTAAGCTTGTTCTCGTATTGAATATTATAATTAACTTTTTTAAAATTATGCAAAACATGCCAGGATGCCTCTACTGCTTTGAACCGTTTTGGAAACACCCTCACAAAAAACTAAGGAGACTATGCACTACACTTTGCAGAATGACCTGAAAAACCTGCTATTGAGTCTGTCAGAGAAAGATACAAGAGCATAAAAACTTTCCTTTAAAAGTGGGTAATTTTGTTTTCTAAAGGTCTTCCACTTAGTAGCAGTCTGTCTTGCTCATAAACTATGTCAGATCTCAAAGTGGCCTATTACATCATTTGACCAATTCCCAATTACATTTCAGACATGAATTACATGTTCCTTCCTGTAATTGGATCCAATGAAAAAAAAGTCTTTTCTACTGTTTCACCTGCCCAATCTTCCTTACTTGAAAGATTTCATTGGGCTGTAGCAGCAATGAACATAATCTTCTGCCATTTCCCCATTTCAGCAATGACCTATAAATCAACAATTTTCTGTCCTCAATAACTATTTCTTAAGGCCATGTCTTTCTAAAATTCCAACCACTATTTTAAACACATAGTAAATAAACCAGCTGCCCTAGGCACATACTTCTCACCCACTGTTTTTCTGGGCAAAAAGGATGACATTTGGCTGGAAAAAATGGCTGAAAACCATTTATATGTAACTATTCTGTATAGAAATTGGGAGAAATTATGATCACTTGCCATTTCTAGGTAATTAGTAGATCCTAGATTTTTGTTTTAAAGTCACTGATGATTGCAAATTTTATGGTCCTAGGACTACTGGGCTGAGTAGGTAAATGCATTTGGAGATGCTCATATTGATGGTCTTGGGTAGTAATGAATACAGCATTTAAGCACAGCAAAGTAATTGAGCATTAGTCACAATTGCTAAAAAACGAATTAAACCCATAATGATGGCTGCCCTACTTAAAAGGCAGCCCATGTAGCCTCTTAAAACATAACCTATTTTGGAATACTGTGCTCATTATATGCCGTATTACTGAAAAAGACTGAATTTTGAGAGGTTTATTTAATTGTTAACTGCTACAACTTTACAGCAAGCCTACAGCATTTATAAGTTGTCACCAGTAAGAAAGCCCAAATTTTGAGGTGGGAGTAGGCAAAAGAACGTTATTCCTGCATCCAAATACAAAAATATTCACTTTGAAAAGGGCACTAATGGGATTAAAATATTCTTCCAAAATACATCCCAACATAAGAAAACATACTTTTTGCATCAGTTTATATTAGTCATCTAATATCCTTTAACCTAAAGCAATTTCACTACCTATTTTAAGTTACCTATTTTCATGTCAGTAATTAATTGCTAAGTTTGTTTTAATTAATTAAAAAAAAAAGGTTAGTGGTTCCTACAAGCTTTCTTGAGTAAATGGGACTCCTGAGAATCCAGTTTTGAGATGTGCTTCTGCTCCAGTGGTTCCAACTGAATGAGTAGGTAAGGTAAAGTGTCCTAACAAAAAACACAATAATAGATCTGTTCTCCATGATCTGGGCTATTTTACATGATTATATCTTGATTATATCTTGGTATATTACCTACTGAAAAGAAGTTACAAATTTCTAAGAATAGCAACATGATGCTTAATCATAAACAAGAATGAATAAAGTTCAAGCCAGTAGATGATGGTCTCAGAAGCTGTACTTTTAAAGCATTATTCAAATGAAATTAGGAGACCTATCTGATTACTCAAGCATTAAATTTAGAAGAGTTTTTTCCTCTCACTTCTACCACTGTGTATGTACGGGAGTAGTACAGCAGCCTGTGTTGTAGTCCAATTGGAATGCCACTGCGAGCTGCTCCTTGTAATCCCTACAGGGCAGTCCCTTGGCATGGCCCAGCACAGCTGGTTTATAGACAAATGTTGCAGACGACTGGACAGGCTTTCCTCCAGGGTCCTCTAAACATACAGATATAGGCTGGGTGGGGAAGAAACATATATTGCCAACTGCACTGCTAGACTGTACTGCTCTGTCAAAGATGGCAAAGAGTCCATTGGCAGCCTCAGCTGAAGGCCGTGAAGAATCCTGGCCATCAAACAGAAAACATCAAGGGACAATCTTCACACTATATGCTACCTCCATCCCATGGAACTAATGGGAATCAGAGGATTCAAAACTCTTGACAGATTGTATTTCAGCCAGGGTAGGGTTAATTCTCTTCTCAGTGGCTGCTATGGAGCTTCTTTTGGATTTGTGTTGAACACAGGGCTGATAATATAGAGATGTTTTTGTTATTG
>VWYN01004414.1:265077-293041 GCA_013400075.1 Hippolais icterina | reverse complement strand
GTGATAATATTTGTCTTCCCAAATAACTGTTACATGTGATGGGGCCCTGCTCTCCTGGAGATGGCTGAACATCTGCCTGCCAATGGGAAGTGATAAATTCCTTGTTTTGTTTTGCTTGTGTGTGCAGCTTTCCTTCCCCTATTAAACCATCTTTATTATCAACCCACAAACTTTATACCTTTTACCCTTCCAGTTCTCTCCCCAGTCCTGCTGGTGGGGAAGTGAGCAAGTGGCAGTGGGGGTCTGTGTTGCTGGATGGGGTTAAGCCATGACACAGGTCAAATGTGACTGTTAGCAAGTTCCTCCTGAATGCCTCAGTCTACAAGATGTTGGGTTCTCATTTGGTTGTCTCAAGAGGATTCCATTTCTCCTTCAAATTGCACTTACTCAATTTAACGATAAAAACCTGAAAACCGGTGGTTTACAGATATGATGTTGGATTTTTTGCCCTAGGGCATTAGGTTCAGACTTTTAAAAATGCTCAAATGTATCATACATTTTAGTAATACTGTATCAAAAAGGGGAACTACTCCACCTACACAATAGCTTATTTAATATAACACGAGGCAGTTTTTATGAGGAATTTACATAGCATCATTAGAGCTCTGACACGTTGTTCTATCATTCTGGTTTTTTACTAAGCCATACTCATTGAGACTGAATGACTGGGAACACACAATGAGAAGTCAATATAATTCTGGCAAAAACTAGGACTAACAAGCCTTTTCAATATGCAAGCTGGCACTGAAGTTTTCATTTGTTTTTGTATTACTGCTGTAACAGCTGGCTAGCTGCATGGAATATTAATTTATATGGGGAAAAGTTTTTAAAAAGTTAATATTCCAGCTGCCACCAATTGTCACTATAATATAAAAGAAATTATTTTGTGGACAGGCTACCATGTATACAAGAAAAACTTAAATTCAGAGTTTGTAGAACTGACACAAATATAGCATTTACAAAAAAAGGTAACAGAAAACTATGCATACGAAAAGACTCGGCAGTTACCACCCACTACCGAGTATATTTGAGAAGCTAAATTTTGAGGAAACACAACATGGTTCTTCTCAAGTTAGTGCAATTACTGACAGAAGGCTGTGCATAACAGCGAACAGATCACTTTTCTCAGCAATGCTCATTTCCACAGATCCAGGTAGCATAGCTAAAAGAGTTTATGAAGCTATGAACTTTGCAATCTTATTTCACAAACAGCAGTCTAATGTAACATTTAAAACAATAAACCACAAAATGGTCTGTTAATAAAATACAGTCCTCTTTTTGGTACTTGGCTATTCTTTATATTAGTCATTTGCAGATTGAAAGAGTGAAAAATGAAGCGATTTGCATCTATCTGACTGGCTGAGGTAAGGTATAAGAAGTGAATGCTGCAGAGAGCAGTGTATCCCTACATAATTCTTCCTCCAAAAGATCAAAAATGCTCCATGATTGTCTCAGATTTGCATTCCTGATAGGCAGCTGGCTATAGATAGGGTGAAAGGCAGTAAAACAGCTGATACTTAGAACAGTCTCAGTCACATGAGACAAGAGAATCTGAAGATAACAGCTCAATATTTTCAGTAACACATACACGGATGATTTGGGTTTTTGACTGTTATTTTCACTTGTTATTTAACCTTCTAAAAACCAGAATTTTAGAAATATATATAGTAATACATTTGAACATCTACCTGGTAAGAGTGAACACGTGTTGGTATTTTCTAAAGAACTGTCATGATCAAAACAATTTCCTCCTCCCTCCAACCCAAATCAGACAACTTGATCATATTACCTCTCTGGAACAGGATATTTAGGACATAACTTGGCAGCCCTTGGGTCTGCAGTATATTCTGATGGCTGTAGTTCATAGCTACACAGAGTGGATCCTGTTGAAAAGTAAAAAAAAAAAAAATTGGTATGGAAAACAATTAAGAAGTAAACATTCATATTCTTTGGAAACAGCATTAAAATGGATACAGGTGCTGATTCTGCACCTCCTCATGTCATTACCACAAAGCTTTGTTACAGTTTCCTGTAATGTGGTGATTCAAGTCCAACACAGTCATCAGTTGAATACAATGACACTCTCCATCTAGCTTTGGGTATTCGAAAGTTTGGGTATTTGAGTGGAAAAGACTAATTCACAATGCAGTGTAAAAGAGAAGGACACAAAATACTGTTAAGTCCCCCATCCCCTGTTATTCCACCATGTTTTTCTTGATTATTTTTAATGCATGAACATTGCATAACACAACATTCATGACAGAAAGAAAATATTCCTGGGTTTGCACGGGTTTTTGTGTGTGCAAATTCAAAATACAACTTGTCTATAGATTTCAGGGAGAGGAACAAAGAACTCAAACAGATAAAGTTAGAAAATTGGCTGAGAAACAACAGAAGCTCTGCATTACATATCCAAAGCTTCTAAAAAAGCTGAACTCTCTCCATAGGCAAATTGGTACAGCACAGTAAAGATCAAGTTGCCTATAAAAAAATTAAAACATAAATTAAGTTTTCCTTTGTACCTGACATTTGCTTAATGGAAGTACCTTACCTAGGGGAGATTTCTTTCAATTTATCTATAACAAAGACACTGAACATCTGACCCAATGCTTCTAGGAAATCAGCAACTTTCAAATCAGACTGGAGCCCTGGTATGTCAGAAATTGCAGAGGTAAGAAAGTCTCCAATGATATAAGCCACCTATCCAAAGATGAATCTCCTTCCAATTTTGCTTCCTAATAGACAGCTTACTTCCAAGTGCAAGGGCTTTTAATACATAGCTTTTAGTGTCCTTTTCCCCTATGTAATAAACTAAGGACTTTTATTAATAAGGATTCATCTCCATCTTGATCATCAATATAAAAATTCAATTCTTTCTATTATTAAAGTCTCCTCTTTGGGAATAATACGTAGAAAAGAGTACTGCAAACTGGATCTGGATAATACATATACATTATTACCCAAAATAAACCAAGAATTTGGACAAACAGCTTTATCTTTGCCTGCATTATACCAAACAGAACAATTATTTGTAGAATTTGTAGAATATTATTTGCATAAATTTTATCTATCATTGCTACATTTCCAGCTCTATGAAGAGACCTATTCACAGACTGAAAGAGCCTACTTAGCTGTCTCATCTGCTCTCTCTCTCATGCAGTCTCTGGAACACTATGCAAGTCCAATTCACCAAATGCTCTATTGAAGAAAGTTAGATTTACTACCAAAAGAAGTTACAAGGCGAAACACCTGAAATGCACTTTCAATCATACTGCTGATATGAATCCTTATGTCTCTGCTTGCTTATGTGGAAAATGTGGCATGAGATAAACAGGTATCAGACAAAACAACATTCCTTAGATCATAGTTGAAGATGAAGTTCCTAAAATATTTGGTCCTTTTTGGACAAAAGGCTCTAATACTGCTACAAAAATTTTTCATCTGTTCTTGTGGATATGAAAACTTCTGGATCATGTTCATTTACTAATAACTCCATCTGCTGGAGGACCAGCAGTAGAGTGCGTTACAGGTTTATCTTAAAAATAGAAGGAAAAATAAGATTGCAAATATTTACATGTATTTTGCTTTGAATATAAGTGAAACAATGAGTTATAGACATGGTTGGCAGACAGCCAAGCATGAGCCAGCAGTGTCCGAGTGGCCAAGAAGGCCAGTGGCATCCTGGCCTGCATCAGCAATAGTGGGGCCAGCATGACCAGGGCACGGATTGTCCCCCTGTACTCAGCACTTGTGAGGCCACACCTCAAGTTGTCTATCCAGTTCCGGATGCCTCACTACAAGAAAGACACTGAGGTGCTGGACCATGTCCAGAGAGGGCAATGGAGCTGGTGAAGGGTCTGGAACACAAGTCTTATGAGGAGTGGCTGAGGGAGCTGGGGTTGTTGAGCCTGCAGAAAATGAGGCTCAGGGGTGACCTTATCACTCTCTACAACTGCCTGAAAGGAAGCTGCAGTCAGGTGGAGGCTGGCCTCTTTTCCCAAATAACAAAACACACGGCAAGAGGAAATGGCATCAAGCTGTGCCAGGGAAAGTTTAGATTGGGTATCAAGGGTAATTTTTTCACTAAAAGGGTCGTCAAGCACAGGAACAGGCGGCCCAGGAAGTAGCTGAGCCCCATCCCTGGAGGAACTTAAAAGATGTTGAGACGTGGAGCTCAGGTAAAGGGTTTAATTGTGGACCTGATGATCTTAAGGGTGTTTTCCAGTCTAAATGACTCTGTGGTTATGATTCTATGGCAAGAACAAGGAGCTCTATAGGAAGAAATGGGATATGTGTTAAGTGGACAATGGATGATTCATGATACACACTGTTTGGGGCCAGCTTGGCCATTTTACCAAGTGACCAATGTGAACTACTGTTTAAGTATCTTATGCAACGGCCCCCACATCTAAACAAGCCTAAGGGACAGCGCTGGTCTCTGTACGCCCATGGTCCCTTTTGACTTCTAGCAGTTCAGGCAGTAGAGAAAAAGAGTAGGATTTACTATGAAGAGGAAAGGAAACTCTTTGTACAAATGTGCATCTGAAGATCTGTTTGTATCACAAATGTAAGCAAAATCAAATTCCAGACCGTAATGTGCATACAGGTCACAAGCCATTCAAGTAAGACCTGCAGGGTAACCCAATACACTTCTGGCTGTAGAACAAACTGGAGACACCTTGACAGATCCCTCTAGAAGCCAACAGTATATTCCCTCCTGTCATGCCTGACAACTCAGGCTGCCACTACTAGGTCTTGCCTGGAAACTACTTTTGGGCTACTCTGGATCTTTTCCCTTCAGATGCCTACCTCACGGCACATTTCCTTAGTCACAGCCAAGCAGAGTATTATTTTCATGGAGCTTGTCAAACAAACAATATAAACTACCTTGTATTTAAAGAAACTACCAGTCCCATAGCTGAAATAACGCCCATGAGATAATTTGTCCTTTTGCCCCAAATAATTAGGCAGAAACTCAAACTATTCCCATAAATATTTATTTATATTTTGAAAGCCCTCTAACTTCTCTAATATTGTGTAGGACAGCTTTAGAACTCAAGCATGTACTTGAATAATGTCATTTTACATTAAACTTAAAACCGATTTCTTAACAAAAGAGGCCATGTGCATCACTAAATAGAAGTTTTCATTTTCTAAGGTGAGAGAGAAAAACGAACTGCACTGTCAAACCTTCTACTCTGTATCAGTTACTATGGGTTAGTAGAGACTAGCAAAGCCCATCTTTTTGTTGCTGTTCAAGTTGGTAAGGCCTTAAAAATTTGAAGGAAACATTTGAGTCATCTACCTTCCTGAGATAATTAGTTTACCAAGGATACTACTTTTATTAATGAATTATTACCACTCATAAATGTTTCAAAACTAGTATGAGCAGGATACAGAGAACAAACTAAAAGATCCCTGAAATAATACACCCTTTGCTTCCTACAGCAATGCACATATTTCTTCTGGAGAAACAGTTAGGCAAATGGCATCACACTGCCCTACAAGGATTGGATTTCAGATCCCAACATGTTGTGACATTAAGAAAAATACTTCTGAACTATGCAGAGCATCAGTGTTTGGGCTATTAGTGAGCACACAGTAGTGTGCCTGACCTGTGCACATACAACTCGGAATTTGGTGGTTTCACACAGAGTGGTATCATGGAGACATACTATGGTTTCTGTTCCATGGTTTCAATGGTTTTCAATGAATAAAACTGCTCCAGCCATTAGAATATACTGGAGCCAAAACTGGAGCAAAGTACCTCAAAAGACAAACCTCCAACACAGCAGTAAGAACCTCTTTTCTAAGTCTTCTGTTTTGCTGAGACTTGGATTAGTAAGGAGCTCAACAGTCGTTATTTCTGGCACTCATAGAAAATAGATATATTTAGCCCAAGTTTATATATGAAGATGCTGTAGAAAGCCAGGACTTTCACTTCAAGGATTCTTTCTAAATGAGAAAGCAAATTACTGAAGGTCTTGTGTGTTCAGAAGACACAGTGTACAGAAGACATAATGCCCTGCTTTCCACATCAGTACAGTAAACAGGAAGGTCCAAACTAACCAAAGGTGGTTAGGTAAAAATACTTTTAGAGACCAGAGCTCCAGTACAGCTTTCCTTCTTGTATTGGCTTTGCTGTAAACTAATAAACAAACCCGTGCTAAAGCAGCATTACTATCAAGAGTTTACAGCTGGAGAAATGGTAAGATTCCCTAAGTCATCCACTAAGAGGAGCAGTCCACAGAGGATACCAATGACATTTATATTCTCTGACTTACAGTAGTGGAAAGCATATGAGGGATTTTAGATTCCATTCTGGGAGCTCAGCAGTGTCTAGCCAACTATCAATACTTATTAACAGCAATTAAAACCAGGATTTTCAGACCTAGAAACATGGACTGATTCAGAGTCAAGGATTTAAGCAGAAAATTACAAAACTATGCAGAGACAACAGGGATAGCTTCAGTACCAGGAGCAGCGCAGTCACCTTAGGAGTTTAGGAGTATGTTCTTTTAAGTTATAAAGAGCTCCAAGCAGCTCAACATACCCCTTCTCACATACACATGGCAAAGCACAGCCTAAGAGACTACAAAACTTTGATAAAGTAATTTGTATGAACTTCCAATCTGAGTCTGACATTGTGCATGTATTGTGCACTTATGTGGCATGACACATGTGACATGTTTAGTGATTTCTTTGCCTGTGTCTTTCACACTGGTGATGGGCTTAGAAGGTCTCAGTGCCCAGAACTGGTGGACCATGGCTGGGAGAATGATAAACTTCCATCTGAACCTGAATTTGTGTGGGATCTGCTGCTCCAGCTGGATCCTCATGTATCTATGTGGCTTCATGATGGGATTCATCCAAGAATATTCAAAGAGGTGGCCAATGTCATCATGAGGCCTCTCTCAATTATTTTTGAACAGTCTTGGTTATCTGAGGAGTTCTCAGCTGACTGGAAGCTGGCTAAGGTTGTGTCAATGTTGAAGAAGGGCAAGAAGGATGACGCTGGAAACTACACACCAGTCAGTCTCACTTCAGTGCCTGGTAAAATTATGGAGAAGATTATTCTGGGAGTTCTGAAAAACTCCTGAATCACACTGCAGCCATCATCACAGCCAGCAAAGCTTCATGACAGGTAAGTCCTGTATGTCCAGCATGACTACCTTCTCGGACAGGGCAACCCACCTGGCTAATCAAGGGAAGCCAGTTGATGTGATCTTTTTGGATTTCGGTAAAGCTTTCAATATTGTCTGTCACAGGACCCTTCTGGAGAAAATTCTACTCACAACACAAGCACTAAGCACAAACGTTTAGGATTATATACATTTCCTATTTACCTATTACAGAAAAACAAAAACATTCCAATGTTTTTGATGCTTCATTTAGGAATGAAGTAGCATTTAGTTATGCATATATTAGCATCAGAACTGGAAATGATTGAGAAAACAAGAACTCCATCTCTTAGCCAGAGATTTTAATATGGTCTAAAGTATCAGATAAAGTGGAAGCACCAGAGGATTACACAAACATAGCTAAACATTGCATCTATGCCTTTTGCAAATTGAGCAGGAATAGAGCCGGAAGACCAAATAAGGATAGAGCTGAACCTTGACACTGAAATCTGATTTCTGGGCACTAGCAAAATAGTGATGCCTTGAGATGAGCAAAAAGGCATACGACAGACCACTTTGCAGTCAGGACTTCTCAGATTAAAATGACAGAATTGTTCTCAGAAAAGAAAAGCTTCATTCTCTACATCTACCCACTGCTGCCTTCCAGAAACACAGTATGTGTTTTAAAGGAAGAAAAGTAAGGTTTATATGTATCTTTACTTCTAGTTGTTGCAGAGAGACATACCACCACTTCTTTAAAACAATGAGCGTCAAAGGGCAGGAGAAACTACAGGTGCTTTTATAAATAAATATGGGACTGAAGCGAAAGTAAGCATTCACCAATGCCTGCAGGAATATTCCAAGAAAGATCCATCACAAAACCCCACTAGTTAGATCTGCAAAAGTCTCTAGAATTGAAGACAAAGAGAACTACTGTGACAGATATTACAACATGCAGTTACAACTAAAAGAAAATCCCAGATTCAGAATTTATGTGTATATATATACATGTATTTTTAGTTGTAATTAGAAAAACCAAGATGATACTCTTCACTTTTTTCCACTTATTAACAGTACATAGAGTTTAAAAATACTAATTTACCTATTCCTCCACTCGTATTTCTTACAGTGCTAAATAAAACTAGTTTCTCTAGAATCAAATTAAGAATACATCTAGTCATATAGCAGATGTTTCTCCTACTGTCTTTAGTTCTGCACAACGTAGAATTTAAAGATATTCTTCAGTGCTAACTAAATATCCAACTAGAGTTTGGATTTTCTATTCTAAGAGGATTATTCGAAGAGTTTATCTTTTTTGTTTTTAAAATACCTTCATGGTAATAAGTTTTTTCTGCACTTATGGTTAAATTAACCATAACTTGTGTGCAGAAAAATCTCTTTGATGCTTAGTGATTTCATTTTTGATCTCTAGTTTCACATTACTCAGGTTATGAGATGAAGGAATAATAATTTTTCAACCTTCTCTAAGATATTCCTGCTTTTAATGACGTATTCTTCTGATAGTTTTCTCTTTTACCGACAGAGGAAATCACAGATCCTTTTATTATGATAATCCTTGCTTCCATTCTTGGTATGTATATATATACAGTATGTGAATACATGCTGAGAATATACATATGTGTGTTTGCGTACAAGTTAAAAAAAAAAATTGTAAAGAAATGACCAGAACACAGCCTTTATAATACCAGCACAGAAAGAGTTTACAGAAAATTTTGTCCCTCTTCACAATTCATAAACTTCACACTTTCAGTGCTGTGCCTCCAACCCAATCCTCTTGTGATCCTCAGTAGTTTCACAATCCCTTCCCCAAGAATCTATAACTACTTTAAATAAAGCACTATATGCGCAACAATAGGTTCCCACCTCTTCATTCTGGGGGCATTCCTTTTGATTTGACATTTTATTCCACTGCAATTGACAGCAGGGTTTTTTTTTCCATATAATTCTAAATAATTCAGTAGTCAAAACAAGATTTATAACCTCACTATTTCTTCCCCTTTTCAAATGGTTTATTAATGTAATCAATAACACAACACAGCCTTCCTGGAGGACTCCACATGCTGTCACTTTCTGTTGAGGAAACAATTTCATTCTAACTAGAGGATATATTTCCAATACAACACAAACCTGATGGACAGTTCTGGTAACAAGATAGAGTACTAGTAGATGACTGTATCTCAAAACTGCTCATAANAAATTAACGCACCCAGGTTTCTAAAGACCTGTGGGTGCAGAATTGCTTTATGCATATGGTATCTGTAACTAACACATACATCATACTTCAAGAAAATCATGAGCAAAGGATTAAGATTTGAACAGCATACTTTCACTGAAAACAAAGGTAGGGGGAACAAGAGCAGACAAAAAACATTAGAAGCTCACAGTGGCCCACGTAGCAGCTATTTCTAAAGCAAGTGCCAACGGGAACTGCGAAGATTTACTTCACTACACATGAAGATGTCATTATCTTCAGACAAAAAAAAAAATCCTTTTTGTTTCCCCTCTAGTTCCTTCTAATAGCTCAGAAATATCATCTGCTCTGACTCAGCAGACTAATTTCCTTTATTGATCTCTTTCAGGTCAGTCTCTATTGCAAACTTAATGAAGCATTCCCTCTGGCCGTATGTCCACCCAGACCACAACTAGTCTGGTCTAGCTACAGAAATCTGATAACAGAGATGCCTGTCAAGACACTGCAAAAAAAATTTCATTTTAGGTTCCTAAATATGCATCCAGTTACTTAAACAATTAATACAAATAGTAGTTCCCACACTGAGTAGACACTGTAGTTATGACTGAATGAAACACAACAGAAATTATAGCCACCTGTCTAGTGTTTCTCTTTAATAATGACATTTCATTATTCATTTGGCACAGTCATAGATTAATTATATTTTCAAGGATATTCCAATATGCTTTGGCAAGTCCTTGAAAACATCAGCGCAGTATTTCACTGACATTAAGTTTTGAAGCATCAATTTGGTTTCTGGGAAAAACAGCTTTCAGTCACACTACTCAAAGTACATAACTTTTTAAGGGCCAAGACCAACAAAAACATTGAATCACAAACTCAGTGCCTGAGGTGTTCTACTGGGTGACAAAAGCAGTGAGTTCACAACACGTAACATTCTCAGTTGTGTCCAACTGATAGGTCTACAAACTCAAGTACTAGCATGGCTGTTTGAGAACAGTATTGCAGCATTTCTCAGGTAACGCTGCACCTGATTCACTTCCAGTTGTTGTTCCAGAATATTTCTGTATTTTACAGCTAGCACCTCTGTACAGGTCAAAGAATCTGAGTGGTCAAGTGCTCAGCTTTCTCTTTCCCTTGTTCCTCCTCTTGTAAAAGGTCCCAGCTGGTTCGAGTTTTCTGGGTGTCAATTACTGTGAAGAGATAGAAGGTACATCCTTTCTTGTTTTCTGAAAATTAGCCGGGCTCTGCAAGGGATGGGCTTCTTCTCTTCCTTGAGGGAAAGTACTGCAGGTGCAGGACCTGACTGTGAGAGGGCAAGTGAGGTAGGGGTGGGAGCAAAGCTACTGCTCTGAAATGGTGCTGTGTTATTTACAAAATCAGCTCCTTTTCCCAAATTACAGCAGAAGAGCAAGGGCATCAGAAAGCTAAAAGGCCTCTTCATCATGAAATGGTCTTCTTGCCTCAAGCAAGCATTTTCTCTGTCCTAAATGCTTATTTATAATATCACTTGCAGAACTGCACAACAAACGTGAGCTCTGCCATAATTATTCTGAATCTTTGGGATTGGCAGTTGTGTCCTTTTGTGTTGAGACAATCAAGCGCACTCCTCACTTTAGTAAAAATACCACAAATGCTAAGCTAGCTGCAAATTCATATGTGATATTGATAAAATTGCTAGTCAATACAAAGATGTTTTAGTATGTTTTACATGTCACAGCTCTTGATAAGGACATTTAGATTAAAAATTTATTTGAATTTACCACACCACCTCTTCATGGGCAACTGAGGCACAACAGGTGATTTCTTTGGGTTAAGAAAGGGTTCTTAAGCAGTAATTCCTTTAAGAATTTCAAGGTGCATATGAGACAGGTGAAAATGGCCAACTCTACAAAAGCACATTCCACAGCCTACACAGTCTGTCTCCAGACAATTGCTATTTTCAGGATGTGGGAAGGATTAAAGCTTTCAGAAAGGCTCAACAGAGCAAAATAAAGAATTGACTGCATTCTTTAGCTATAAATTTAAAACATTATGAGATAGTTTTCTTTTCAAATGTTAGAAGTTGTGAGCCTCAGAAAATTCAGTACCAATTATCACAAAACCAAACACAATTTGCCGTCCTTCTTCAGAACTTGACAGCTGAACTCCATTTTCTAACTATAAATCACCACAAACACAGAAATTGAAATTAAGCTCGTTGCAATCATGTTCAAGGTCCTCAGATTTAATTATTACTATTACTATTTTTACAGTGGAGTCAATGGTCACTTAAAACAGACTGCCAAACCTAATCCTAGTATTAATTAATTTAAATCCTCTACCGTGGTTACAAAGTGGATCTCAGAAGAATTATTCTGCTTACTGAGCATTATAGTTTTGGTACTAATTCACTGTTCTTGCTCTGCTAAAAGGCTGAATCACACTTGAACTTTTACTATATATATGCAACTGTTAAGATTATCGACAATTAAGCTGTTCATTTGCTGCAAAACACCATTTTTTGGAACTTGCATAGGCTGGTGAAAATTTAAGCAGAAATATAACCATGAGGATGATAATATTTCCCTGAATTGTGTGATTTCAGTAATGCATAGACTTCCTCTATAAAAGGAAAGCTCAGTTTAGTGTAATACCGGTCTCTGATAAGCCAAATATATAATGAAAATTAGTGATTTTGTTCTGCTGCAGTACCAAGTTTCATACTTCTGACCAAGCTTCTGGAAACTGAAAAAATTGCCTGTCATATTAATTTAAAAAAAAATAGGTTTTAAAATCTAAAGCTCTAAGGAAAACAGAACAAGAATAATGAGGATAAGACATAGCATAGCATGTTTTGGGACGAGTGGTTTTTGTTGTGCTTTAAACAATAGCTATACTGAACATATGTCAGGCACAATTAGTAAGAGATTTTACTTATAGAAACAATGTTCGTGATAAAGAAAGACACAGCTGAATTCCACTGCTTCAAGAGATACTTAAACTTTACCACAAATGACCTTCACTTCGTACCAACAAAGAACTGGCCTGCATTAGTTAAGAAAAACACATCATGCTCAGACAAGGTGTAAAGAACACAACAATAGATATCGACTATTTTCACTTGTAATTGACAATGGTGCACAGATTACACGAGGAAGCTGTTTGTGAAGCTCCATGAAAGCTGTGATGCTTCTCAGAAGTTAAGCTTCCTGATTCAGATATCACACAGGAATGCAGGTACAGTGCAGTAGGAGACCAAGGGCACTAACAGTGCTCCAGTGCCACTTCAACTCGCTCTGCTTTCAAACAAGAGTACTCACATAACCTGTGCTAATACAGAAGTAAACATTTCAGTTTCTTTTATGAAAAGTAATCAGTTCCACTGCTTTGAAGTGGGTCATCCAACTGAGTCATTTTTAGTCAAGTACCTTGCAAAGAACTATCACTGCATCATTTTAGAAGATAACTTTAGGACTGCACCTACACATTAGGAAAATGTTCCCACTTGAATAACTAAAAAATGCTGACATTTCCTCAAATTAATTTAATATCTTTATTTTGTATGTCCAAAGGCTGTTTACTTCTCATGCCTTTTATTCCACAGACTGCTAAAATAGGAACTAAGCTAGTAATGTCAGTATTACTACTACAGAGAAAAAGTACTGCTCTTAAGGAAGATAAAGTACAATATTTCCTTTGTAAATGTAATTAGTTTCCTTTACACTTCTTTTTTAAAGAAAAGCGTAAGAAAACAAAACAAAACCAAAAAAGAACTGCACTGTAGTACTGAATAAAATCAGGAATATTTTCACACACAGAGCCATACTTAGTGCCACAAGTGCCATTAAACAGTAGCATGGCTTTCACTAACCCTCTGTACATGAGAACTTTTCAACAGTACTACTGTTGAGCAGCAACATCAGAATATTTCCTTAGGAGCTGAAAACATATCATATAGTCAGACATTCCCTCAAATGCTTATTACATTTTGTGCTCTTATTTAAAAAACAAGCCTTCCAAACTGTCCAAGACACAGTGGAATACTATCATACTATAAGACACAATAATGTTCTAGCTTAATGAAAAGAGAACATTATTTCTATTCATATTTATTAATACATATTTCATTTTTAGCTCAGCTAATGAGCTAAAATGAAAGCTAATGAGCTGAGTTTTTTACAGATCCTACAAAAATATGAACAAAAACGAACAGATTTTTTCATACCATTAGTTTCTGCAAATTTCTGTATATCAGCCAGAGTTTTCAGTTCTTTCCTTGGGCAAGCTGATACACACAAGGCAATAGACTTAATCTTCTGATGTGCTAGATCAATGTTGCATGGATCCAAGAAGAATACATACCTGTGGAAGGAAAAAAGATAAATTACTTCTGTTTTAATTAACTATACCTAACAAAACTTCAAACTATGGGATTCAGTCTGTCCAGACACATAGGAATTTTGATATTATTGTAACTATGTGGATCAAAAGAATTTATGTACTCAACATCTGCACAACAAATGTATGAGTATTTATATACCTCTGGATCATACAGAAAGAGTGTTTAACACTTCCTGATTCAAGTCCATTCAAATAGTGCTACTCATAAAAACAGCAGTAGTCCTACCATGCCTCTTCCCAGATGAGTCCAAACATTCACAAACCTTTACTCCAACCTTAAACTTGACTTAGAGAATTCCAATTTTTTTTCCAAAAAGACCCAAGAAACAAAATAAAGTCACCCTTATTCTGAAAAAAAAACAAAAAAAAAAAAGTCCACAACTATATTAATGAATACACATAGTACCAGTAATTAAGAACAGCTTCTTAGTATAGATTCATTTTCCATGCCATGACTGAACCGATTAATTTAGTACTTACTTAGAAATAAAAATTCTTCAGATACTTCAAGTACAATTATCTAATGTTTAAGTGCAGTATTTTAAAGAGATTCTACTTGGTAACTTTTCACAAAGAATGTGATTTAAAAATCCAATGAATGAAGTAAATTATAGATTTTTAACTAACATCTCCTGGATATATATGCTTTATGACAAACACTAACCCTACAGAATTTCCACTGATAGTATAATAGAGATGCTTTTCCTTTTGAAAGTTGAACAATTCTTAAATCCCTACAATTCAGGTGATGTACTATGCATTGAAATATTCTCTTCATATCATCCAACATCATCGTATGAAAACACCAGAAATCTGCCATATAAAATGCCATTTCCAATTTTTCAGTCCTCATGATGGAAACTCATTCTGTAACCAGCAAAAATTCCTTTGCTCCTAAAAAGCATTTAGGTCCTCCCTGAACATCTTCAGTCTATATGGTAATTGCTGTCTACTCTTCTATTACCCAGTGTGAGTGTACAAAAATGATTACTACATAGTACAGTCTTCCTTAAAAGCCCATCAAAACTCATGTTGTCTGAATCAGCTGTAACATGGCAATAGATTACTTGCATTCTTAAAACATTCCTTCCTCTGTCAACATCTCGGTGAAATCATCCACCCGTATTTGTTTTTTACTTATCACACTCTACACATCTCAGGTCTTCATAGACAGACCACTGGAGTCTGAGAAACAAGTGTAAACATGAAAGTTCTGTCATGCACACACAGTAAAAGTAACTGCACGCAAACAATAAGCCACAGTTTTCCCTTATTTCAAAGAAAATACTCCTGAGTTGGTACCAAGACATACAATAGCTGTTTTAATTGAAGTTTCTCCAGTTGTTATCCCATACAATAAGGGTACATGGCAGGAGAGTATTTATTTCTTTGAGGGTATTTGGTCAAAGGAGCTACAAAGCAGAACCTACGGAGTCAAATCTGGCTGATATGGCAAGGGAGGCTACCATGGGAAGAAACCTGGTAAGTCTCACTAATTGGTAAGGATATGTGGATTATGAAAATGGTGATTTTTCAGTATGACTATCTGGTTAAGGACCTTGCCAAATTGATATAAGGAAAAGGAGGGAGACACTTAGACATAAAACTTGTCCATTCATGTTAATAAAAACAATAATCAGAAACAAACCCAGTCAATGACAGTAATTAATGGGCTATCAAGAAACTGCAGACAGGGACTTTGTGACTAGGGATGCAAACTCATAAGTGCAGAATGTAGGAAGGGTCAGTGGGACCCTGCCAGCATCTGAGGCAATGTGCATGGGACAGGGCAGCAGACAAGCGTGTAAAAAGGGAACAGTTACATGCAAGTTGATTTTGATCAGTACATTATCTGACCTCAGCACCTGATTACTGCAGTCTACCTTGTTCTATTACTAAAGCTTGTAACTCTCTCTGCATAATTCTAGTTTCTATCCCATGTGCATGGATGCTACAAGTGTTGCAGGGATTAAGTGCCAGCAGCTACTGCGGGGACTGACAGGGATTTGAGGGATTTGGTGCCAGCAACTGGAATCAAACCAGGGGTTTGGGTGCCACAGGACTGTGGTGTCAGCTACCGAAGTGAGTGGGGTCTCAGTGCCAGTGGTAGGGAGGGGACTTGGCAATGAGCTGCTGGGATGGGAGAATGTGTGCCCACAAAAAAAGCAGCTGCAGAAGTGATAGACTCAGCATAGGTGGTCACAACCCTTGTTGTGGTGCTGTCTGTTGATGGGGCTGAGTGCCTGTACCTTCTCCAGAACAGATCTATGCAAATTACAGAATCATAGAAAATCCTGAGTTGGAAGGGATCCACAAGGATCCCACTGAGACCAGCTCCTGGTATAACTCACTAGCAAACTCCAAGCCGTATCAGATGGTGAGTAGGGAGCTCCAGGTGACAAGAGTTGGGTGGGCAGAGGGTCTGTGGTGTTAGTTGGAGAAAACTGTGGATCTGGGGTGCTTGTGGAATGAGTGCGTGTTTGACATTTAGCACCAGACTGGATCAGCTGCTGAGTAGGGGGAACCCGTAAGATGGATAAGGTGCTGTGCCGGTACTTGGAGAATCCCCAAATGTACGTGAGCTTGTGAACCTGGAACGTGTCACACATCTGCTTACACTAGTGACCTGCCACTGTCAGCTCGTGAGGAGGAGGGGACATGGCTGGCTGTGCCTGTGAGTGCCACTACTGAAGGCCGGACCTTGTCACTGCCAGTCTGTGTAACCAGCTATGTCAGTGTCCCATGCGTTACTGTCCATCCACATCCCTCAGCCTATGCAGAGACCCTGGTTTCTGGGAGCTGTAGGACTGGACTCCAGTGCCTGGACAGGACAATATTCTGAATTTCCCTAAGGAAACCAAATCAGGAATGTCACCATTAGCAAGCTAGACCTCATCCCACTTCTACAGTGATTTCAATTCAAGGGTCAAGCCATCATTTCAATTGCCTAAATATTTTGTAAAATAAAATCTACAATTCTAACTCAAACCTAAAAGTTTAGAAATACAATGCAATTACAGCGTCATATGCTGTTTTGACAAGTGTAGCCTTACAAAGCACATGTAAATCAAACACTGCATTGTATGGTACAGAGACAGTTCTGATAGCAGTAAGGGAGCTTCACAGAAAACTACAGGCTATCAAATCTGTAGCTTCACTCTGTGGCCATGGAAGACACAATATAAGTAAGATTATTTTTACTACATTGCAGCTAAAACAAGAACCAAAATTCTAGGAACCAGAATTACAGAAGAAAAGTTAATTTTTTTTTGTTTCTAAAGCTTACGTGTAGAAAAGATGTGATTTTACTGCAGAAAATTTCATGCTGAGTCACCACAGGACAGGTTTTGTTTCTCTCTAGAAGAATGTCATTACATGCTTTGTGCTGCAATTTCAGTTATTTACAATCAGCAACAGACTAATTTTCTAATAAGAAAGTAACTTATATCAGCAATACAAAGACTAATGTAAACAAAGTAATCATATTGTTAGAAATGCTTTAACACTGTAAATGAAAATATGTTTGCTATTTGAAAATCAATAGAGTAGACTTAGAACATATGCATGTTTATGCATCTATGAAGTATCAGTCCTATAGAGAAGGCCTTGGAGGCGCCAGTGCATGAAAAATTGGATGTCACCTGGCAATGTACACATGCAGCCCAAAAAGTCAACTGTATCTGGGGCTTCGTAGAAAGAAGCATGACTAGCAAGGCAAGTTTTACTCTGTCCTCAGGGGGATCCCCCAGCTGGTATGTGACACCCAGCTCTGGGATGCCCAGTACAGGAAAGACATGAACCCATTACAACAACTGCAGAGGACACCCATGAAAAGATGAGAGGCCTGAAGCATATGAAGATGTACTAGGAGAGTTGGGGCTGTTCATCCTGGAGAAGAGAAGGCTGTGGAAACATCTTTTGGCAGCTTTCCAGTTCTTATAGGGGGCTTCTGTAAAAGGCAAAGTGACTTTTCACACAGGCAAATAGTGAAAGGACAAGGGGGAATGGCTTTAAACTAAAAGAAGGCAGAATCATTTTTGCTGAAAAAGACCCTTCACATCATCTCAAACTGTAATTACTCTAACTGTAAACGCACTGTCAAGTCCAGCACTAAATAATGTCTGTAATTGCCAAATCTACACGTCTTTTAAATACCTCCAAGAATAGTGACTCCACCACTTCCCTGGGCTTGACAACCTTTTTGGCAAAAACCCCTTGTCCTAGTGTCCAATCTAAACCTCTCCTTGCACAGTGAGACCATTTCCTCTCATTCTGTCCCTTGTTACCTGGGAGAGGAAATTGATTCTCCTATTCTTTCAGGCAGCTGTAGAGCAATAAGGTGAGACTGAGAACTAGTAGTCTGAACATTAATAACGCTTAGACAAAGCTAGCATCTTAAATATTACCTAATAATTAGCAGCTAGAGTGTACAGCCCATACAGGATGTTACAGGAGCTGTAATGCCATATTGCAACATGGAGTAGAGAACCAAGCTAAACCCCCACAAAAACTAGCCTAAGAGGGTATGAAGACGACCACATGGCAACCACTTGGTAACACAACAGCAAATCAATGAAAAGGAAGACAACTCCCAGGCCCTAACAGAGCTGCTGGTCCAGGCTGTCATGTAAGAGAGAGGGAATTCAGATTGCAAGGGAAATAATTCCCCAGGTATTTCTTTGTTCAGGTTCTCTTTTTTCAAGGCATATAGAATGAGCTACCAGAGATCATAACTGATCTGTGCCATATAATGATGAGAGTCCAGTGTCAAAAATTTCTTCAGCAGTAGGGCATATATAGTTTCACTCAACCAAATTCCCTGTGTACATGCTGCAAACCATCCCTGGGTTTTTACATTACCTAAACTTCCAAGCGTTTCCTGGGGTCAAAGGCATGATGCCACCCTAACTATTCTCCATAGCATCATATGCATATCTCCTAGTACTTGAATAGACAGCATAAACTGAATTCTATCCAAATAATGACTTACTGGTGATCAAAACCCAGACTGAACTAGCATTTCAGGTACCTGTATTTGGTTGTGATTATAATTTATTTGCAAATAAAAGGTCATTTTTTTAACCCCTTACAACTACCAGAACTTGTAAAGCAAGGAGCTTACTTGAAGCAGATGGGTTTAATTAGAATTCACTGCCAGATCTAGAGTATAAGTCTATGTCTGACTCTAGAAAACAGACGATTAAAGTGTGTCATGATTACTTTGTAAAAAATAAAAGAATGCCTGATCCACTCTTTGTTCATGAGACCAGGCTTAAAATCCTTCTTCCCAATATTTCATCTCACTAGTTTCAGCGTATCTGATGTATACAGAGCAAATCATATACCTGTGAGAACTCTGCTCTTCACTCTTACCACCCAGATTTCCATATCCACACAGACCACATCAATTTCACTTCCACATGACAATGCCTATGGGTTGCTGTCATATACAAGGAAGAAAATGTTATTTTTACAGATGGTTTAGCTTTTCAGCTCTTGGACTAGGAAATGAAAACGGAATTACCCTGCAAGCAAAATGAAATGAGAATAACTTCATGTTTCCAGGGCCCCATTTGTAGAGCTTAAAAGTCTTTTCTCTCTCTACACAAACCGAAATGTACAGGTAGGAAGAAGAGTTTATTTTTACAGTTCGTCTGCAAAGTGCTCCTATAAAAATAGCATTTAATACGCCCATGAACTCCACCTCAGACATTGTAGGAACTCCATCTGCTAGAGGCAGATGCAAAGCAGACAGCTTTTTAAATTTGCTTGGCAATTTTTCATAAGAAACTATGGGGTGTGAGAGTAGGAAGGATCACTCACTCATATAAGAACCAATCTCTTCCAAAACTGGATACCCTGGACTGTACCAGTCACTTCATGTGAACCGTTAAAGAATAGTCTGCCTTAGCTGAGGGTTTTCTCTCTTTCTAACCAAATAGAAATAACTGTAACTCATATGTGTGTATCTAATAATTTGCTTAGATCATGCCTCAAGCCATGACATCCTTGCTAGAAAAGCAAAATTCTTTTGAACCTCATTAAGACTTCTTGACACACAACAGGGTGAGTTAATTAAGTATGTTAAAAACAGTCTCTCTTTTTATCTGCTGTTTTTTGAGCTTGCATTTACAAGATGAATTTACTTAGTGGTAGATGGTTCCCCACATGATGGTCTGACTTATGTCACATGTAGAAGACTACTGCAATAATAATTATTACATTTTAATAAGGCGTCTGAGTTTCTCTACTTTCACACGAATTCAGACACCATTTCTTTCTAAGGATAAACTTAAAATTATGATTTTAAACTTTGCAATTTGTCTCAGAACACTAGAATCACAATTTTGTACTGTATAGACATAGGTTTAGAAAGTGCTAAAATGTTTATGTAAAAAAATAGGAAAATGATGCTGCATAAGCTTTAAGCCTTTCAATCTTCTTGAAAGATGGGATTAGATGAAGAAATTATTTTTCCGACAAAAGGTATCTGTAAAAAGTTCCAGACATTTTATTTATCTCAAATCCTTGTGGTAACCACCAATTATCTGTCTACATTAAATCTTAAATGAGATATTTAGAAGTCTTTAGAGTAGCAACTCAAAATAAGCAGATCTCAGGAAAGCATGCTTCCAAAATAGTTTATGCAAATCATAAATTTTCTGTTAGTTTGAAAGTGTGAAGCCAAAGGCTATCATACTCAGAAATTAGTGAGTTTTTAGCTTCTTGAATAAACTGACAGTGAAAAAACTACTTTTTTTTTGTCAGTTACTATCACTGTACTAAGCTAAACAGTTTACTTTTTAAGTCACCCAAGTTGTACAGGAGAACTCTGAGCTTGCCTGACTGACAAGACAGACCTCAAAGCAAAGTTCTTGTCACTGCTCCAGTACCACTACTGCAGTGTGATGTCTTCCAGTACAACAGATAGGAAGTACCTGAACTTTGAGTACGAGTTTTAACAGGACACTGCTTAATCAAAGCTGTATGCACGTCTAAAGTTTTGTGCATTTTCTTCACAAGTCACATACATATTCTGCCTACTGTTTAAATTTTATAGTCTTATTCTAATGCGCTACATATACCTCATCTTCCCTTACACCTAGTGGCAGAAGCTGAGCATACAACATAAAAATCAAACATTGATATCAAAGCCTGCTCCCAAATCTGAGAATACTTGTCACATCTAAAACTCTAACAAACAAGAATTTTCAGCAGCCAAGTACAATATCCTACATGAAACGGATACTGAGAAAAAGTATTGCCTCAATGTCTTAACTGTACTCATATTGCATATCTGCCAACATATAGTCTAATGCTGCTGGTTGTTACAAAAGATTGCTATCCTCTAAGTGAGAAAAGTGTCAAAGGACGAGTAGGAATGAGTTAGCACATCCCTCTTCCCACTTTATGTAAAACCACTCTCAAAGAAAGAAAGAAAGGTTTTGCCTTTCCTGGTTTACAGAACGCAAAAACTGTATCACATACTTACTTCTTGTGTGTGAGGTCCAGACCACTGTTGACTATTCCCTCCACCTTGACATTTTTCTGTCCACAAATATTTCCGTAACTGTCATATCCCGAAAGCAGTCTTGCAGCTGCTCCTGTAGCTATTGAAAAGCCACAGATAAAACCCTGGAGGAGTAAAAAACCCCCACAGTTTAGCAATACTCTGTTTGACAGCTGGGAAAAGTCAGTTTTATTAACTTAGTTCTAAGTAAAGGTTGTCTAAAAATTCTTTCAGACTGGAAAAGGAAAGACAAGGATTATCACAGAGAACTGTTGTGAAATAATAAAACTGAATGCAAGCTAAAAGAGGATTCACACATCTAACACTGGATATTACACAAGCACAATTAAGACTCCTGTATGTGGTTTATTTGAAAGTCATACTGTCAGCAAGTGGGCATGAAGCAGAAGGGAGAAGTCAGCAAGTGGGCAACGGCAGGCAGTGAAGGAGAGCTACAAGCAGAGATGGAGTTGTCAAGGACTGCTATGCATCTTAGACAATCCCAGACAATCTATATTTTCTTGCTTACAAATTTTTTTTCTTTCCTTTAAATTCAGTACTTTCAAAGATGAGCTAGAATGAAGAGGCCTATCTAACACAAGTTTCTTTTAAGGAAATCCTCTTAAAGTAAGTGACCAGGTCAAGGCCATTATGGTTTCAGATGCTGCTTGGAAATGCAGGAAAGAAACAGATGAAAAGCAAAAGGGTTCAGACCAAGTAATGTGGAAAATACCCTAAGTAGGCAGGTTTTGCTGTGAACTTCCAGAGATATTTCAAAAGCAAAATCAAGATAAAGGCAATGACTGTGTAAACAAAAGACTAGTCCAAAAGCTTTATTAGCAAATCACTAACAGGGAGAGATGAACTATCAGCTCACTCCATTACCACCAAGGAACTGATTTCACATGTGAGACAGGCTAAGATTTGAGACATGGAAGTGGAATAAACAGCTGAGACAAGTGCATGGAGCAAAAGATGGCAGTGGCAGGATGAGATGAAATGATGACAACAGGTAATGACGTTGGCATGAACAGTGAAAATATGGGTAGTTCACACTGCAAGTGAAGTTTCCTAGAACAGTAACTATGTGACCCAGTTGGATGATTGCTCTGTATATTACATTGCTCAGACACAAAAATTTGGGACACTCATGCACAGAAAACTAATTTATAACAGGGAACAGGTACGTATAACCGAATAATGAGGGAATATCAACAAAACCAGAAAAAAAAAAGTGAAAGAAAGCTACTTGTTTCAGGAACTGCTGTGCTTTTTGCAATTTTAAGATATTCACATTACAGTGACACCATAATTCATATGATTTTAAATAATCATTATGATTTTTACATTTGAAGACCAACCATTGAAAAACACCCTGGGGAAAGCAGAAAAGAAAGCTGAGAGCACGTAAGTCGCAAACCCCACTACAGACACCTAGTTGCAACAGAAAAGTACAAGACAGCAGTGGATATTCTCTATTTAAGAAGAGTAGCAAACATAGGTCCATGAAACAAAACAAAATTGAAAGAAATGTACTTCTAGTTTTCATTAATCTGCAGCTTTTGAAGGTTTGGTCTTTTAATAGAAAGTGTAAAGTATTGTGAAGCTGACTTGAGGAAGGTGATGGTTTCATCAGAGAGAACAGAACTGTTCAAACTTTGAAAGAAAAATCTTATCATTAGTAATATGGTTGTTAAAAATAGCTGCTTCTACTAAATATACAAGAAAAATAAATAAATTAACATGTAAACAAAAGTTCAGTTAATTCTTTCATAGTCAGAATCCTTGTTTCTCACAAAAGAGTTTACTGCGATTCACAGAATTGTTTATCAGATTCCTAGCTATCATTTCTGGGATATGCAGAGTCCCATAAGGAACACAAGTCAAGTGATAATTCACCATGCTGAAAAATCACTTACCACTGAGACTGCAATTTCGGGAGAAGATAAACTGGAGCAAGAGCTGGCATCAACAATAAATTATGGATCCCTACCAAAGGCCTTTGATATGTACGTACTGCTCATTTCTGTTCTACAGCTGATGGTTCCCATGCAAATATATCCTGATCTTTGCCAGTGATTAGCTTACTGACAGGTTTTAAAATTCCTTTCTTATGAATGCAAACTCTTCAACTGTATGACTTTTACAAAATCCTCTGAGTTTTACTCACCATTCCTATGCAGAAGAGGATGAATAAGAGCAGCCATGGTACATCTGTGCAGCTGTGGTCTTCCAGAGGCTTCCACTCTCGCTTGGAACTCTTGTGCGAGAAGAGAGAGATGATGTTAAGAACACTTTAACTGTCTGTTCATAATACAAAAAGGCAGAAAATTAATCTACAGATTAAAATTTACCTACAGCAGGAGCCATCTTTAAATGCCAAGATAGTTTAAGAAGCTTAGTTGAAAGACTTAAAGAGTAAGGTACATGTATAATTCCAAAAAGAAGTGCCTCCACAGGAGCTAGATCACCAAATAGTTATTTACCCAGGAAATAGTTAATTCATCCAGAAACTTACTTATTTATCCACAAAATGGGTTATTTTCACTTGTCTTTTTATTAACAGAAACCAGAAATTAATGACATGAAATTGACAATATCTCCTATTGCATATTTTCAGTAATCTGATTTCCAGGAAGGATAAAGGATTAAACTTTTCAAAAACCCCTAGGTTTTCAAACACTACTGGCAAGCTCAACAAGAACTATGCATGTAGAAAGGAGGCAATAAATTGCTGTTTAAGGAACAGTTTTCTACCTGCCATAAGGCAGCTGAGCTTAACACTTCAGTGAAGAAATCCTTGATCTGTATTGCTATGGTGCCCAGAAAGGAAAGTTGTATAGTTAAAGGTTGGAATACTCAATGATGGAGGTAGTTGTAAGCAGTTCAGATAGTTTGCTGCTCATGAGGTAAAAATTCTCAAGTATGTATACATTGCTAAACAGTCATTTAGGCAAAAAGGTTTCAGGAAAAGAATAAGCACTAGCTGTAATACGAAACTAACTACCAAATCAGAATTTGTTGTAACAAAAATACTGATTACAGCTACTTTAAAAAATACAGTTATACAGACAAGTTTTTTCAACAGGCTCCCAAATACTGAATCTTCAGATATATTGACTGAGACCTAAAAACTGCACACTGTTTTAATCCTTGATTAAAACAAGTGCTAAAAGGTCACATTATGCAACCCACATTCAACAAAATGGAATCTTCTCATCCTGTCAGTTCACACTTAAAACTAATATACTCTTCAAACTTAACATTTACAACAAGATTGTGACATTTATGTTGTTATAATTAGCATAATCATAATTGCATAAAATACAGAAGGCTTCATGCTTCTTGTTCCTAAATTCACTCCAAGAACTATAGATTCTTTAGAAAATTATTTTTATTTACAAACAGCAGAGATAAATTTCAGCTACAGCTGCTGTCTTAAGAGTAAACTGCCCTTGGCAAAAGAGGGAGCAGCAAAATGCACTGCAGAGTGTGCTTTGTTTTGTTGTTTTTTTTTTTTTAATCCCCTCTCTACCATCTGCATACAAAAGCTTTTAATAGGATTTTTAAAAGCCTCTAAAATAGCTCTGGCAAGGATTTCAGTTGTCTGACTAGTCACAGTTAGCATAAGTAACACAATAAGTAATCCATTTTACTTACTAAGAGGACTGCAATTTATATGTCAAAAAGAAACTTGAAATGCCATAATGTAGAACACAGTCAGAAAGTTATACAGATAAATTAATTCTCTAAGGTTTTCAGTCTGCTAAAAAATAACTTAAAAGAAAAAAACCCAACCAACCAAAATTAAAAAAAAACTAACAAAAAAAAAAAAAAAAAAAACCCAAAAAAAAAAACCCCCCAAAAAAAAAAAAAAAAAAAAGCCACACACAAAAAAACCCAACCCCACCCACACAACAGGAAGCTATTTTAAACAAACGGTATGCTTGGAGGAAACTCAACAGGTACTAGATACTTACTAACTTATAATTTAACCACCTAGCATAGTAACAAGGTATGAAATTATATATGTTTAAACCAATACCCTCCTCTGTCCAATCTTTATTGTCCTCAGACCTCACTAAAACCCAAGCTAGCTATGATTATCTATCTATTATTTTCTTCCCAGTTGCTTCTTTGTATTCTGGATTCCAAATGGATCTTCTTCCATAGCTTCGCAGTTCTTGTAAATAACTATTTACTAGTTATTATCCTTGTTTTGATGCTGGTGTCTGTCTCTCCAGTGATTGCTCCCTGTCTACTCAATGCCCTAAGGCATTTGCTCAGACTGTGATTTCCATGCTTTGGCAACAGAAATTGTTAATCCATGGCCAACATAAGGTCTAACAAATGTTGCCTGTTCTGCAATCCGTAAACTATGCTCTGTCTCCACTGTGACTGAAACACCATAACATTTTAGCAGACGTGCTTTGCCTGAAATCCTAAATCAGCACTTCTAGTCATTTCAGCTTTTCTTCTACATAGATTAGGAGGCTGCACTATTTGCTTATGCAAGAAAGCTAGAGGAAAAGAATTAGAAATTATTTGATTCATTTCAAGTTTTCTCTTGAAACAGAGCTTTCATAATTTACACGATGCTCTCTAGGGATATTCTTGCCATTAAGAAAGCATGTATTCTCATGAAAGTACAGAGAATCTGAAGCACTCAGAAGTGGAAGACTGGCAAACCAGTCTTTCTCTCCAAGACAAACTTGAAGGTTGGGAACACTTCCTGCTCATAACAGCTTTTCTGTGCTGATTTTATGAGTTATTTACTCAAGAACCCAAATGAGAGTGTTCAGAAGCTGACATATGTCCATTTTGCGCAAGACTTAGCAAACTCAAAACCAAATCAGAACCCTCAAGTGCCACAGTTTTACAATCGTGTTTTAGTACTACACACCTAGAAGACTGGATGTCTACAATTAAGACTTTTCTTGCAGAAGAGGAAGTGGGAAGAATGTCAGGACATTAACTACTGGTTTGTTCTAACTGAATTCAGAGTTACACATTCTCAAGACTAAAAGTACTTGCATGCAAATACAAAATAAAAAGAAGTTATTTTCTTGGTATTCATTGCATCCAATCACTCCAAAACAAAACCAGAAATCCCTCTTCCAGATTTCTTTCTTGCTGCCACTTCCAAAATAGACCTTTGCAAAGAACAGGTCTCCTCTGCATACTGCAATATACTTCGGTACAGGAATTGTCAGAATTCCTGTACGTAAGCATAGCCAAAACCACTTCCACTGTTAATTGTAATAGCAGTACTGGGTGCTGCTATAGAACTCATGTGCCATAACCAGTGGGAAACCCCTGTAAGAGCATAAAAAGATGAAAAAACACAGCATTTCAACAGGAGACTACAGATGCATGGAGCTACAGAGAATTTATTTTGAACACAACATGTCTCATGGAATGTAAAATCTGAGAGTGATGAGACTGAAGCAAGAAGCCTACTAAAGAACATCTGGAGCACTACATAAACAGATAATCAAGCTGCAGTAAGTAGCAAAAATGTGAATAAGGTAAGGATAAAGATGGAACTTGTCATCAACTGATGATATTGCAACATTAAGATGGTACAGGAAGCAGAAAGAAAAAGTCTTGTGGTGGTCAGATGACACATTTCAAGAAGAAGAAAATTCAGGGCTAGTGAGGCAAGTGGGCTGAATTAAGAATAACACAGTGAATATCTGGTATGAGTTATTGGATGAAAAGGAGTTGCAGGTCAGAGCCTAGAGGTCAGACTCTAGGCCCCACTTCGGCTTGTGAGTATAAGTTAGCAGCTGGAGAGTATAGGATTCCAATTTGCATATGAACATAAAGATTGTAGGAATAAAGTCACAACTTCATTCAGATAGTTAAGTACACTGATGTTAAGACAATTTGTTACAAAACCCTATCCCAGGAACCATATTCCTCTAACTACATCTTTAAATTCTCTGTTTCATCTTGATGTAATATCCAGACTCAGAATACATACTACTGTAATTCAATACAGAAGAGTAAATAGACATAATTGGTCTTTGTTTATTTAAATTAGAATTCAGAAATCATTGTGTAGCTAACTGTCTTCATAGAAGACAAACAGCCACAGTGTGCACACTGCATTAATAAATGGCCTTTAGAGGCAAAAAAAGAATTCTCATCCTGATTGGCATCTTTGGGGAAACTGCCGCAACATTCACCTTTTCTAGAAGACAAACTGATTCTGATAAAGTACCAGAGATACAACTGATCACATATAGACAGCATTTTGTTTATTCTGGTAGCACTGTGAGTATAGAATACATAAATTTTACACCTACGATGCAAGTTCAACCCTTCAAAATTGGAGGGTCCATTTGCAATACTGTACATACCACCAAATGACATGTAAGGGCATGGCTCCTTGGGAAATGGGCAAGCCAGGTGTTGGGGGTTAGGTTTGTTCCTTGTTTTGTTGTGGGTTTTGGGTTTTTGTTTTTTGTTTTTTTTTTTTTACTTACAGAATTTTTTCCCTGGAGTTGCTGGGCAAATAACTACTGGCTACTTAAGAGTGCTCAGGTAGGACAAAAAGATAGAGCATAGCACCTGGCTACACTTTTTTGTTGTTGTTTCCAGGAGTTTATCTCAGAAGGAGAAAGTAGCACGAGGTTTGGGGGGCAAGAAAAAGATGGGGCTGAGGAGAGCTTTGCTCTCTTGCTCTTGGCATCGGAGAGAGGATGGTCAGGCTGCTGCTTGCTGCAGGAGGAG
>VWYN01004414.1:239096-264997 GCA_013400075.1 Hippolais icterina | reverse complement strand
TCAAAGTCCCTGGTTCTGTTCGCTATTAATATTGTAATTGTTGTTGTTTGTTTTGCCTTGTTATACATATTAGTAAAGAACTGTTATTTCTACCCCCTATCTCTGCCTGAAAGCCGTTTTAATTTTCTAAATTATAATAATTTGAGGAGAGGAGATTTCAATTATCCATTCCAAGAGAGGCCCAGCCTCTCTTTAGCAGATATCTGTCTTTTTTTCTTCAAAACCAAGACACCAGGTTAAAAAGCTGATGACCAAGAAGTCATCCAGTTCAGACGCTGTCCTGCAAACAAAGTTTAACCCTGCACCTTCAAATACTACTGAAACATACCCACACTGAAGAAAAAGACAATTCTTGAAATATTTATAAGTGATTCCTAATGACGATTTAAGAAGAAGTTTATTTTAAGTTTATTTTACCCATCTCACATCTTTACAAGCTAAAGAACAGTACTAATCACATGTTGACCTTCACTGTGAAGCATTCTGCCTACATATAAGATGAGCCATAATTTACTAGATTACCAAACTGTTTCCAGTGCAAGAGAATAATTCTCCAGGTTTAAGAGATATGCTATTTTTCTGTCCAAGATATGGTAGACTTTTCTACACTATGCAACTGTTTAAAAGAACTAGCAGCAGCTGCATATTATCCTAATGAAACTTCTTCCACCTCTGAACAGATCCTAGAGCCTAAAGAGAGAGACCACGAATCCTGACCTCAAGCATGACACTCAATTCCCCACACAAGTACACTTCTGAGAACAAAAGTATAACTCAATTAAACTAGTTCCCTTCATAAAACTTCCATGTGGCAAATCCACTGTTTAAGTGTGCAGAATGAAGTCTTGCAGAATGAAACCTATTTTCAGTTCAGGAAACCTACCATGTCACATGAAAATTCTTAGCTTACTCTACCAAGAAGTCTAAGAACACTGTACACAGCTGACTTAGTTAAAATGTTCACCATTACCTACAGATTTCCTGTGCATGATATTTAAGGTTTTCAGATAAAGCACTAAACAGCAGCTTACAGAACTCTCTCATGAGTTCAGACAATCTTTCAGGTTCACAATGAAACTTGTTTATTATACAGGATATTACTGGTACACCTCCATTACTACTGGAGCCGGAACATGCACCAGAAAGTACAAACTTTTACTCTACTAAATTATACCAGTTCCCTGGAAGAATGAACTATATTGTATCAATTAAAATACTTTCATAAACACACTAAAATAATTGTTAGTGTAGACTTGGCCTGGATCTACCTCTGGAGAAGAGTAGTATTGCTCTAATCTCAAAGAGCTTGCTAATGGTTGCATTCTGATGGGAGGCAGAAGTCTGAGTTGCCGCTTGGAAAACTGAAACAATGCCTCCCACTTACAGGGACAAAAGAGCTTGTCACCGTAATACTACTGCAGCATGTCCCAGTCATCTCTAGAAAGATGCCAAAACACCTTGGGGCAATTCCAAAAGGGACTGTATAAAATAGGACATGCAACTCATTGTGGAGTCCAATACCCATTTTTGTGGAATTTCTGCTTCAATCTCATTACAAAACAATGTAGTTTTCAATTTACTGCAAAGCAGACACTAGTAACACTTCAGACCTAGAGCATGTAACAGTGTTTTACAAAAAAGCAACCATATCCTTATTTTCCTAACGACTTCCCATTTCATTATTTGTTCTCCAATGCTTTGTCCACTGAAAAGATGCACCTGCCCACTATAAGTATGAAGCGCAGAAATAATGCTAGGTGTAATACTGTAAGGTAATGAATTTATACTTTGCTTC
Organism: Hippolais icterina; assembly: GCA_013400075.1. Classification (NCBI taxonomy): domain Eukaryota; kingdom Metazoa; phylum Chordata; class Aves; order Passeriformes; family Sylviidae; genus Hippolais; species Hippolais icterina. Next base: position 263,202 of record VWYN01004414.1, on the reverse strand, counting down.
ACTTCAGATATTAAGAAAACCACCAATTCAGTATGTCCACATCTTCTATTTCACCAGTGTTCTCTGTACCAATAGTATTTGTAAGTTTTTAACATAAGGCAAACATAATTGAGACCACATAAGGTATCACTTACAGTGGTACTAATGGTGTAAGATAAGGATGTTTACTCTGAAAACTTATACATGGGGACTTCACCCTTGAATGTAGCATCTGTTGTGTTGTAGATCATCTCCCATTCATCTTTACAGTCAACTCGTACTAAACATTGCTTTAAAACTCCTTGATTACTTACCTCCACCTCAATCAACAACTTAAATATTTATCTTGAAACATAAAACAGCTGATTAAATAAAGCTGACATGATCAGCACACCTGCTGCAGTTTTGAAGTTTAGAAATCAGGCCATCTGCAGACAAAAGCCCCATTTTAAAGTCTCAAAAGTATTTATTGTTTCTTTTCTTCATTACACATTATTAAGTTTTTCTTTCAAATGAGCGATAAATATGGATACTTTACAAATATAACAGTAAAATTTTTCAGGGGCTTAAAAAATCCACTTCAATGCAATGTTGGTACTTCCATGGTTTTTAATCATTAATAAAAAAATCAGTCATACAAACAAAACCATAACAATAAAAACCCAAAGCAACAAAATAAAAACAAACCACAACCCTCCCCTAAAACCTATAAACCACGCCCCCCCCAACCACAAAACCAAAAAATCAAAACATTTCCTCACTTCTGAAGACATGCTGAAGACATTTTGCACACATCAAGTTACTACATTTGAATCTTCTACTTGTTCATCAACCTGTTTCACAGAATTTCATATTTTATTACTTCTACAGACTGCAAATCCCAAATTACAATATATTTTCGAACTCGGGACTAGTAAAACATACAATTAAAAACACACCTTACTTTCAAATGTTAGCTTTGTCCTGCAATCACAGGACATTGAGACACATCCAAAAAACCCACCAGGAATCCCAAAGCAGAACTCCCCAGTTACTCGTCTCCACATGAGATGTGGAGGACATTCCATAGAAAATGCTTCCCCTGTTCTTTGCACTGTCTTGAAGTAAATGCAAGACCAAAGACATCACAGCTCATCAGGAGCTCATGGCCTGCACAGCATTGCTGTGGGAGCTAACAGTGTTGCCACCTACAGGGACATTCATAGCAGTTTGACACACATTCCTTCAAAGTACATCCTATATTCAAATGTGTTTGCCAAGTGAAAATCACAGCTGCTTAAATACGAACTCCCAACTTAATAGGTTCAAAATTCTGGCATAACAAGAAAGAAAAACACTCAGGATTACAATAAGAGGGCAGTGCTTAAGGACACTGAAATATTAACAGGAACTAATACTAAGAAAGGTCTATCTGAGTTATGTGAGAAAAAGTGGGAGGAGAATGGAAAAGGAAATAATATGGCAAGCCCTTAGCTTATTACATAAGCATACTTCCTTATAACTAGGCAATAATTTTGCAGTTTTCCACTCAAACTATGGGAAGTCTGAGCAAGCATTAGCAGGACATGGTTATTGTGACCTTGAACGAAGTACTTAAATGAGTTTCCTGTTTTGTTTCTGTAGACTTGCATACAACATTCAGAGGTTTCCTCCTCAGTCAAACAATATATCTGGAGAGCAGCATGAATGGTTTCAATTTAAAACCAAACCAAGCCAGTGCTCATTTCCGCTGTAGACAGCTACTTAACTACACTAATTAGGAGCAGGCACTATATATGTTATCAGGTGCAAGTCACCATGTTCTGCTCATCATGCTTTCCACCATAGTCTAGCAACACTATTGATAAAAATAGCAGCTGCTAGAAACTAGCATGTAAAAATGCAGCAGGGAATCAGCTTTCCAATATACCAGCAATCACCTTATATTCTTATAGTGCATTGCATACTGGGTGTTGAAATCATACTAAAGCAGAAAATACCTAAATTTTTGGACTGTACAGCTGAACTTCAAAATGAAATTGATGCTTCTCTTCTTAAATATGCTCTAGAAGCTGTAGTCATACAATTATACACTTCTACTCCATATTAGGAAATTGCTTACCTAGAAGATTTAAAAGAGGAAAACAAATCAAACAAAGAAACCCCACAAAAAACCAAACAAAAAACCAACCAAACAAAAAGGCACAACAAGAGGGGGCTTAGCATAAGCAGGCCAATGAATGCAATGACCTATATTTACTGCATAAGTCTGGGAAATGTCAAAGTGGTTGAATGACTCAAAAGAACCCTATTAGATATTCACCTACACAAACTATTTCTCTAAAAATTATAACGAAGCTTTCAGTACAGTTTCATAAAGCAAAGGTAAAAATCAGCAATCAGTTTAGTCAACAGGTACTAGCTTCACAACACTGCATTAACCATTTTTTGGAAGGTAAGCATAAAATTTACACAATTTTCCAAAAGCTGCTCCAAAGAGGGAATATAAGACAGTTTCTGGTTTGCAAGTTCTACTTTTCACAAAATAATCACTAAGGTAAGTTCATAGGAACAAAAATTATAGTCAGCCCAAACACGGAAAAGGCATGCACACTTACTGCCAAAGCTTGCCTTCAGAGTGAGCAGCATAAAGACAGTTGACAACTTCACTGCTTAACAAACACCCTCATTTCTTTGCAAAAGCAAAGCAAAGCCCTCAGTCGGATGATACTTAACATACCCTCACAATTATTAACCTAAAACTCTGATGGCTGACAGCCGTCTCAATGCCAAATAGATTACAATAACATATGCTAAGCTTTAGACTTAGCATTCTCTATTAACAATGCAAGATAGCTAGTTTTCTCCAAAACTGTTCTCACTTCATCAAAAAAAATTCTGTAAGGATGCTATGTTCCATGCTTGTTTGTAGTACAAACTATCACGTCCTAAAGCTCTTAAAATGTTGATGTTTGAATTCCCTGACGAAGTAAAGGAAATAACTTGCTACCTACAAATTTTAAGAAGTGATAGGACTGAAGGGTAATCTGAACCTCAGATCAGGTAGTCCTCAGTAGGAAAAACTCAATGAATTTTATAGACTACTCAAAGTATCTACATAGTTGAAATATTTCTGTGTTAAGATCAAAAGGAATTATTTGCACAGGTTGTGCAGTTGCTCGTGACAGCGTTTATAAAAGCTTCACACGAAACTAACAGAGCTTACAGACCAGAAATACAGAAGTAATACCATGAGATGCCTTATCATTAGCATGTTCTTGGATCCTGCTTGTACACTACACCCTTCATACTATATCTGCTTACCAGAAACTAGAACAGAAACCTCATCTATTGCTAATATATTGAAAGGAAAATCAAGGTTCCTATCTCCTGGAAAGAGAAGTCATAATTCATTCTGTGTCCCTTCATCAACACCATTATTTGTCTGGTCTTTTTCCATGCCGAAAATGAAACAATGTTTTGATGCCACTTAAACTCCTCTGACTGCGAGAACCTCTGACCACTGAAGATACATGGCTGATGTACAATTAGTTTGTTTCTGAATTGGCTGAATTGCCCATACTGGTCGGAAGAGACATTCTATCATAACTACTCATTTTTTCAAAAAATTAGGAACTCCAGATTTATTCAACGCTGCTTTGATAGCAGATGCTCAAGGGAAAGTTAAAGGATGATCTGTCTTCATCTCCTCTTATAATGGGAAGTTCTTAAAGTATTTCAAAAACCAAGGCCATCACTAAAACCACCAAAAATAACAAGTGCTTTGTTTTTCCTAGTCACGCCTCCAGTTTCCAGCAGTATTTGAAGCTTCTCTCACACATATAATAGATTAAGTCACTAATGTAAAAAGCTGTAAGTTTATTTTAAGCACACACAGTATTTCCCAATTGCAACACAAACACTAAGACTTCAATAAATTGCCTTGTTTCCTACAACATGTTGCCAAAGCAAACACCCTTTAACTACTATCAGCTACTTCCATTGTAGAGCAGCAGGAAGGGAGAACAGATTATGTGTTACAACCGTTCCACAAGAAAGTAGTTTAAGGTCTGTCTCTCCCCACACTTCATTCCCTTTCACTATCTCTGAATTTCTGCCCCCTCAGATATTACAATACAAACTTTAAAGAACTGTTCTATAAACTAGATCAGTGAAGCAATTTGAGTTATACTGTAAAATAAGTTTTCTTGCTTAAAAACAAACGATCAAAAAACCTGCACAGATTAGTTCAAACAAACAGATTTACAGCACAGCCTAACAGTTGTGGCAACGTAGGAGTGATGAACTCCAATAGTTACTTCCTGAAAATTAAGTTTTAAAATGGATTCATGCTGTGGCATAGAAGAAAGTATTACTGGAAATGGAGAAGAATGAAAAGCAAGAGAAGAGAATGCCAGCACTCAACTCCATTTTTCTTCCTCAGTAAAACTAAAGATTTGAAAGAAATGCAATTATTTTAACAACTCAGAACCTCTGCACCATTTGCTCAAAGGATCCCTACATTTAGGTAGAGAAGATCATTTCTAAAACAGCACAAACATACAAAAAAACCCCAAAAACCTCAAACTAGAGTTACCTCCATCAAAAGTAAGAAGGAACTTAAGCTTTGTTGCAGAGCAGATCCATGACAAAACAGATGCACCCAGACAGAAGCATCCTTCTTGTGAAAACACCCATCTCATGATAAAGATAAGGCCAAGAGAGGACAGTGGGCTGAAACAATGTAGGTACTGACAAGTAGCAGCAATACCAGACGGGAGATAGAAATCGCACCTCCATATTTGTCCCTGCCTTTACAGATTTTCACCTCACATAGGATAGCATACTTTGGCTAAACTACAATTCAAAGAAATGTTAGGAAGATCTATTCATGATAACTAACAATAAGTAAACAAGACTGCTTTAAGACAATTGCTAAGACATAGTCGATATTGCACAAGCTTTCCTCTACAAGCTCAAGGTTCAAGATGGTGATAGTAAAGAGACAGCAAGCACAAAAAATGACAGCTTAGTGATCCTAAATAAGTACATAATTGCACAAGCCCCTAAAGAAAAAAAGATTATGACAGCCTCATAACACCAAGGTGAAACAACAGGTAAGACTGAAAAGGAACATAAGGTAAACAAGAATTCTAGTTGTGATGATAAACAAATTGTGGAGATCACAGAAGATGCTACACCAGGGGAGAACTTTGTGCAAACATGCAAAATCAAAATGAAGATAAGAAAGAAACTAGAAAATAAGTACTCCAGTTCTAAGCACCTCAGCAGGCAAAACAGTAGTGGAGCAACAGAAAGCATTAGCTCATCTGGAAGGAAGTCTGGTATGGTTGCATTAAGTTTAATTTAACATGACTCTTAACAGATAAAGCTGATAAATTTGGTAAAATAGGAAATTAACGAATGAGGGGGAAAGGCTGGAAGTATAACCACAGACAGAAGTAGCGGCAAATAAACAATAATCAGAGAGTAGAAGGCAGTGAATAATTGCAAAACAACAGTACTATCCCTATATGGACCAGTCACTTAAGAGTTGGATTCAGTGATTCTTGTGGGTTCCTTCCAATTTGGAAAATTCTGTGGCACTACAGATATCACAGGGGGAATAAAACACCACGTGGTAGGGGATTACATATAATATTGAAAGCAACAGAGAACAAGGAGGATAAGAAAGATGTGGAATCCTTGCAACTTGGGCACAAGAAACCTGTAGAGATATTAACTGAAGACAATTTTTAGAACAATGCAGAACCTGGACTGGAATTAATTTAGTATGAAGAAAGAGGAAAGAATGTGTGACAACAAACATACGTTCCTCTGTTCAGGAATTTGGAAAAGAAGGGAAACAAACTAGAGTGCTGTTAGTTTTAAGGATGGAGAATAGCAAGTCAAAATAAAATTAGGGAGTAAGATGGCAACAGGAGGTAAAAACCTGAAATTTGAAATTAAAACAGAAGAAAAACTGGATGAATTAGGCTTTGGATAGCTAAAAAGGCAGAAAACACAGAAAACATACATGAGAATACATCTCTGTAAATAGCAATCAATAGTGCCAACGAATAAAGGTAAATGTGTCGATTCTAATCGGTTTTTGTCTGGAAACCTTTAGATTCTGCTGGGGAAGAGGCATAGGAAAAGGCCTAAGATAGAGGCCTTTAGACAGCGTTAAAAGCAAAGGAACTGGGAAACATATCTAGGAGGGAAAATGGATAATTGAGTATGAAATAAAAGCTATGGATAAAACTACAAAGAAATCAATCCAGTTCAACAGTCACAGGTAGATGCATTATCAGAAATGAGAGGAGAGGGTGGCAGTCATGAGAAAGGGACTGGGAGATGCAGTAATCAGATAAGATGGTAGAATCAAAACAGAAATAATAATTTCTGTCACAAACAGAAACAGGGATTAGCAGATGAAGATCAAATAGGCTAGAGAGCTGAAAAATAAACTTAATGAGACATCTACTTGAAAAACAAAGTCATAAGGAATGAGTGTGCTCATTATAAGAGAAGAGATTATGTCAAAGACAAATATGAAGCTACAAAGGGAGAAGCAAAAAGTAGGTGAGGAAACATGAAGGAATGCCTGATAGATCCCTGCCCAGGAAAAATGTAAGAGGGGGAAGTGCAAAGACCATGGTAGATGAGGAACATAACATTTATTTTTCATGGTAAAAGGGACGATAGGACAGACATTAGGACCTAATGTAGTGCTGTATGGTATGTAGCAAGGTTTCTACAATCCATATACCAAACTGCTGATAAAATATTCAGCAACTAGGCTTTGATTTGGATTTCCTGAGGAGATTCACCATTGCTTACAGTTAGGAAATAAAATAAAATGCCATTCCTTATACGTCAGTCATATGTATACAGGGCACAAAGCTCAGTTGTTGTACTGTATCTTGTCATGCATAAGGAAGGCAAATGAAAAGTTTAGTAGAATGCTATTAACATCATACAACCTGGCAGGCGAACACAAATTTCACTAAAACCCCAAATCAGTCAGCTGAAACCTATGAACAGGCCACATATGCAAAACAACCCATCCTCTAACATTAACACCCACAAATAAGACATCATTTTCCCTTAAGAAAAGAACAGTGAACTGCAATTCAAATTCATACAGAAGAGCTAGAAAGGGCCTACAAAAAGAAATTGCCTTTAAGGCAATTTGGATAGGAATCACAGAAAATAAGCTTGGAAAAGACTTAAAAACATCAACTTTAATCTCAATGCTCCAAGTCTGTATTAGCTTTTCTTGAGCCACTCCTACCAGGTGCTTATCTGACTTCTTTTTTCGCAAACCTCAAACAATACAGACTTCACAATATCCTCTGACAGTCTACTGCAGTGACTGAACAATTTTAAAATCTGCCCCTAACATTTAGCATACATCTCACTCTCTTAATTCAAACCATTTGTTCATGCACCATAAAGCTGATTGCCTTCCTCTTTGCCGCATATTTGCTATACAGAAAAGATGTTTCCTACTGCAACTGGACAGCTCTCCGCAGTGTTCTGCACTGGAAGGACAGAACTCTTATATAAAAGAAAAGGTCTGCCTGAACAGATGAGCTACAAAAACTCATCTCTGTGATGAGTCATCTGGGACAGCAGAGACGGACTTTTCCACATAAGCAGTCTGCTGGAAGCTGGATTCAGCCGCTGCAAGTAATACAGCCAAAGGAAACTAACATTTACAAGCAAGCAAAACACAGCCAAGGCATCAGTCGTGGTCGTTTGTACTACAGCCTTCAGAAAAGAGCCAGGCAAAAAACCAGCATAGCTTCGGCCGTGTTGTTCAAAGGCACAGTTAAAATGGGAAAGAGAGCCGCAAACTGGAGCGTTGGGTGGAGCTCCTGATTGTGCCTTGCCTGGCAGCACCACTCTGGGGGATAAAAGGAGTCAGTAAGGGCAAAGCACAGAGAAGGCGGAGGGGGAAGAAAGAAAAAACAACCTCGGAAACAAGAGTTGTGCACGGAACCAATCACACACAGGGATGTAGGGAGGCACCTGAACCCTTGGCCACAGAGTGAGGAAGGAGGCTGGGATTAGGATTGTCCCCCTTTCCAGAGGCAGTGGACTTGAGGGATGCGCTGGACCTTATGACTTTCCTCCCATGGAACACTACTTTCTGTCGGGTGGTGCAGTAGGGACTCCAAAGAACATGCTGCAGGGAAGGGCAGGGCATGCAGAGCTATCTAGGGAGATGTTCTGAGGCATGGCGGGGGTAAGGTAGGGTGGGGATCACAGGATAGTGGTGCAGGGCACTACGAGGATGGCAGGTGAGAACTGGAGATCTGCAGCTGCAGCCATAGCAGGGAAGTGAAGCAGGGTATGCCGCAGACTGCAAAGCCAAAGGAAGGCAGGGGAAGAAGGGGCAAGGTGAAGATGATCCACAGGAGAAGCGCCACACAGAACTACGCAGAGGGTGTTAGTGCGTAGCATGGTAAGGAGCAAGGCGGGGGGGGGCGTGAACACAAGGGTGCACAGCCACGAGCGGGAAAAGCACAGCTACAGAGGGAGCAAAAAGGTGCACCGTTCATGTGCATGAAGGCCTGGGGACAGTGGATGTAAGGGGGTTGTACCTAGCCACGAAATAACAAGGCTACGGGAGGGGAAAGCAAGGTGGTCGCAGTCACGGGAGGGCAGAGTTGTTGGTGGAGGACCGTGAAATGGGGAGGGAAAGCAATGGGTTCCCAGCCATTACAGACTGGGACGCAGGAGAGTGCGCAGCCACGGAAGAACGGCCCTACAGGTGTAGCGAGGGGGCTGCGCTGCCACAGGAAAGCAGGGCTCCGTGGGGGGAAGCAGCAAAGCGGCGCTTAGCCTGAGGGAAGCTGTGCTGCAAGGGGCACAAGGGGATGCACGGCCGCCAGAGAGCGCGGCTGTGGAGGCGTCAAGCGGCTGCGCAGCCATAGGACAGCGACAGGGGCAGACACGGAGCCGAAGGGAGTACAACCGCGGGGCGGGCAGCGGGGCCGCAGGCGAGTGTGACAGGGCCCTGCAGCGGAGTGTGGCGGGGTCGGAAGAGAGAGGGGGACAGGGGCCACTCACCTGCGCGGCGGAGCTGCAGCAGCCCATGGCGTCCGTGGGCCCCGGAGGTGCCCGCTAGGCATTCACTCTCCGCGACTCCCCCGCCCCAGGAGGCGGCGCGGTGCGGGGCGCACGGAGGGCGGCGCAGAGGCGGAGGCAGCGGCGGCGAAGCGGCGGAGACCGCAGGACGAGTCAGACGAGTGCGGCTGCACCACAAGCGCCGCCGCGACGCCCCCTCATCCTCCTCCCCGCCCCAGCGGCCGATCGGGGAAGGGGCGGGCTCTAGGGGGCGTGGCCTGAAGGGGCTGGGAGGCGTGGCCAGCGCCCTGCGGCGCGGGGGTACCTACCCGGTCGGCGACCCCGGCTTCCGCGTTTCGCGGCTGCTTCCTGTGTGATAATGGCGGCGGGGGCGCCATGGCTCCGGAGCTGGCGCAGCTCAGATCTCATCCTTCAGTCACCATTCGCCCCACGGCAAGGTGCGCGCCGGGGCAGGGGCAGATGCTTGTGGAAACCAAGCTCTGCTCAGCGGGGCTTCCCAAGAGTTTGAGAGCCCGCCCGCTGACAGGAAGAAAAGAGCCGCTCGTATGACCCTGTCATAGGCATTTGCAGCCAGGAATTTGTAGTAGAATCCAGCACCATTTCTACACTTCTTTTAAAGCTTCTACGGATGATGGCTCAACCACTTTCCTGGACAGCCTGTTCCAATGCCTGGCCAGCCGTATGGTGGAAGAAGGTTATGTAGTATCCACTATAAACCTCCCTTGGCGCAGCCTGAGGCCAGTTCTTGTTATGGGTAAGAAGAGGCCGACCCTCACCGGGGTGCAGTGTCCTTTCAGGGAGTTGTAGAGAGTGCTGTGGTCACCCCTGAGCCTCTTTTTCTCCAGGCTGGACAACCCCAGCTCCCTTCAGCCACTCATCATGGGACTTGTGCTCCAGACTCTTCACCAGCTCCATTGCCCTTCTCTGGACACACTCCAGCACCTCAGTGTCCTTCTTCTGCAGGGCTTGGAGCTGGACAGAGAACTTGAAGTGTGGCCTTACCAGTGCCAAGTACAAGGGGATGATCCATGGTCCTGCTGGCCACACTATTGCTGATACAGGCCAAGGTGCATTTTGCCTTCTTGGCCACCTGGGCATGCTACTTGATCATGTTCAGGCTCTGTTCATGTTCAGTATCCCTGGACCCTCTTCCACCATGCAGCATTCAGCCACTTTTCCCCCAGCCTGTAGCACAGCCTAGGGTTATTGTGATCCAAGGGCAGGACTTGGCGCTTGGCCTTGTTGAACCTCTTACCTCTGGTCTTGGCCCACCAATCCAGCATGTCTAAATCCTTCTGCAGAACTTCCCTACCCTCAGCGTGTCAACATACTCACTCAATTTGGTGTCATCTGCACACTAATTAAAGGGGCACTCAATCCCTGATCCAGGTCATTGATAAATATATTACACAGGCTCCAGTACTTAGCCCAGGAGGAACACCACTAGTGACCAGTTGCCAACTGAATGTGGCGCCATTCACCACCACTCTTTGGGCTCAGCCGTTCAGACAGTTTTTTACCTAGCAACCAACACACGAATCCAAGCCATGAGCAGCCAGGTTCCCTAGGAGAATACTGTGGGAGACAGAGTCAGAGGCTTTGGTCAGNGGACAGCCTGTTCCAATGCCTGGCCAGCCGTATGGTGGAAGAAGGTTATGTAGTATCCACTATAAACCTCCCTTGGCGCAGCCTGAGGCCAGTTCTTGTTATGGGTAAGAAGAGGCCGACCCTCACCGGGGTGCAGTGTCCTTTCAGGGAGTTGTAGAGAGTGCTGTGGTCACCCCTGAGCCTCTTTTTCTCCAGGCTGGACAACCCCAGCTCCCTTCAGCCACTCATCATGGGACTTGTGCTCCAGACTCTTCACCAGCTCCATTGCCCTTCTCTGGACACACTCCAGCACCTCAGTGTCCTTCTTCTGCAGGGCTTGGAGCTGGACAGAGAACTTGAAGTGTGGCCTTACCAGTGCCAAGTACAAGGGGATGATCCATGGTCCTGCTGGCCACACTATTGCTGATACAGGCCAAGGTGCATTTTGCCTTCTTGGCCACCTGGGCATGCTACTTGATCATGTTCAGGCTCTGTTCATGTTCAGTATCCCTGGACCCTCTTCCACCATGCAGCATTCAGCCACTTTTCCCCCAGCCTGTAGCACAGCCTAGGGTTATTGTGATCCAAGGGCAGGACTTGGCGCTTGGCCTTGTTGAACCTCTTACCTCTGGTCTTGGCCCACCAATCCAGCATGTCTAAATCCTTCTGCAGAACTTCCCTACCCTCAGCGTGTCAACATACTCACTCAATTTGGTGTCATCTGCACACTAATTAAAGGGGCACTCAATCCCTGATCCAGGTCATTGATAAATATATTACACAGGCTCCAGTACTTAGCCCAGGAGGAACACCACTAGTGACCAGTTGCCAACTGAATGTGGCGCCATTCACCACCACTCTTTGGGCTCAGCCGTTCAGACAGTTTTTTACCTAGCAACCAACACACGAATCCAAGCCATGAGCAGCCAGGTTCCCTAGGAGAATACTGTGGGAGACAGAGTCAGAGGCTTTGGTCAGGTCCAGATAGACAACACCCACAGCCTTTCCCTCAGGCACTAAGTGGATCACTTTGTCATAGAAGGAGATTGGTCAGTGAGGATCTGACTTTCCTAACCCCGTGCTTTCTGGGCCTGATCCCCTGACTGTCCTGCATGTTCTGTATGATCACACTCAAGATGATCTGTTCCACAACCTTCCTGTCTTTTGACATGACCCAGGTCCTCCATCCTGTCCTTGTAATTGAGTGTCACATTGGCTAACCTCAGTCACTTTTAGGGTATGTTTGCTGGGCCAGCAGTTGTGTTTGAACACAACCTAAATATATGAAGTAATACTCTATGTATATATATATATATTTTTTTTGCTGAATTTTAACTCAGTAGCAGAGTTATCTACTATTCTATCAATATAGTAGAATATCCATAATTAGAAATAGCATTGCAATGACTTAAATATAAAATGATCCTATGACAGGCAGAATGAGGTGAAAGAGACCTTGTGACTAGAGAAGGAGTTTTGTTAGTCTTCCAAAAAAACCCAGAAACTGACATGTGTGTGAGTTGTTAATCATACTGGGTTTTTTTAGCTCTTGTCAGTTAAATGGCAAGTAGAATAACAGAATCATTTTGTCTGGAAAAGACCTCTACGATCATTGAGTCCAACCATAACCCAGCACTGCAAAGTCCACTACTAAAACATGTCCCTTAGTACCACATCTACATATCCTTTAAATACCTCCAAGGTTGGTGGCTCATAAGTAACATCACAATTTTCAGATTTTATAGTATATGATTAAAATAGTGTTTTAGTGTTTACATGTATATTGCTATTATATTCATTGTTCCACCTCATTCTATCCAAATATTTCTATAGTGTTCAAATATGTGGCCATCAAAGAACAGTTTTGCAGGAACATTCTCTAGAAGGAATTATTATTTTGTGATTGACACAGTAATTGATAACAAGAAATTTGTAGCCAGTTCTTGTGTAATTTTGGAACCATCAGAATCTCTGTTCCTCCGTTTTGCCAATATATAAAATTGACTTCTGTTCCACTGTTTCTCTTTTCTGTTTGTTTGGGTATAAAAAGCATTAGGTCTGTGCCATAGATGTTATTTTGTCAGTCTCTTAAACAGACCAAATTCAAATTTTTAAAAGTCTATTAATTTAGGACTTTTACTTCAATAGTTTCATATAGGACCTCAAAATGTTGTCATGGAAATCAAATTCTGCCTCCTACTTTTTTGCATGTAGACTAAACATGTTCTGCATGTTTAAACATGTCCTAAATTACAATGTAAAATTGTGCCCAAGGTATGTATTCTATCCCCATGAGCCCTTGGAGCCAAGGTGGGGCAGTGTTTTCCTTATCTTCTGTTAACGACCCTAACAATGCCTTGCCACATGACTCACAGATAACTTCCTCTGGGAGTTATCTCTATTTAATGGGCCATCAAGGACCCACTGCATGACTCATAGAATGAGATCATCCCATTGTGAGATGCTCCGTCCAGGGGGAGGAGCCAAACATTCCCACCTGGATAAATCCAGGGTTTGGGACAGCACAGGCAGCTTTTACCCACTGGACTCCCAGAGGAGACAAGAGCTACCAGATGTTTCTACAAGAATCACTGCTTTGACAAGACCATCTCATCTGGACTGCCACTACCACCCTAACTAACAGGGTGTCAGGTTGTATTCTGATTCTGTCAGTGGGGTTTTTTTGTACTATTACTTTTATTTTATTTTACTTTCCTTTATTTTCTTTTCCTCTTATTAAATTGTGTTTCTGACTTAGAGTACTTCACTAGTTTTGCTTTCAAACCAGCACATTATCAGAAGAGAGTAATGCATTAAAACAAGTGTCTGCTCCTCAAATTTGTGGACTCTTTAAAAAAACCAACATTCTAGCCAATAATGAAAAGTTTTGTGCAGCTGCAGAGAGGTAGTAGTAATTTTATAGTGATTAAAAAATGCCAGTCCTTCATTGGCTAGTGGAGCCTTTATGAAAAAGCTTGTAAAGACATACCAGCTGTAGCATAGGTAACTGAGGTTTAGTGCAGATGTGTAACAACTGTAGAAATTATTTGAACAGACACAAATGTTAGGAATAATAATCAGAATTTCTGCCACTGGACTAAGGAGATTAGTTGTGGTTTTTGTAGGGATGCAGTAATAGCAGCAGCAGTAGTTGCTTGGCTCTCACTAGTTTTAGTGTACTTTGTCTCATCAGTCACACAAAGGAGAGGAAAAATGAAAAGATTCTGGCTTATTCATATTTATATGAGCTTTTATATTTATTTAGATTAGTATTTCATGAAGGACTTGCTGAATCTTAGGTCAGTGGTACAGAGGTTGAACTTCAATCATATGCATAAGTACATTTTTTGAATTGTGCTTTTTGGATACCTTTCTGAATCTGAATGTAATAGGTTCTAAGGCATGGTTACATCACAAACTGCTAAAGAGCAAATCTGACTGCCCAAATTTACTGTTAATAAGAATCTACCTATTTTTTCATAACAGATTTGAGTCTGCCTTTCTGTCCTGGCCAAAAGCTTTATCTGTATTTTCATTTCATTGCTAGACTCAAAATTACAGATTTTTTAAGTACCATCTGATACTGAGAAAGAGAGACAACAACAGAGGGGAGGCCCTAGAATGACAGAAATACCTTTAGTACTTGAGAAAATTGTAGGTTATGTCCAAACTGCTTCTATTCTGAGAAGAAAGCATTAATTGTACTATAATACTTACCTTTTTATTTCTCACTAGGTGCAGGATCTTGACCTTACTCAGCCATATTAAAAAATGTAAGGATTTTACTAAATACAATACAATTTTTTGTTCCATAATAATGAGAGAAATACCTTTAAAATAGCATTAGATAAAATTCTGTCTTTTTTTAATATGTTTTTAAGTGTGAATTTTGGGAGGGAATTTTTGAACAGGCTCAGTTCTGAACTAAGTGCTCAACCAAGAGGTAGTCAAAACTTGGTCTTGCCATTAATGAAATGGGAAGCAATGCATTGTGCAGACTAAAAATTGAATATTGCAGCAGCAAGGTGTTGTTGCAGTCTGTGTTTGCCCCTTTCTTCTGATTGACAAACTCTGCTTATTATCATTCTGCTGACTTCTTCCACCTACCAATAAATTTGCATCTATGTCTGCTGGGAAACCACTCTGAATTTTTAAAAATCTGATCCTGTGTGCTTAGCCTCCATATTCCTCAGAGTTTTTAATTTGATTTTGGCTTTTTTGGTTGTTTTGGTTTTGTGGGTTTTTTTAATTTATTTGAATACAGAACCACACATATTCACTCCATAATGTGCCCAGTGAATAGACTTAGTTCTCATACATGTGTTGATGCAGGATTACGGGTGATTCTGCTAATTTCAGCAGAATACTAATGGAAGCACATAATGAGGAGGAATTGCATCAAACACATGGCAAATAGGCTGTCAGCCTGTCTCTATGAGCAGAGGATAAAGCCCACTGACTTATTCAGATCCCTGCAGTCCTATATATATCAGAACCCATGTGAAACTGATCATCTTTCTGAAAAGTTAAACCATGCCATTGCACATTTTTAAGTGCTGTGGAACTATAACACAGAGGCTTGTGTCAAATCACACAGGACACTAGTAACAAAGCAGAGAACTGAAGCTGTATGTTACAAACTCCAGCTTGTATACGGAAAATCCTGTCAGTTGTGAATTTTTGTCAAAGTAAAAACATTCTAGGCATCCTTCTTTGGAATCAATATAGTAGGATTCTTGCAGACTTTTTGATTGGTGACTAAGAAAAGATGCACAGTGCTCAGTAAGTCTAAGCTCTCACCAGTTAAGGCTAGGATTTTCTTCTTGTTGCATGTCTGAGCACAGAAGAACGGGTCAATTCAGTAAAATCTCTGAGGAAGTCAGAAAACCTGTTGTGATTCTACTTTGTACTGGCGCCCCATAAATTAATCATATAGGTCTGTTTCAATTTAAACTGGAGACTCCAAGGAAAGAGAAAGACCATAGGGCTTTTTGAATGAGTCAGGAAGGTGAAATTTTCTTTCTCCAGACCTGAAACAAAACTTTGGTCCATTATACTGTTAGAGATGTAACTTTCTGGTGAGAGGATAGAAGTGTACAGTGGAGATCTTGTCAGTAGGAGGCTATCAAAAATATTTAGGACTCATTAGAAGACTGTCATTTTAGTGTGTTAGGAAAATGGCTTTCTAAACATTTAGTTTAGGTACTGCTTTGTATCTATGGTAGTACATTCATGCCATAATCAAAGTAAAATGGATATTCTTTGTATATTAAAGCATGGAGGTTTTGCCCTACTTAATACCTGTGAGACTTCATTCTAATGTCAGATCACCTGTGCATGAAGAACTGTATGAATAGACCATTTCATGCAAGCAAACACCTGTCACACATTTATGTTGTTACCAGCCTGGGCCAAAACCATGCTAGCAATTTGCAGCTGAAATGTTCCGTATCCAGTATCCAAACCCCCAAAAATCTACTTTAAAAAAATGTTCTTAAAAATACCTAGGATGGTGCTGTTGTGTGCTTGGAGGTGGGGATGGGGTGTGCAATGATGGCATGGTAGCAATCAAAATTGCAGAATTTATTTTAGCCTTTTGAGAAAGTTTTGCATTACCCAAAGGAGACATACAAAGCTAAGTACAATCCTTCCTTAGAGACTGTACCATCATAATACATGATGAGCTATTACAATCTCCTGTCTTTTCACTCCAGGAGAGTTATGGCTCCCATAGTGAGGATGTAAGACTACAGATGGAGGACTGCCTGCAACAAATCTCTTACAAGGCTGCTGCTGTAAATCTCTTGGAGAAGAGTCATTGCCTAAAAAATAACTATGCTAAGGGGACCTGCCATTTGTTTTCTTTGGGAAGATGTGAAGAGGGGCTATAGAAGGAGGTACTGTTCCATTCTACACTCCTTAATGTTATGCAACATGGAATGGAATCACTCATCAAGAAAGGAAGGAAGGCTCTTTCTCAGAGTAAAAGAAGAAAGGAGACATGGCTATATTCAAAGTGTTGTAATACTCTGGCTTTTTGCATAGTATTTTGTATGAAGGAGAAGTAGAAATCCCTCTGTAGCGGCTGAATTTTTTAGCTTAGTTATAGTAATTGCCAGCTTATGATGTATAGATTGGCACAGGTCTGGACTATTGGTTGTGCTGAATATTTTCAGTCGGCTCAGAAGCGGCATTTAACTCAGGTGCAGGCTTAAGATCAAAGAGTGCTTTACCATGAACATAAACACTCATTCATACACTCAGTGTAGGTGAAGAGACACTGATAGAGCACAAAATATTGTTGCATATCCTGTGTGTGAGTCCTTGAAAGTCCTTTTGAGACTTACAGACTGAGTTAAACCAGAAAGGTGGACAGAAAAGACTCTCAGGGGGTCTGCATAATTCAGCTCCATACTGCAGCTGACAGTATATATACAGCCAATACAGCTGGCAATGACAGCTAACAAAAGAAGATAATAGGATCCTCATGTTGATTTTCACTGGATTTTTTCCTTCTGGGGTGAGTTCTAAAGGTCCTAGCCTCAATGATTGGTTGTTCTTAGATTCACTCATATTTACCTTTAAATTAGGGTAATAAGAATTTGAAAAACAATTTCTTTTAATACAAAGGCCACCACTCCAATTACAAAAAGAAGTACATATATGTGTATAAACAGGCATTGAGATCTATTTGAAATTGACAATCTCAGCCTGCATGTTTCTGTATATAGACATGCTTATCTTTAAATTCATAACAAGTACTTTGCTTAGTGAAAGCCTGTAAGTGATGAAAAGAATGTTTGAAAAATCTGGTGTTATGTTGATTTTTCTGGCTTGAAAAAAATATGGGGACTCTCAGAAGTTCTACACATTCATCAGCTCCTGTTACTATTGAGTTTCTTTTGGAAAAAAAAAAGAGAAGTACATTGCTTATTTAAGAAAACAATTGCTAGTGGTAGAGCTTGTGTGACCTTGTGGGCCTGGTTGGAGGGTTTCCGTCCTTGTTGGTCCTGGAGATCAGGATGGTACTGTGAATGGTGTATGTTCTCCAGTGAATGTATGTGGAGTCTCGTGTATTTAGGAGTGGAGCTGATGCCTTATCCCCAGTAGGCTACTCCAGAGAAGAACCCACTTGGGGAAACTGAGGCCAATCAATCAAGCTCACACATCCACACGTGCCACGCAGCAAGGCAGGTCACTATAATTTATCCTGCCAGGGCCAACTCCTACGTATTATATCAAAAGGCTGCAGGGATTCCACAAATGTAGGTTCCATCTGCTGAGCAGTATCAGCTGTCAGGCTGCCCACGTCCTTGGAACCAGGCATGTGTTAGTTGATGCAGTCTCATACTACTAGCTCAGGGGTCTACGGACACAAAAAAATTGGATGGGGAAAAAAAAATCCTTGCCCATCTGCAATAACCACTGTAGTATAAACACCAAAGAAAAAAACATTGGCTGACAGGATTCTTGAGAAGAGCAAGTTCTAATAACTTCTTCAAGCATTTTTTTTCTTGTCAGCACTTTATCTTTGATTAGCAGTGTGCTGGTTTGAAAGCAAAACCAGTGAAAGTCTCCAAGTCAGAACACAATTTAATAAGAGGAAAAGAAATAAAGTAAAATTAAAAAAAAGAAAAGTAATAGTACAAAAAAAACCCCCCACTGGCAGAGTGAGAATACAACCTGACACCCTGTTAGGAGGGTGGTAGTGGCAGTCCAGATGAGATGGTCTTGTCAAGGCAGTGATTCCTGTAGAAACGTCTGGTAGCTCTTGTCTCCTCTGGGAGTCCAGTGGGTAAAAGCTGCCTGTGCTTTCCCAAATCCTGGATTATATCCAGGTGGGAATGCTTGGCTCCTCCCCCTGGGCAGAGCATCTCACAATGGGATGATCTCATTCTATGAGTCATGCAGTGGGTCCTTGATGGCCCATTAAACAGAGATAACTCCCTGAGGGAGTTATCTATGAGTCATGTGGCAAGGCATTGTTAGGGTCGTTAACAGAAGATAAGGAAAACACTGCCCCACGTTGGGTCCAAGGGCTCACGGGGATAGAATACATACCTTGGGCACAATTTTATATTGTAACCTAGGACAAGCAGGTCTTTGATTATCTAGAGGCTATGGCTCACCTGGAGAATTTACAGAGGTACAGTTGCTTCTGATTGTTCATTCAAACTCAGAAAGTATTTTACAGGAACTCAATCAGCCAATGTTATTTTTAGGTTTATTTGGGGGGTTTTTG
Organism: Hippolais icterina; assembly: GCA_013400075.1. NCBI lineage: Eukaryota > Metazoa > Chordata > Aves > Passeriformes > Sylviidae > Hippolais > Hippolais icterina. The sequence continues at coordinate 244,316 of VWYN01004414.1, read as the reverse complement.
ACTACATCTCTTTCATTTGGCAAAATATCCCCCTAAATACTGTAAAAATATTCACTAAGTAAGTTGTTTTGTAACATGTAGGCTTTGTCCACAGGAATTATATTTCCCTGCTAAAAATATTTATTCAACAGTATTCCAGAATGTTCTTGTTGCTCTTTGCTTCTACCTGATACTATTCTAAGTCCAGCCTCTAGTCACCTGCACCAGTTTTTCCTGTTATTAATGCTTTTGTTGACAGTTGGTGTAAGTTCTAAGTGGGAGAATACTTCCAAAACAACAGCAGGAACAGTCTGCTTGTAGGTATTAGTCTGACAAGCCAAACATGTTGTTTCACTTGAAGATAAATCACTCTTGTGTGCGTGACATTGAGAAATAGCTCTTTTGATGTGGCATCTTCACAGCTGTGGAGATGTTTAACTTCTGCTGCAGGACTAATGAGCATGTGATTAATGACACAGAAGTGAGACATTGGGGTGAAAGGGACAGAGGCAACAGGCTCAGGAGGTGAAGTAATGTGGAAAGAGTGCTAATAACTGACTGAAGAGATTTTTGTTATTTTTCCTGTCACTGTCCCTGTTATCTTGCTGACCAGGTTCCAGAAACCTGACCAAGGCATCTAGCTAGGCATAGACCATAGAGTCCTGACAGACCTTGGGTACAGAAGTGCAGTTTTATCAATTTTCATGGCCCTGGAAAAATTCTGAGGCAGGATGCAGCATCTGGTACGGACACCTTTATAGCTATTTCTGGTAGGAGGTATTGTGGAAGAGTGAGAAGTGTGTCACTTTGAAATTCAAAAGGTTTCATGGGACAGTTTTCAAACTGAAAGGTGGAAAAAATTTAAATGTGAAAAACTGGGGTTTAGCAGTGCTATGGGAACACTGTACATTTTTGAGAGGTGTCATCTATCCACCAAGTCTATTGACATAGATGCTTACAATAACTCATTACCAGAAAGCCTCTTGTTTTAGAGGTAGATGAGGAAACTTGTGTCAGATCCTTGGTAGGTAGGGTCCAGAACATATCTACATTCCAGAAGTTTAGTTGGCTGAGTTGTGTAGCTGTCTGAGTCCAAGGTCAGCTACTTCCCTAGTAAGAACTTCTGCAGAGAAGGCCAGACATGAGGGCCTGCCCCTCATCTCCCTTGGGAGATGCTCTGTCCAACCTCATCACTGTTTCTGTCCCTGATCCTGATTAAGAGTTGCCATTCTGCATCTCAGCTTCTTGTTGGTGAAGTCCTCACTCACAGGAGCCATGAGGCTGCTCGCTACAAGCTCACCTCCCTCACTTCTTCCTAATGTGCTGTGCATTTGAGACAGCTGGAGGGTAGTCTGTGCTTGCAAAACAGGAACAGCAAATGAAGGAAAACAGTGAAAGGCAGGAAGATTTATGAGCAGGTAAAGAAAACACAGGTTCTCAGACAATTCACATTACTTTGCACAACAAAACCTCAATGGTGATAAAGTGTCATGCCACAAAGACAGACTTCAGTAGTTGTTTGCTCTGCAAAAGAAAAAAAATTCTTTTTTTTTCTGCTGAAATGAGAACCCCCACTCTGTTTTTTTTAGTTAATCATCTAATTACTGAGATAATGCAAATGCTGTTGAAAGTAGTGCACTGCACTTTCACTTGTTTTTCAAATGAATGCCTCACTCCTTGAACAGGTAGTTCTGTTTGGATTAAGGAATGTCCAAGGACAGACTCTTGTATAGATCAGACATTGTCCTTGGGATATCAAAATTAATTTTTGACAGATTTAGGGGAAGATTTCTGCATTGCTAAGAAGTTTCAGTTTCAAGGAATTTACTTTTTTCAATGAGGAATTGCTTAGTCAAAACATTTCTTAACAAGGGAACTCGATTGCAATAAAAGTGACAATAAAATAATAATCTCAAATAGCTTCAGATAGGATTGAGAGATCTGTCCTCTTTTTCAGGTGTTATCCCATCACATTTGCCAAGCAGGTCTCAGAACCTTTCCCGAAAGAAATGTCTTCCTACTGTAAAGTTTTCTTTCATTGAAGACACTAATTCCACAAAATCTCTGAAAGGACATATTCTGCTGCTTAGTTCTGGTGGCAGGGTAGAGGGAAGAAGGGACTTCTTTCACCTCTCTAATCAGTGGATCTACCTTTATCAGGGGTATAGGCTAACTTACGAAAGAATTAAGAAAGCTGACTGCATTTCATCCTTCTTTAGAGCAGTCTTTTGTGGTAGCGGATTTGGGATTCTGTATTTTCCTTTGAAATTTCTAGGAGAAATAGATAATCTCCATCTCAGCTAGTAAGCTTGCAGGAGGAACCATGTTTGGTTTATAGTGCAGATCCATCCTGTTGTGAGGAGGGTTGGATCTATAAGTCATCATGGAAGTCATTAAGAAGGTTTCAAAGTGTGTGTAACACATTGGTAAAGATGAGGCATATGAGCTACCCTCACTCTAAGTAGAGAAGATACCGGCTCCTGTATCTGTGTCGCTGTATCGCTGTTCTTGTGTTTTCCTTTCCTATCTCTCACTGAATACCTCTTGCAACATTTATTCTGTGAGTTTCTAGATGGGCATGAAGTATCAATCATTAGCACTATTTCATTACGATTATTGTAATGTTGTTTTTTGTTGTTACCATGTCTGTGTCTGTGTGTTCTAGTGTGCCTTTCCTGGAGTAGGAAAGTTGTACCCAGTCCTGAGTTGTGGCCTAGTGACTCTTATAACATGTGAGGGATTACAAATGTTTTAACTATGGTACTGATGCACAGTCAAGTCGTCATACTGTCAAGTTGATTGTCTGTGTCAGGGACAAAGGGTTTTCAAGTCATTAGAATATGGAAGATGGAGATGGCAAGCCTGGATTCTGTTGCAGTCTGCTCTTGCTAAGATTTTAATGATTAATTGAAGACTTTATTAATTAGTAACACATCCTTTAAGCAGTGTTTCTTTTTGCCTCTTTGTTATTTCAACTGTAGTTTTCTGTGCATTTGCTGCCTCCTTTACAAAAGCTTGAAGAGCAATTTTGCTATAGGTGAGTATTGAGAAATGTGGCAGGTAGCAATGAGTTTATACCTATCTAGCTTAGGAAGGCTTCCAGAGCAGATATGTAGAAGCTAATGTTTTAACCCACATGATTTTGCTCTGAAATCACATTTCTAAACACAATTTGCTGTTTCCTTTTGTAGCAGCAGGCAGAGCAACCTTTACCTTAAATGCTTTGTCTCCTCCTAGAACCTGTGCACAAGACACAAAGACACAGGACAGGACAATGAAATGAGATGAGAAGATTTTGGGCAGAGATGAGTACATACATTTTCACTGGATATGATTTTCACTGATTCAGATGATGTCCTTTTTATGTATGGCTTAGTTCAGAGCCATCTGACATTTTAGGAAATTGCAGAATTTCATTGAATCACTGTGTGGCTGACACATTTTAAAGATGGAGAGTGCTGATTGCTGATTGCTCTCCAGTAAGCCAAAGGGCTTACTAAGAAAGAACATCAGTGTCTGCTGCCTTTCCTTCTTTACCATGCTTCTGTGCAGCCAATAGCTGAATGTACTCATTGAGCTCTCTGAAGACAAAATCCAGAGGCAGCAGAAGTTCCAGTGTAAGCTGATGAATGACCTGGATTTGTACGTGCTGGTTTGGTCATGCTTCTCATGCACTGCTGCGCTGCACACACCCATCCTTTTATGCTGAGCATACAGGCCTAGTGCCTGGCTGAACCACGGTGCCGGTGGAGCTAAGACAGTGCCCTCCCACCAGCAGCTGTGGGAGGCAGGCCTTTCTCAGCCTGTTCGTAAACTGCAGGTTCATTTTCGTCGTCAGTAGGTGGCAGAATTTGCGTTGTCAAACCATGCAGGATTTTTTTTTTCAATGCTTGCAAACTTCTTAGGCTCTGTTCCCGTGAATCAGTTTCTAAGTTCTGGTAGAGGGAACCGTATGAAGGAACAAGCAGGACTCCCGCTCAGGGACATGATCTATCCTGCAGCGATGGATCACTTGCTTTTACGCTGGAGTCAAGACGTGGGCAAATTTGACTCTTTTGTTAATGCAGCCTTTCAGGCTTTGATTTGCCAGTCTCAAGGGAGGTTCAAGCCTGATTCCGGGGGAGTTTTGTATTTGCTGAATAGTATTTGCTCTTTTCATCAATAGAAACCTGCCTCTGAGGCATGCCATGTAGGGTTTTTGGTTAACACTGTTGGAAATCAAAGCTCAGACTATATCACAAGGGATCATAAGGGATATATTTTTTGAGATAAGCTAAAACATTTGGAATATTCAGGTTTGGTGAACTTTTTTAAGTGGTTTTAAAAGTTTGGTGAACTGTAACTTTTTTCTGTCAATGTGCTTTAGATTGGTTTGAATCTCTAGATCACAAAAAGAGAGAATATTTGAATAATGTTTCTTATTCCAAGCACCCTTCCAATAAATGAAGAATGTCCAGGGAATATGTTAACAAGACTGTGATTTTACAGAGAAAATTTAAACTTAGAAAACTGCAGAATATGAAGCAGCTCCAGATCAAATCAGTTTCTAGTTTAATAAAATAATGTTTGAGTTCCTGTATCTTCTGTGCTTGACCATAGCATGGGTTGGTCAGAAGAAGGAGCAAGTGGTGAGAAAAAGATCTCTGGAATAAGACTGCTCTTTCCTATCTTGGTAGATCTTGAAACACTGAAACGTCTGAAGGAAGGGTAAATAACTTCTTTGCACTAGGGCTTTCATGCAGCATAGAGAAAAAAACACTCCTGCCACTTTCTTTAATCCTGTAATTGGCATATTTTATTGTCCTACATACTTTGGAGACAGAATCTTGCATAATTCTCCAAACAGAATGAAATAGGAAGGAGCACAATTCACCCATTCACTGAAGTTTCTGCTTGTCCACAAGGAAGTATAACATTCCAATACATGGATCTATATAATATTCCAGCATATGTATCTATGAAGGAATGTCTGTTTCCCCTTGCAATTTTTTTCCAAATATGCAGACGTCAAATTAGTAGCAGCATTTGAGGAGAGCTTGCTGGTATGAAAACTCTTTTCAAGTGTTCACAGAGATGAGTGAGATTTTAAAACTTTGAAACAAAATCTTTGAATTCTGGAAGGGAATTCAACTGCAACAAGAAATTATGATATTACCTGGCACCTTTTTTTTTTAAATTATTACACAGGCTTCATAATCTTCTGCTCCAGGAAGGGAGGGAAGGGAGGGAGAGAGGAAGGGA